>CAJINU010000054.1:324050-420590 GCA_905178165.1 Amoebophrya sp. A25
TGCTCCTATGAAGCTGATACTTGGATCATGTCGACCGCAGACAGAAGATCTCTCTATAACATTAGAGAAACTCATCACCGATTTTTACCGACACATTAGTTGCATCATGGGCTCGAAAGCCACGACAGATAATTCTGCACCTTTTAGTTATGCCTTTTAGTCATGTGAGGTGGAAAATCCCGGACAGAAGATCTTTAACACAGATCCTGCATACAGAAGATGCTGCTCTGATGGATCCTGTTCGAACAGCCTCTGACACCATCCTTATGTGAAACTCCAATTAGCTGTAGGATAATCTTCTGTGCAAACACAGATGGACGACTCTGCGTTCAAACCTGATACATCTATCAGCGAATCCAAATGGAAAAAACAAATAAATTCAAATTCATAATTAAACATCACTACAATAGGAGCCTTTCTTCTCAATCTCTAGATCTAACTCAACAGGCTGAAACGTGTCCGGACGACTACACTTGCAACTGTTGCATACCCCAAAATCGTCGCAGAAAATCTGAGTAGAGACGACTGCGGTGTAGGTCCTCCAGTCGTATTAATCGATACAACTTGCGAGTCGGACAGAACGACCAAAGTTAGAGCTGCCACGTTGGCATCTTCCCTGAGAGTCATATCCTTGGCTTCGCTATCTTTTCGGAGTAGAATTTTTTAGGGCCAGGGTTTGTGAAGGATCTTGCTTAGGATGCTTGAGCCGTGGCCTTAACAAAGTAGGATGCACTAGCAGCAATACACTTCCCAACAAGAGAGCCCACGAGTCGATTCGTGCGTAAAGATATTGACTCCACCTGCTGCCTGTCTCGAGATGAACTTAGAGCTCCCGAAAGCTAGCTTCATCATTACCTGATGCTAGGATCCTTCTATGACCAAAAAAAAGTCAGAGCACAAAGAATTCTGATACAAGCACAACTTTGACTCAAAAGTCGTTAGCGTAAGATGCGTCCTTGTCCTCAGCTTGTGGCGCCTCCATGCTTGAGAAATATAATGCCCGTTGTCCGGGAGCCCCAATATTGCCCAAAAGTAGCGGCAGCGACTCGTCCTCGTGTCCTTCAGTATGATCCTGTGGAGAAGGATACGTCATCGCAGCTTGCAGAGCGTTGGAAAGCAAGACCGCTAGGAATATGATCTGGAAGGCGTGAAAGAGTAACACTAGGGTGACATTTTTCGCCGCCCCAAGTAGGTTCGTGTCTAGCCAGCTAGTGTTAAAGGTACTAGTTGTATACGAATCATCTTCATTATCCGCAGATGAATGATGTGAGTGATCAGGATATTGTCTAGTGATGGTTAGGTTAGGTAGTAGACAATGATCATTTTTCGCAGGTGAGTGTGAGTGATCATTTCCTGGATACTATCTCCCCCCTTTATCACATTATGGTGTCCACCCACAAAGTTCTACTTCCCTATATGTTCACCTTGGTTTCTTATTGAAATAAATAGATAGAGATCCAGTCAGGACCACAGACCACACTCACAGGATAATCATTCCACAGGATAAAAATCATGACAGGATAAACATCAGCACACGATAATCATCGACTACGGCCCTTAATATTGGCACCTACCAAAAACGGAGCCGACGTGAACAGTGCGCCGATTAAAAACACCGCTGCTGGACTGCCTCGGCCGTTGCTCTGCTTTGTCTCCATATTTTTCCTCACCCACGACATCTCTTCGAATTTATTTTGCACAATTAACTTGTGCTCTCTACTTTTGAATACTTATACTTAGACATCTTCATCTTCATTCTACAGCACTGCGAGAATACGATCTTCTTCAAGAGTATATGTGGCCATTTCGACGTCACTCGATGTGCCGATTTTTCAACAACGTTTCTCTTATACGTGCGTCCGTTTCACCACGACTCATTTCACAGAAATCGCTCAAAAATTCTGACCACTCTGCTTACGACGTATACTTTTGTTTTTACTTTTTCACTCCATCCCCCTCAATCTCCTTATCTGTGATCGGATCACGATTCCCCTCGAGCAAAAGGTTGTAATTACTACTAAGCGACAGGAGTCATGGGTGTGCGCAGGCGCAGAGAAGTCAGTAATTGACTTTTGGAGAAAACAACAAAGCTCAAGCTCAACATATAATCGTTGTTCATATATAAACGCAATTCATTAGTGGATGTGAACGCTCTTCGGACAATGCAACTCATTAGTGGCGGACCACGTTGTTTCGGCAGAATACAAGACGAGACTCTTCGTGCGACATCTCCTAAGAAGGTACGGTCGATGAGTGATCGTCATGCGTCAACTAAAAAAACCTCTATCATAACTCGTACTAGTTGTATTCTTTGTCTGAAGACAGAGAAAAACAAACCAATCTCCCACCTACTTCATGCGACCAGAGGGTTCTTGTCAAATCTTCTCAGGGTGGTCCTATGTTAGTACTGTACAGCCATTCACTCAGCAGGGCCACTTGAAGATAAAAAAGTTCAGGATCTCACTTTTCCCCTTACAGAGAAATCCAAACTCTATTTCACGACTTCATATTAATGCAAAGGACCGTCACAACAGTGCCTGCCACAGCGAGAACAGGAACAACAACACAAAGAACGATTTTCCACCATGGAAAACCTCCACTGGTTTTGTCCTCTTGGTTTTGTTCTGCTGCACGTTTTTGCGAAGCAAGGTATCCTGGCGAAGCAGGCTGTCCTGAAGAAGCAGAGTGTCCTTCTTCTCTAGAAATGTGAACTCCTGCAGCTCCTGCTCCACTGGCAATCAGCCGTGCTCCTCAACTGGTAACGTGTACTGTAGACGCAGCTCCGACTGATTGATTGATTGATTGATTCATTGATTGACGTACCCACTCAGGGGGTACAGCTTTTTTAATTAAGTGTGCAGGTTTGTAGTGCTAATCCTTCTCCTCTCTGTTGCACTTCTCTTTGTTGCATCTTCTTTCGTGATTCCTCATTATGTCTGCTCTTTTTGATCTTTGTATCATCGTTGTTTTCTTCTCTTCAAGTTCCAACTTCCACTTTTTGCACTTTAGACACCATATGCGCGTCTTCTCAGCATTGGCCCACTGCTTTTCATCCACCCAAATTTTGCGCAACCTTGCCGAAGGGCCACGACGGTGCTTTCTTGTCTTCGGATTATAGAAGTGCTGCTCTGGTCTGCAGATGTTCTGTAGTGCTCCAACTCCCGGACTATCACGCCGAGTTAGATTTGCTCCTGGATGAAAACGAGTGTGCTATCTACGGCGCCTCTCCACTGGCAGGAGATTTTTCAGTAGTACTTGTGAGGAAGTACTGCAGCAACCCTAGACTATCCAGATCCCGGCGGCTGACATAGTCGCCTTTTACAATTTCCTTTAGGAACCGTGCGTCTTTTTTCAGTTCTTCTGCGTGCGCAAGCACGAACGCATTTCGCTGCACGGCTTGTAGGACGATTTCTTTGTCATTTCGTAAATTGCGAGATGCGTACTCAAGTTTTTTTTTTGTTGTCTACTGTCTACAAGTGCACCACCGCGTGACTTGAATCGGGGAGATGGCCCGAAGCTACAAGCAAATTCAAAGAACAGGGACGTGGCCTGCCTTGTAGAAAAGCTAGCGCGGGCTCGCAGAGCCACCTATCTAAGCGCACATTAACCGTGATGGATATAGGAGGCGAATTCTAGCAAAGTGTTGGCTAGCTAAACAACCACTCATACAAAATTGAGGAAGGATCGGCAGGGACACTAGAGTTAAATAACACCCAGAAGATCATATATGGATCTTGCTGCTGGGGGACGTGGCCCCAGCAACCAAAGTGCATCATCGTGATTGAAAATTCCTCCTGCCGTCCATGAAAAATAAATGAGTAAGATACTTGCAGAAGCAAAAGAACGATAATGTTTGGTGAGGCTAAACTACGTCTAAATCCATAAGAAACAGGCTCGCTCCCGGATAACTCGAATCCCAGCGAAGAAGGCTCGCTCCCCGAGAACTCGACGAGTCCCACCAAATTTTATCGTAGCCCAATCTCTAACACTTGGTGCGCAACTCGGTTTTGATGGCCCCCGATGGCTCGCTGCTCTTGAAGGAGGGTCGCTCCCGGAAAACTCGGATCCCAATAGGTTTTATCGTGGCCCAATCCATAACACTTGGTATGCAGCTCGGATTTGATGGCCACAGATAGCTCGCTGTTCTTCAGGGGGGACCTCGCCACCATTTGCGTCTTTGACCGGGTGAGCACGTTGCCACTTTTTCAGTGGCGAGGAACGATGAGTCGGCACATCTTCTCTCAATGAATAGAAATAAAAGCAAATTTTTTCAAGCACGGTGTATAGGTCACGAAATTGCCACGCTTACCCAATTAATGCATTCAATTAGAAGTCAAATTGAAGTTAAATAGATAGACAGAAACATTTGATACAAATAGAAGAACGTTGCTGAGATAGGGACTGTGCCCGACGCGGATGAGCGAGTTGGTAATAACAACGGTAACTGAATTTGAAAACACATGACCGTTTTGCAATATAATGGGTAAACCGTCTGGAATAATTCACTCTCGGTCTTAAGCAAATCTGAAAAGAATGGCTGTTAAATGACTTAGGGGCGATCATCATCCGAGCAAGATCAGTACACCATGAGTATGTATCTACTCTGCTATTTTTTTTGGATCGCTGCTTGATCTTCGATCGTCTTTAGTCTTCCCGCTTTTTGTTCCACCGACGTAAGTTCTGATGTTCTTTTTGAGTAACTCCTTTCCTGTGGCTTTACAGTTGTGGTAACTAGTAGCTCGTCTATGCTTAGTTCTATGGTCCTGATTGTCGTACCAAGTGCAGGCGTATGCACTTGATGCTCGGTGCTAGTTAGTTGCTTTTTCCCCTTTGTGGCACTATTAAAAACTTGCTCGCACTATTGCTGTGGTAGTAGTCGTATATTTAAGAAATATAGTACGCGTTTGGATTTTTGAGTCTTAGTGAGATGGTCGTGGTGAGTCAGTAAAAAATAACAAATCATAACGAGTATATCATTGACAGACTAAATTATAAGACAAAAAGCTGACGAGCTACTACTCTGATTCATTCTATAAAGCGTACGAAGTTGCCATAACGTACTAATAACTTAATGCGTCGAGACTGTGTCGATTGCAATTACATGTACGAACTCTACTGCGCTACTGATTTACGATTGGTCTTGAAGTTGATTCTACTAGATGTATCGCTGAACCACCTTAGCTTATTCCTGACGGTCGTCACGGCTGTAAGATGAATAGATCGTGGAGGTGTAGCAAGGAAGTACAAATTAGACCCGTTTTAAATAGATATGGTGAACGGGACTGAAGTTAACTCATTATGAAAGAAAAAATTGCAAATTATGAGAGAAAACGTATGTAGTGGTTGCTACTTAGTGTTGCTTCCTGGCATATCTAAGATTAAGGCTGGCATTTGCGGTGACGATGTTTAAATTGATGCGGATTTGCGTGAAGCGTGTGATATACATGAGGAGCTTGGCGCTGATCTACGTGAAAGTAAGTTTTACATACTAGTATTGAACTTCACTCCTTAGCTCTGAGCCTTCTAACTGCTGTAGTATTGTGTCTGTCAGTACAGTTGTAAGTGATTGCGATTCTTCTTGTGTGGCTTCTTGCATGGTTCTAGTTTTCTAATGGTTTACTTTGCTTCTTGCTGATTTGTATTTGTTGTGCTTGGTATGGCATTATACATCTATGCTGAGCTTTCTTCTATTGCTGTGCAACTGCTTTACAGGTTGACCGATCCGAATCCAAGCTTATATTGTGTGATATAATGCATGTTAGTACTTATTTTTAGAATTTCACTTGCGCTACTTGTTTTGGCCACTACTGTGCAGCATCCCACTCGGCAGACCGATGCTGAAGCGTTTATATTCTCTCCTGCATAATTGACAACCGCTCAAATTGCGGCTAAATTTCGCTAGATCTTCTGACGCAAATACCTGTAGAGTGAGATGTGAATTTTTCGGGAGTTCTTCTGTTTCTATGCGAAAGAGATTGATGGCGACGCTTAAGAATTACATCTCTGATGGTGGGAAAGGGACCCTTATGCATTTGTGTTGTAGATTTGAGAACTCTAGCTGGTGTTGTGCTGTTATGCCTGGTAGTAGTATTGGTGGTTTTACTTGTGTGGTAAAGTGCATAGTCCTGGTTTTCTAGTCTTATACTGTCGTGCTTCTTGTGCTCTTCGCTGCTTTTCCCCTGCTCTCTTGAATAGTCGATGCTGATTTTGTTTTTCCTGCGCAAAACCTTACTAGTTCAAGTGCGTCTGAGAGTCGTTGGCTTCTTTAGCTCTAGTACCTGTATGGTGCGATTTGATAACTTGTTCAGAAGTTTTGTGGATGGTTCGATCTAATGACGTCGATAATAAATTTGCTATCCCTGACCAAGGAATAACTCAGCCCCGCAGCGTGGTAGAATTCGCTACCTACGTATACGAGAGAAGGAAACTCAACTGAATTGCAACAGCACTGAAGGGGCATATTGGATGATACTAGTAGATGAAGCAGTATGCCCCTTGCAGTGTTTTGCTTTATTTAAAAGTTCACGCCCCTCGTTGGTTGAGGGACCCTGACGCCGTGGGTGAAGGGTAGGGGCCTTACCTTCACATCCTTCCCGTCTTTTTTGCCCTGAGCTTCGAGCCAGTCGTAGTCCTCGTATGCCGCAAGTCACCAGCCACAACCTCGAAGTGCCGCGCTTCTAAAGCTACCCTTGCGCCACTTGACTGCCCGCGGCTGCTTGCACCTTGCTCATGTCAGCGCGGATCATCTTGTTGATTTTCCCTCTCATCCTGTGCACAGTCAGCTTGTCGGGAAAGTCTGCCAGAAGATTTACGGGAGACTTGACGACTCTAATCGGGTACTCGGTCGCGTCCTCCCTGCCAGCAAAGTCGTCAATGCCTATCCGGAACCTATCCACCGTGGGCGCCCGAAGGCGAGCCCCTGAGGGGTCAGCTGATTCGCGCGCCATCTCGTTTTCGATTTCAGCTTGAAAGGCCTCAGACGTTTTTTCGTCGATGATGCAAGCCAACCCCCTTGGAAGCTTACCAAACTCCTCCCAAAAAGCCAGCCCGGCAGGCGTCGTTTTGATAAGCCGCAAGCTTAAGCCTAGCACCACTACGACGCACTTACTCGGCTGGTTTACTCCGCGCCAGGCGTTGATGGCCGAGTTTATGCGTTTGACGTTTGCGCCCTGCGCCAAAAGGTGCGCTATAGCAGACGAGTACTGCTCGGCGTCGTTTTTGCGGGTGGCTGTGGCGATGCCTCGACGTAGCTGCTCAGTTACGGCTTTCGATATGATTCGACGGCGGAGCGCGTCGTACATTACAGCCCCCGACGCGTCTTCGGATATGTAGTACCGCGCAAAAGATGTCCCGGGTGCCAAGTGCCGAGCCACGTTAGGCGCGGCGTAGCTTGGGAAGGCGATACCGCGCGCCTGCAGATGATTCCGGTCAATGTCGCAGCGGTGGAACGGCTTGGCGATCAGGTACGGCAAGCCGGCCACCTCGTTACCCGTGATCTTCATCGGACACGCAGCGGCGTCGGCTAATCTCCGGCGTAAGTTGTTATCCCCAGCCTCCAACTCGGAGAAGAAGTCCGCGTCCTTCTCGTTCAGCACTGGCGCACCGCTTGCGTGACAACTTCTTTATCGTTTTGCAAGTGTTGAGCTGCGAATTCAAGTGCCCAGCCGCTTTGCTTCACAACTTTCATTACTGCCCCTTTGTTGGCTTTGACTGCTTCAGATGCGTAACGAAATGCGGAGGCATCTTGCTGCACAGCTTTCAGGACGACCTCCTCGCTGTTTTGTAAGTCTGCAGATGCGTACTGAAGCGCCAAGCCTTTCTGCCCGACAATTTCCATGACGAAATCTTTGCTGTTCCTCAGTGTGTCACTTGCATGCTCGAAAGCGGTGTAGTTACTTATAAAAGCTTGCGTGACTATCTCTTTATCCGCTCTCAATGCTTCAGATGCGAATTCAAGTGCCCAGCCGTCTTGCTTCACAACTTTCATTACTGCCCCTTTGTTGGCTTTGACTGCTTCAGATGCGTGCTCAAATGCGAAGGCATTTTGCTGCACAGCTTTCAGGACGACCTCCTCGCTGTTTTGTAAGTCTTCATGTGCGTACAGAAGCGCACTGCCTTTCTGCCCGACAATTTCCATGACGAAATCTTTGCTGTTCCTCAGTGTGTCACTTGCATGCTCGAAATTTTTTTTTTTTTTGTTGTCTACTGTCTACAAGTGCACCGCCGCGTGACTTGAATCGGGGAGATGGCCCGAAGCTACAAGCAAATTCAAAGAACAGGGACGTGGCCTGCCTTGTAGGCACTTATAACAGCTTGCGTGACTATCTCTTTATCCGCTCTCAATGCTTCAGATGCCCAACGAAGTGCCAAGCCGTCTTGCTTCACAACTTTCATTACTGCCCCTTTGTTGGCTTTGAATGCTTCAGATGCGTACTCAAATGCCGCGCAGTATTGCTGCACAGCTTTCAGGACGACCTTCTCGCTGTTTTGTAAGTCTGCAGATGCGTACTGAAGCGCCAAGCCTCTCTGCCCGACCATTTCCATGACGAACTCTTCGCTGTTCCTCAGTGTGTCACTTGCAAACTGGAGAGAGTGCCAATAGTTTTGAAAAGCAGCCCTGACGACCGTCTCGTCCGCTTTCAATGCTGCAGATGCGTACTGAAGTGCCCCGCTATATTCCTGCACAGCGTTCAGGACAACCTCCTTGTCATTTTGTAACTCTTCATGTGCGTACTGAAGTGCACCGCCATCAGTCTGCACAGCTTGCAGGAAGATTTCCTTGATGCCATTTCGTGCTTCTGTCGATGCGTCTTCGTAAATACGTCTAAGTGCACTGCCATAACCTCTTTTCTGCACAGCGTCCCTCCACTCGCTCTGCAGCACTTCGACGGACCGCACCACGATTGAACACGATAGAGCCCCAACGCCTACACTTGCGCTACCCGGACCCATACCGTTCACGCCTTGATGTGAAGGAACCGAAAGGGCATTCAGCTCATGCAACCTTTCCCTGCCCCGTCCGTTCTCACCAGTGAGAGACACAACTTCATGACCAAACACCAACTGCAGTTGCTCCAGGAACCGCATCTCGGTGCCGAGTGTGCCCGTCTCATGTTGATCCTTTACTTTTGTGAAGAGTACTTTGCCCAAATCCTTCACCGTGTTCGTGAACGCTAGAAAGGGTTCCTCTCCTTTGCCTTTCATTGCGTTGTCAACGTCTTGTTTGTGTCCGGGACCTACTCTGACCTTGACGCCTCCACTCCCGTTAAGGAGATAAAAAACCAAAAGCATGGACTCTGGATCTTTCGCAGGAGAGGATTCCGCCGACGGGGATTGGGCCTTAAGCAGCACTCCTGCAGCGCAATGAAGGAGCAGCATGCTCAAGAAAGAGAGGAGCATCACCTTCATCTGCTTCATGATCGCAATGTGTTCAACAGGTATGATTGGAGAGCGAAATTCTTTTTACAATGCAGTTTTAAAAAAATAAGACGAGGGACGAGTTAATAATCTTAACGGAAGGAAAAAATTTGCCAGAAAGTCTTAGCTTAACGCTAAATCTCGGGTAAAAAGTTCGTTGATGAATGTAGTTCCACAAAAAAGTTTATGGTAAATTTGCCAAAAGTTTGCTGTTCTTTAGGTGCGCTTGCTGGTATCCAGTGGGTTGGTATAATCATTGACAACGTCGAGGATGAGCGATTTCTTAGTAATACTTATAGATACCCTGTCTTGATCCTATCTGATCTTCGGGAATGATCTCAGAAGGATCATCACCACTTTGCTTTTCGCTTGGTGATCAGTTCGCTTTTTTTCTATGATCTTTGATCTTCTTGAATGATCCTTTCTCATACTTGATCTTCTTGATCCTTTGATCTTACATCACTGAAGTTCTTGATCCTTGTAAATATCTTGATCGATCATAATTCTGCTCGTTTGATCAACATCAAGAAAAACGCAGATCCGTATTTGTGGAAAGAACGTTGCCGTACAAAGTAAATCAGAGCTGAATACGATACCATACAAAAGAGCTCTATACGAAGAGACCAGAACGAGATCAGCTGAATGAAAGTCAGTTTATATTTATAATAATCTATGAATGTGCAGCTATGAAGGTGCAAACATAAGTCTTGTGGTTCCTAAGATGAAGGAAGATGGAGAGCGAGCAGTCATGTCCCCATGCACTGTGGTAGAAAGAATGATCTGTATTTGAAATATAAATAGTCATCTCCCCGTGCACTAATGCACTATGATTAGTCATCTTCTCCCCATGCACTACATTATGAATCCTCCCCATGCATCGCGATAGAAGTCAGTGGTGAACCTCGGATGAAAATCATTACTCATCTACCCCTGCACTGTGACAAGAATCTTCAGTCGTCCCCCCATGCACTATATTATGAACCCTTAGTCGTTGTCGTCTCCCCATGCACTACAATCTTACTCATCTCCGCATGCACTGTGACAAGAATCTTCAGTCGTCCCCCCATGCACTATGATACGAATCGGTCGTAAACCGATACATGTCGCTCAGAGTTGAGCCAGCAAACCTACTAAACCGGAAAGCGGAACTTTTACAGTGTCTGCCGTTTACATCGGTGCCAGCCCACGTTAAAAAGATCTTGAAATCATGTGCTTGCTCTAACCCAGACGTATCCGGAATATGAAGAGGAAGTAGATAGATTCACTCATGTACCTAACAAGAGGTAGCGTTTCGAGGGTAGATGTACCTGACAAGAGGTCGATGTACCTAACAAGAGGTAGATCAATCATAGTAATGATAGACTTGTTGTGAAAAATCCCACCATAGAGAGCTCTCTCATTGAACACTTTCAGTGATATAATGGAGAGCAGATAAAAATCATAGACAAAGCCCTGTGAAAAAATCCGATCGGTAATGAAATTAACACTTTTTACTGACGCAAACCACGACCACCAATTTATCGTCTCTGATCATGTTCATCTTAATGTGAGCAAGTTTTCGAGACATCTCTGGCTTCTCCAGTCGGCTCGTACTTTTCGTCCAGTGC
This sequence comes from Amoebophrya sp. A25, assembly GCA_905178165.1. Classification (NCBI taxonomy): domain Eukaryota; class Dinophyceae; order Syndiniales; family Amoebophryaceae; genus Amoebophrya; species Amoebophrya sp. A25. Next base: position 335,075 of record CAJINU010000054.1, read on the forward strand.
TGTTTGAGACCGTAAGCAAGCATCGTCTGAGCATTGCTTAGAAGCAAGTTTTTCAACTAAAATTAGGATAGATATAATGATGATGAAGATCGCAAGGAGCATCTTACCTCATGCGTACAATAGTGATAATCACTTTGTGATGGAGGGCATCGGATTGATTCATTCGGGCACAGGTAATCCCAGAATGTCCTGATTAAAAAACCACGTACAATTTTGACCTTAATATCAGTGATAACTGAACCCGAAGTATTTAAGAATGACTTTTAACTGAACCCTAGGTCATCCTCTAACTGAACCCTAAGACCTCCTCTAACCCACTCAGTGATGGCCACCTTATCCCAGAAGAACTGATTAACCCGGGAGGACTTGTTAAAAAATCTAAAAGGCCCTAAAATTCGGACACAGGTTGTCCCAGACCAAGCTCTTCACCGCGCCCTCAGAGACGTTGATAACCAAACTGATTGTAGGAAAAGGGTAAAGAAAGATATTGAAAGGGACTAAACTACCGAGCTTCTAATCCACCTACTAATCATGGGAATCCACCTACTCACTATTGGAACCCACTTAGTCATGATTAGAAAAAAAAAGGCTTATTGCAAAGGCCCGGACAAAAGAAACTCAGACAACCTTATTTTCGGAATTCTCTACCTGACGAAGGGCACGATTTTGCTTCCTTGTCGATACCTCATACTTTATATTGGACCGCGAAGACGTATCGATGTTTGATTCTACAAACTATAGAATGAGAGCAGACTACTAATTAACCCTATAATTCATGAACAAGTCGAGATATTGCACAAACTAAAAGAATAGAAAAACCTGACGAAGGGCACGATTTTGCTTCCTTGTCGATAGATTTGTGGGCACGTCACACGATTTCGCCGAAGGTCGTTGCCGCTGCAAGAGATGGGATGTGCCGAGCCTTCTCCCGCTGCTGCAGCCCAAGCATAGACACGACTGTTTTCTCCCTTTATATGAAGAGAAAATGGAAATCTAAATATATCTCTATGAGCACGAAATCAATTTTTTTTTTGCCTCAGCTTTTTTTCCTATGTTATCGTTCCAGCCAGGAGAGGATAACTAGAATAAAATAGAACAAAGGATGTTGCAATGCCACGTATAAAGAGAGGATGCCCTAGTTGTCCCGATACAGGTACTCGAGATCATGGAAAAAGTAATTCGTGTTTCTTTGACATGACTTAGTAATGTTGCACTGTCCAACATAATGTATTGCACTGTCGGTCAGCCCCTGCGACCCTGTCAGCGTCAGCGAAGCGTGTTCATCCACTTTCACGCTGTAGACCATTTTTTTTACACCCGAAGCAGTGTCGATAAAGACGCATATCGTAGCACGGGCACCAGATCGTAAGTGCGAAGTCGATTGACCAAAGTCGCAGTTAGTCGCGTTGCTAGTCGCAACGTCACTACTACTTGCTGCGCTGGTCGGCATAAACAAGACGGTGGCCAAAGAGCAGAGTAGTCTCATGAAAAAAGGCATTATATTTCGTGCTCTTCTGGAATGCTTAGTGAAAAAAACCGATATATTTCCTCTTCTGGAGTTCATTTTAGAAGTGCAAAATCGTCCATGGAGGTTCCACGCAGCTGAAAATCTGCAAATCCCAGATCCACAACTCGGAGACCCTAGTCTTGAACCCTTGGTCCTTTTGCTTGAGTGATTGATTGACTGACTGATTCCATTCTGTGCATCCCTAATAAATAGGCCTAGAACACCTACCCGCGGGATGAATCGATTGACTTTTTTCTCAGTGTTAACAAGATAGATTCTCCACCACAAGAACCTGATATGCCCAACTTGCAATTCGATGAATCAAAGTAGACGTCGGCAATCCAGTTCACCCAGGAAGACCAGACACTCAGCACTCAGTCCTCTACCTCAGAGAAGAGTTGCTCAATCTTCCACCTCAGAGAAAAGTTTTAGCGTCACTGAATTATCCTCAGAGTCTGTCAGAGGAGAATCATACTGACGTCCTCATTTCATCACTCTCTCATATGCGTCTCTCACTGTCTTAGATATTCCTTCGTCGTCTCTTAATTTTGCTCCTTCGAGCGCCCAAAAGAGTGCTGAAAGACGAATAGGCTATTAAATTCGCGCAAATTGGGCATACCCTCATCCTCATATTGGGCAGGTCAATTTTGCAATTCCGACCTCTAAAAAAGAGTGCTGGCTGAGGATTTGAGAATTCAATTTTAGCAAATTAGGCATACTCACACCCTACGATTGGGCCACGCAATTTCTCTCTTTTGACCGCTTAGAAAGAGTGCTGGAAGAGAAATACCCTTGTCTTTCATTGAGTGCCGTTGCGTCAAACATGTAGGTGGTGACTCCTGTTGAAATATGGTGGACCACTGAGAAGCGAGGCTATTTTGCTGTTGGGGATATTCATGTACTTATCTTGTCGTCTTGGAATCTATTCGTAAATCATTTTTTGCAGTGCACATCTTTCCGAACCCGAAAAGACTGATAAAAATTGATACCGATAATCAAGAACATTAAAATACTTAACTCCGCATCAAAAAATCAACTACAAAACAAACAGCACCCGCACACTCGTAACTCGCTGGTTGCACCTCCCAAAGTTCATACACCCACAGAGATGAAAAACATCCACAAATCCCAATAAAAATCAGTGCTGTGTTTCTGAAGATGGTGTTCCTCACAATTTACTAGTTGTCGTTCCATCTAGTGCTTGTAGTAGTTGCTACTCTCTAAAGCGATAGTTCTGCCTTGCTGATCCAACCTGTCGAGCACGCGCCATAGAGGGACTACTGGCCCCTGTACTCGTATACAGATCGACATCAGTTACTTCCGGACTCACGCTATTCCTACGATCCCGTGCTAGCATGTTTTCCATGATCGTGCAATTTGCAGTGCCACCTCCTTCGCAGATGGCGAGTAAACCGTAGCGACCCTGACATCGCTCTAGTTCTCATATAACAGCGTCGTCATTAGCTTGGCTCCGGTGGCACCGAAACTTATGAAGGAAGGATGAGTTACGTCTAAAATTGTAAGAAAGTGGTGTTGAGTCAAAAATAAGGTGGTGATGTAGATTATCATGTTGAGAACGTTCGTTTGCAATGACTACCTGAAGCTGTCAGCTTTCAGGGCTACTCCTGCAGCCGAATAGAAGACTCATTATCCTTGTCCTACACACCATGATAGAAAGTTTCTCTTAAAATAGGATGCCCGTCACCCCAAACATTCAACTTGGTGATGTCGGCACCTAGGGCTTCAGCCCACGCCAGAGGGACAGAAGCAAAAGCCTCGTTTACTTCGTACCGGTCAATATCGGAGATGCCAAATAAAGATAATCTAAACCTCTGAGAACTATATTTGGAGGTTTCCAATCATTGAGCAAAGATGAGGCTAAGAAGCGAGAAGTGCTTTGGAGTCGGCTGACTGTGTATAAGACCTACTCAATTTCGGGATGATGTTTGACCGTGCGCGTTTATGGTTTCTTTCTACAACTAGTTCAATCCAAAGTTGTGAAGCCATCATCATTACATTCCAGTGGAGCCTTAGCTAAAAACAGATCCGTGGATCATGCCCTACTACAGCCAACGACACAACGCGAGCTAGATGTAGATTTGCTGGCCACTCTTTTCGTCTGAAGTCGTAAAACTTTGAGGTGCACTTCTCGCAGGTGTAGGAGATTTGGAATTGCACTCTCAATTGCTGCGCCAGAAGTGGGAGCAGTACTGGTAGTTGGGTCGTTGTAGAAGCTCCCTGTTTCTTGATGTTGATCTTTTTCCTCAACAACTATTTTAACTCCGATTCCGCTGCTGGTGACGAGAACTGCACCTGCTCCGTCACAGATCTGAGGTACTGAAGGAGAAGCATACGCGGAAAGTCTTATAATATCCGCAGTCGCTTTGGCATGTAATCCTTGACGTACACCCTGATCTTCTTGTGTATGCATTTCATTTTCTCTGTGCTTCCCAGATGAGTCACCTCGTTCTGATCCATGTTTCACAACTTGTCCTTTTGTCGACGCACTTCTAGAACCAACTTGTTCAACACCCTTCTTGCTGTTAGAAGGCTCCTTCTTCTTCACGTGGACAGGCACGATCTCTCGCACAAAGCGACCTGCCCGTATACTGCGTAGTGCGCGATCGTTCGATAACACTGCAAATCGGTCTAGGATGTCCTTGGACAGGTTGTATTTGCGAGGAAGCATTTCCGCACCCGCGAACTGGGAGAACAAGGATGGTCTAATCCCAAACACTTCGTATTCCTGAGTCATGCGCGGACCGTACTTTTCCAACATGGTGTGGGAAAAGATTAGAAGGAGAAAAGAGTGACCCCGTGAGTGTCAATATACGGACACGTGAATATCATGCCAAGTTGAATCTATTCCACAAGGTTCCTAAGTCTTCCATCACGTGACTGTCATACAACTTGGAACCAACATACTGAAATACTAAATTGCACTACTAATGCATCATCAAGGCCAATTTTCATCATCAAGATCCATATATTTCTTAAAATAGGGACACCACGATCTTCAGCTTTACGTCCGTCCATTACGCTCGCACCTATAGGTATCTGTGACATGACTTCGACACCACCAGCTATCACGAAGTGCTCTTTTTTTCTGGATTATAGAGAGAGAAATAGCCATCATAAGCGGATCTCAAATAGTTATACTCGCAACTATGGACAATTCAGTTACTCACGTCGATAGATAGAACGAAAAATCTGTAAATCATGTATTCATCATCTCTAGTCTATTACCTTACGACGCGGACGCACAGTCCTCCGCTCAGAGTGGCCTCTACATACTGCCCCACTAAAAAACCCGTAAAAAACTCCCTGAAGAGAGAGCTGCTGGGCGAACTGCCTGGGCCGCAAAGTGAATTGCTTGTTGACTGCTCCCGCATTGCTGCTCGACCGTGACCCCTGGCACAGTCTCTGGCCTACGTCGACTGGCTAGGACACAATTCCTAGCTAAGTTGCCGCTCTGTGCTCCGATCTGCGAAAGAGATCCTAAAATCGCATCCGCGAACAGAATGGAGCCAGGCACATCCACAGTATCTTCTCAACGAGGGCATCGAGGAGAGAGCTATGAACAGAGGAATTCGATCCTCTTGCTCTTCGACGACGGAGACCACAGCCATATTAATTTACTCTGAAAGAGCGTCAGATCAATAAATAGGACTTTTCTAATCACAACGAACGAAAAAACTGAAACTACGCTTACTGAAACTACGCAAATAGCTTCGCAAATTTCGTAGCTTCGCAAAAAGCAGGGGGAGGGCGATCATCAACCTTATGGAAAACGGTAGAGTCCATCCAAAAAAAGATCTTTTACTTCCTAAGAAGAACAGTTGTAGTCGAAGAATGCAATCCTCATGGAATAGCAAGCCCTTTGGCTCAATTGGTTAGGTTAGGTTGTGGATCCTTCTCAACGAGCCCCACGGGCACATGCTCGCCTCCGAGGATGATGGGTGACCTAGTTTTTTTGTGTGTATGGAATGTTTTCGTAGAAATCTAATTCTTTCTACGACGTGGAATCCTTAATATATCGGACCGACCTTAAGAACTTCTCAACAATACATTACAAGCATTCTCAATTTATTATCTTTAGCTCACAGCACCCACAGGAGGAGCTTCAATCTTCTTATTAGTGAAGACGTCTCTAACAGCACGACTCCCCTTAGACTTAGTAAGACTAACGCCTTATGAACGTTGTAATCCAGCCGTAGAACGACATATCCCTCATCTAGATGATGATGTGAATCTATGCGGCATCCCATATCACTCATCTAGATATTCTCACCCCACCCCAATTTTCTCACCACTTTCCTCCTGCCTCATCCTCGTCGTCGTCTTCCTCTTCCTCTGGCGCCATGCCTTCCTCATCGCTGTTTGCGTCGTGCTGACGGATCTCCCTCTCCCTGGCTTTGGATCTTAGAAGTCAGATGATCATAAGTACTGTTTTTAGAAAGGAGAACTAGATGATCAGTACCTTTTTCACGAGAAGGAACTAATATCTATATCTAATTGATTTGAAATAAGTAATAATAATTGAAAGTATCAGTATCTTCACAAGAACTAGTGGAATCTATCTCTAATTGATTCGAAATAAGCTTTGAAGCGCAGAGAACCGTTCAAAAAAATCGATCACCATTCACGTGAGTCATAATCGACCCGCCTCCGCAGCTGTTTGAAGCAAAACCCGCGTCTCATTGTCAACGCCAAGTCCTATTGGGCGGCTTTGATTAATACTGTTCGAGGACGCAGAGAGCTTAGAAGATCATTGCCTTTGGGGACTACTCAATGTATTGGAACTTCACGACATATCACTCATCTACAGATGACGATGTGAATCTATGCGGCATCACATATCAATCATCTAGATATTCTCATCATCATAACGATAGCCCCACCACCAGCAGCACCACGGCCTCCACGCGGGTTGCCACGGTTCTGTACTTTCAACAAATCGTGCTGAAACTTGTCGTTTCTACTTCCAACGTCTTCAGGAGTTTCTGGGGAGGACGATGCTCTATTCCCACCAACTTGCCTTCCAACGGGCCTTTTCACCGCACTTGCTTCGATTGGCATCATTCCTCTATCGGGGTTCTTCAGGCGCGCTGCGATGATTTTACCAACTTAGAGGTTCTTTGTAGTTCTTCCAGAATTTATTACATTCATTTCTCACAACATCATCCTGGGCTTCATTTCTAGTAGGAAGAGAGCTAAGGAAACAGCTAAGGCGGTATGTAATTCGGTAATCCTTAACCGATGCTATCTGGTTGAGAAGCAGCCAAGCCAGGGGTGGAGGCTTGACTTCCGTAGGCATTGGAAGGTCCTCGTGGCGTCTTATAGTCCTGGGAACAGGACTGCGATGCCGGTGCCATCCCAAGAGCGCTGTTGCTTGCGCTGGGAGGGATCAGACTGGTGGGAATTAGAAGATTGCTGGTGGATGAAACTAGATCTATGAAACTAGACCTACTGGAACAACTTCCTATAAACAGAATTATTCTGAAAAAACTGACTATTCTTCGTAGATTTAAATTAGAAGATTACTGAAAATTGCCTGAATTTCATTCGAGAGCAGAAAAAAAAATTTTGACACTACTGTACACGTCGCGAATCCGACTACTTCGCATGCATCAAACAAACACCATGCCACTTATGGCGACACTGAAAACGCTGATTTCATCTGTTGTACACATAACTTCTTTGTGGGCTTCAAGCCACTACCCACTGTGTCTCCTGGGTCTCCTGGGGTGTTGGGCGTTGCTGGCGGCATCTCCATAGCTCCATCCATTTTGACGTCTAAGGGTTGCTTCGCTGCTGCCGCGGTTGTAGCGCCAACAGGTTGCTTTGCTGCTGCTGTGTTTACAAGAACAGGCTGTCTTGCTCCCGCCCTTCTGGCATCAACGGGTGCCTGCTCTACTGCCGCTGATGTAGCGTCATGAGGCTGCTTTGCTACTGCCTTCGGCGCAGGAACAGGTTGGTTCCCTACCGCCTCCGAAGCAAGTACACCCTGCTTCGCAACCCTTTTTCCACCTGCTGCTGCCGACGACTTCCCTGAGAAAGCTCCTGCTCTATTTCCTGGTGCACAACTCTTGCTCTTCTCCTCAGAACTACTTGAATTACCTCCCAAGATGTTGGCATCTAAAATGAACCCACTTGGACTAGATGATCCAACACGAAGATCTTGTTCTTTTTCCAGCGGCGCTAGTGCCTTCTTTGTACCAATGGGAGGCGGGTTCTTTTTGGCAAGCGAAGTACTACTAGACGAAGAAGAAGCGGCCACTTTCTTTCCTCCAGATACAGCTGTGGTTGAAAATACCACAGGACGACTCATAGTAACCAAAGCAGCAACATCAGCATCATCACCCTCACTTTCGTCATCGAATATGATGCATGAGGAATCAAGGCGTTGTCGTTTCACTCCCTTTACTGACCTCTTGCTAGATGCTTTAGCCTTGGCAGAAGATCGACATGCTGGAGTTTTCAACAACTGCATCGGCTGTCGCTGCGCTTGCTTTTGGCCAAGATCATCTTGCTGGGTCGTTGATGGCGGAAGTGGAGCGACAACCATGGATGATGACACCCCTACCACTAGTACTGGAGGTACTTTCACTACTGGTGGTACATTCTTGGAACCCATCGCTAGATCCGCCGCTAGATCTTCCTGATGATCCAAGGTATAAGTAATCTTTCTGCTCCTGCTTGTGTTACTGCCATTAGCAACAGCACTGCCTGCACCTTGCCAAGAAGAGCAACTAGCAGCTGCACCTCCTTGGTGACAGGAGCTAAGCAATTTCGTGTCGTCTTCGTGATCCTCCGAAATCGTGCGCTCATTACGTTTTGCAAGTTCAGCATTGAATCGCACCTTCTTACGATTCTTCGTGTCTTCCCCGGCATCTTGGTCTCCGTCTGCATCAGCCATTTGCAATTGGGGTGGTCGCTTTCGGTTCGTCGAACTGCCGTCCACAGAATGAGGAACAACAGGAGATGAAGCCTGCTGCATCGCACTACTTTGCGGAATAATTACAGGAAACGCCAAAGGTACCGTACTATTGTTCGCAGATGTCTTGCTTTGGTCCCCATTGTTCTGGGAAGCCGCTTGCGACCCATGGTCCGGGAGACAGACATCCACAGCACCACTTGTACTAGCCTGTTGAGGAAAAGAAATAAGTCCCTCAAAGAGGTCATTATTCTTCTTATTCACTTCCTTTTGCACCCTTCTTGTATACTCGCGTGCGCGTGTCATCCTGGTTGGACAATCCCCCATCATCCGAATCTCCTTTCCCTCTCGCGCAAGAGCTTGTGCTTCATCTGCAATAAATTGTGGTGCGAAGTGACAAAAGATTATACTTATAGCTCAAGAAACACCTTCAACACAGGATCATCCATGAAAAAAACTTCTCTTCAGACCAATAACGTCGTATAACAAATATGTGTAGTTCAAAACAACAATAATCTAAGTAAGTCTTTACCTGTTCCAGCGGCACTTTGGTCCCCCATCACGGCATCTTCTATCTCTACATCTTGTGTCACCCTTCGAGCATATTTCTTCTCTTCCTGCAAAGCCGCTAAAGCGCGCCACCGCGATCGGCAATCGTTTGCCGTAACTCGTTGCTTCGCTACTGAGCTGAGGTGTTCTAGCATGTCCTGCCAATGGCTCTCATCCATTCCTGTAAGCCGATCATTCGCAGTCAAAATCTCATCCATTTTCGCATGCCACAGCACCTTCCGATTCGAAACCGCTTCCAAAACCATATTCACCAAGCCCATATTACTCGCTTTGTCCACTGAAACAAGTTCATGGTTTTGATTCCCTACTTGTTCTCCTTCAACAGCGACTCCACCTCCACTCGTGCTGCTCCCTTGAAGATCATGTAGTACACTATGCGGACCTTGTTCATCCTTTCTACTCGTCAGTGAAGACGCCTGGATCATATGCAACTTGGGAGCTGCAGCGACTGACCGTATACGGCCTGCGGCGGACCAGCGTGCCCAAGTGCGGTAGTTGAACGGAAACATCATTTGACGGATCCTTGTCAGGGCTTTCGTGAGATTAGAATTAGCCGAAAACTACAGAAAAACAAAATCTTCTAATCATGAGTCACTCATTCATTCATTCGAACCACGTAGCATTCATTCATTCGAACCCGTAAATCATGCAACAAGTAGGAAACTAGGTCCCAAGTCGTGAGCAACAAAACCTTTTTTTCAAAAAAATGAGTCAATACCTGAATGACTTGATACTTCTCCCTCGACAACAAGGTGTACTGATGAAAATCTAAACTAGCTCTCAGGCAGTGCTTGATAGTGTGAATCTATTCGGCAATCTGCCTGAGATTTCCTTGGCGACTTCTTCTCAGGTAGTTCTTATCATCTACTAACTTCCAGACAAGTTGTCATAACTTCATCTGATCTTTCCTGTATCAGGTCTTTCCCACGCAACTGCTCGTCGGGCCAGAATTTCAACCATCGCAAAAAATTTTGCTCCACCATTCTTTCGGTAACCCCACTGCTCGTCCAGCGCAGGCCGCGATGATACACTCCAGAAGCATCAAGAGTAGCATCCCACGCCGCCACTTCGCGACTTTTCTCCTTAGAAGGGGAGGATGTTGAAGGCCCATGTAGTGGTGGTCTATCCTCTACTTTTTCCTCCCACCATCGTGCGCGGCTCTGCCGCCAGGTGAAGTCCAGCGCCAGACGGTCATCATCGCCCGAATCTGCTAAATCCCCTGCGTCGATCGCTGCCGCATGTTCAAACGCGAGAAAGTCATTAGAAAAGAGATTGCGTACCGTCGGGCGATTAGCTGGCTAGAATTTTTTTCATTAAACATATGAAGAACCCCTTGATGTCTTGTTTGATGTCTCATATGGGGATGAAACAATAATCCACCTAGCACCTACTTTCATGAGCACGTCACTCCAAACTCTTCGAAATACTTGAGGATCATGGTCATGCGGCATAGTCGATTCATAACACTATTCAAATGTATCTCGCGTCTTCCGGCATTCTGGGCCAACGTCGTCACCTCCACTGGTATCCATCCTTCCTGAAAGTACACGCTAAACCTTGCCCCAGCCGGTGGCCCCGCTCGAAAATCCGTCCCACAACGCCTTTCCTTTTTTGTCCTCTGCTCCTCTATTGTGTTTGGTGCTGCTATCGTGGTAGACGTAGACGATGATGATTTCTTCCCGTCTACTGTCTTGGTAGACGATGATGATGTCGTCTTGTGTTCGTCTTTCTTCTTTGTAGACGCTGTTGAGCCTTCTTCTCCGTTGGAAATAGCAACAACCAAGCCAGCATGCCGATCTAGAAAGAACGACGCAGGGTCTGTCTCGCTGCCAGGGGCTGGGAGCTTAATATCCACCTTGTTGACGCCAGGCTCACTAGGATTCTTGACCGGAAAGTAGGGCGGGAGACTTTAGAAGATGTTGAAAAAACCTTGCTGGTACATCTAAGCATAGTAGGCTGCCGAGTACTGATTTGAAGTTCCAAGCTGCTTGATTCATAAACGGATGATAGTTCGATGATTATATTCTTCATATCTAAAACGAGCCGAAGAGGTTTTCATTACCTAAATCCAAAACATAATACAAAGCCGACGAGAACGACCCAGACGAAGCCGACGTCTCCTCCGCCCTGTCGAATTGTTCCAGTTCTGTCCTCGTCACGAAGCAGACGTCGCAGATAGACTCCCTCTCAGGCAGCGAGACGCCCTTGTTCGTCAGCGGCGCAAACTTCACAGCGCTGAGTGAGCCACTAAGATTCTCGTCAAACGGCTTCAAATGTTCGTTCGCGATGTAGGGAGTTAGAACGATCTTCGCCTGAAGGCCCTGATAGTATTCACTTATGCAGCACATGCACAACTATTCTGTCAAAACAAGAAATATACTGGTATCCGTCCCAGAAAATGAAGATCATGGTACTTACTACGACGTATTACAAAATAACTCGAGCTTCTCTCTAGATAATGCAACAAAGTTCTTCCTCCACATAACGCATTCACTTTTCTGCTTTTATCCCACCACTTTGCTGGGAACTCGGGAGTAAAGAAAAGTTTGCAAGCATTGGGATTCGGGACTTCATTGAAATACCCAACGTCGGTTGAAAGCGTTTTCAGTATGTAACATTCTCCGTTACCTGAGAAAAAGGTTTGGTGGAGTGGAACGGTGTAGTCGTGGAGCTTGAGTTGGTATTAGTAGTAATCTTTGTAGTAGCATTAGTAGTGTACCCTACCCGTTGTAGTAATGGCATTTTGTAGTACTAGCCTACCCGTGTAATAAAATTATCGTTGTCTAGTAATAGCGTTAGCAGATGTACAATTGAACGGCGAGGAGGTATTTTGTTTGGAAAGGTGGCAAAGCGACGGAGCATACTATCGCAACGACAAGCTATGCATCACACATGTAGGACAAGGTACAGTACATTAGGACAAGGTATACGCATACATCAAGGTAGGCATATGTAGAGTGAGATGAACAAAGAGCGCAAGAAGGTCATCTAGATTCATGTCCTCTGGATCTGGAAGTCCCACAATGACGTACATATCATCAACTGGATCTTCCCTTATCGACATCAAATGCTCGGAACGACGCAGTAGAAACAAAGTCTAAACATGATACATGAGTAGCATAGCATAAACTACGCAGCAGGAACAATATCTAACGCCTAAACATAAGATAAATAGTACTCGTCACAACAAACAACCCGTTTGGCCCAGAGGATTTTTGGCGATCGATTTTTACCACTGGCGCTGTTTCTACCGGACAACCTTTCTCTGGAAGGCCAAAAATACACACTTGATAGTGCTTGCTCCCGGGTCTTTCGAGTATTAGAGGAGCTAAGGGTAGAGGCAGGAATGATAGAAGAGGCCGAGGTACTAGAGAGCAGGGATAACTACGTAGAAGAGGTAGAGGTGGAGCGCAGGGATAAGTACAATTGTTTCGAAAAACAATGCAGTATGAAGTCACGTCGTACTAAGTACAATAATTTGTCTCCTATAATTCGTATAAAGAGTAGTGGTTTTGAAGACGACAAATACGATAAAAGCTGTCATAATATAATTTTGGGAAACCAGGCTTTGAGAAGCGTCCCTTTGCGCCACTTACAAGCCTGGCACTCCTCCCCGTTAGCAGACGCTACCCTGCCGCTACTTAACCCACACCTCCCATGAAAAACGCCATTGCATGACTTACCTAGGAGTTGCAGAGTTTTTTCCGTTTGATGAAGCTTGTCACTGCATGATTTACCTGTAACAAGTGAAGTATTTTGGGTTTGATGAACACGTGGCGATTGCAGCTAGTTACTTAAGAGGGCCTTCGATGTAACTTTTCTTGTTGCATCATGTCCTGCATGATAAAACTTATGATCAGTTGAGAGTTTTTTACATGTGAAGTTCGGCTGCACGTAGCGGGACGCGGATCCTGGCGTGCGAAGTCTAGAAGATTTCGATTTCCCCACACCCTCTTCCAAGTCGCACTCTTCACCGCACTTTTTGTATGAACGGGAGTATCTACTGAAGACGGAAACGAAATATTTATTGAACATGAAAATCTAATAGTAGTGGATCTTCTACTATAATAGTATCATAAATACTATCTATTGAACATGAAAATCTAATAGTAGTGGATCTTCTACTATATAAATACAGTGGCCCTTACTAAGATGCCTGGAATAGTGGATGACCTTCTACTAGTAGTATGACCTTCTACTCATATTAGCTGTGATAGAGCCCTAACGAATCTAGTAGTAGAGCTTCTACTACTAGTATTGAAAAACAATACAGTGGTTTCTACTACGACAGTTGTTACTCGCGAGAATGAAGACATTAAAGCATATGATCGCATGATGTGAAGAAGTAGTAACTTCGTTGGAGTATGTTCCTAGGGTGAAGGTGAAGATACTGGTCCATATACTTAATACTACAGCTTGAGGTCCTATTCTTGTCATAAATTGCAAAACCTCTGGCACTTCTTTCTTGACGGACCGCACACTTCACAACGCCAGTAGGGTCGGAAGCTCTCTATGCTCTCTTTAGGAACCTTCGGCCAAGCGCAATCGGGATGAAACGTTTCCTCGCAACCTCCGCACCTAAGCAGCCTGTCTGGGCGATCCGCCTTCCCACATCGGAAACAGCATATAGTTGCCTGGTCTACGGCGATTTCCTGTTAGACGAGGTATGGCTATATTTGTTGTAAAGAAAAGAACAATCGTCGATTTTTTGAATTTTCTTCTTTAAACAAGAAGCACCTCCATAGGAAAAAGCGCACCACTATCTATAAACTAGTATTTCTTTCTTGCCGATGAACAAAAAAAACTAGTCTACGTATTATGCAGCGACAAATAGTAAGCGATTTCAACGACGAATCGGTTCCATAAAAACAACTAGCTGGGGCTGCCTTCTTCCCTCCCTTCTGCACCTTATCCTTGGGTGCGGCCTTTCTTCGTCCGCCCATCTTTTTCTTTGTCTGATAGAGGACGATGCAACTACGCAATAAATGTTCCCGTGCAGGAAATCTGTAGAACTATCAAACCAAGGTCAAGCTCCACAGCTAATCTCAAGCGACATCATCCATGAAGTCAGACAGTGCTTTTTTTTATCGTGTCGTTTTAAGCTGCCTACAGAGGAAGTGTGCGAGTTTTTTCCCACCTGCATAATGAAGATCTTCTTCAAGAGGTCATAGATTGGCTATATAAGTCAGCTGCACTTTTTCATGTTGAACGTCGTATTCTCATCGTCTCCTAACGTTAGTGACTGGCTAGTACATCCTTCTGCGCGAAAAAAAGCTTTACGAATTTCAGCGTGATTCCCGAGTTTACTCATCTTCGGTTTCCGTCTAGCGAGACGAAACGCAGAATGCTCCAGCATGCGACCACGTAGGAACTGAATGTACGAAGAGAGAGTCAAATCCGACATACTACGTAGGAACACCTCTTCGGAGGACGAGGGAAGCACTTGTCGTCCTTCGAAGAACAAGACGATACTTAATTTTGGAGAGTCAATCGTTGAAGCCGATTCTTATAATGTGATGCCAATCTTCGTTGTGCTGGTCACCACGACCACCGATATCAAACCGCTCGATAATAATTTGATGTCATAGAATGACCTATTTCGAAAGCGTCTTAGCTTCACGGCGAATCCAAGTATTCATGAACCCTTGTTGATGTGGTTAGTTTCACAAGTCGACGCATTCACGAACCCCTGATTTGGAGGCTCTTTCGCGACGAAGACAAATGTGTAAGTACTTATCATGTTGACGGTGTCCACACTTAGTTTGACAACAAAGGCTGCTCTTTGCAAAACACATGACGCGATGATATGCGTCGCAGATTCGATTTTTCTGAAGGCATCGTAGGGACTCATCCACTTAGCATCTTTGATGTGGCCCGTGCAAGGTGCCAATAATACAAGAGACCCGGCCAAGATATTCGAGTGCGTACAAAAAGACGCATCACGCGTCGTGAAGTGCTTCAAAGACAGGCGCCGCAAATTATGCTCCCGTATCTGCAGAAGATCGCCCGTCGCTAGGTGCGTCAAAGTGCCCATCGTCATGCGCCTCAAAGTGCCCACCGCTATGTGCCTCAAAGTGCCCGCCGTCATGTGCCTCAAATGCCCAGCGCCATGCGCCTCAAAAGGCCGGCCGCTAAGCGCCTTAAAAGGCCGGCCGCCAAGTGCCTCAAAGTGCCCACCGTTATGTGCCTCAAAATGCCCAGCGCTATGCGCCTCAAAAGGCCGGTCGCTAAATGCCTCAAAGGGCCGGCCGCTAAGTGCCTCATCGGCGCGGCCTGCCGTAAGTGCTTCGGGAGAGCGTATCGGGCAAACTATCCTTGCGGAACTTTTTCATAAAGTTCGCGCACCCGAGGTGCCTCTTCTTGTCCACAACGACGCAGCGATCGTTTAGTGCGCCTGCCGTAAGTGCTTCGGGAGAGCGTATCGGGCAGACTATTCTTGCGGAGCTTTTTCATAAAGTTCGCGCGCCCGAGGTGCCTCTTCTTGTCCACAACGACGCAGCGGTCGTTTAGTGCGCGGCCAAGCTTTGCACCAGAGGCATTTCGCAGACTGATCAAATTCGCACAATTTCGACCCCTCACCGACAAAACCCCAAAGGCTTCACTTCGTTGAGGAGATGGACCCTCTTCCCCTGATGAACGAAACCAGAACCGACCGCGGCCGCGTGTGGATTCTAGTCGCGAGAGCTTCCCGACTCCGAGGGGGCTCCTCGTCTTGAAGAAGTCCAGAGCTCGGCCGGAGCTTCCTTAAAGACAAACACGGGGAGCGCACTGCACTCGCATCATAACCCACCGCCAGCCACCGCGCGGCGCCCTCGAATCTCAGGAGCGAACCAAGCACGGCCGAGCGGGACACACTCACTGCGCACGCAGTGCAGCCCGCCACCAGCCACCGCAGCGCGCCCTCGAATCTCCTGGAAGAGAGGAAAACGAGAGGGAAACAAAAGAGAAGACGAAGGCAACACAGGCGGGACCGTGTCGACCGGGTCAGCACTGGAGAACCATGCGCAGCCAAAGCCGCAGCATCGTCATGCCGTCCCGCCTCCTGCCTCTCTTGTTTCTCTCCCCGCTTCTCGCTCCTCGAGATTCGAGGGCGCGCCGCGGTGGCTGGTGGCATCGGGCTCCCTGCGGTTCAGAAGACCCAAGAAAAAGAAGAGGGAAGAGCAGAGAAGACGCGCACGCAGTGCGACGCAGCCTGCCCCGTTTGGGTTCCACGCTCAGCGTGAGCCCCAAGCCTGGCCCGAGTTTCGAGCATGCTGCGAGTTTCGCCCCTGCTTCGGGCTCCGGGCGTGCTTGGGGCTCGCCTGTTTGGTTTGAGGTCGGGCGGGCTTCCGGCGAGTCTGGTCGGCTTGCGCTTGGGTGTTGACCGTGTTCGGCTCGCGTTTCCGTTTGGCGTGGGTTTGGTTTGAGTTTGGCTGGAGTTTGGTTCGCATTTGCGCGCGGGCGTGATTTGGGTTTGGCTTGAGTTTGGTCCGGGCTTGGTTTGCGTTTCAGCCCGGTTTGTGTTTGGTTCTGGCTCGGCTCGAGGCTGGTTGAGGTTTGGCTTGCGTTTGGCCTGCGTTTGGTTTCAGTTTCGTCCGCGTTGGGATTCGGTTTCGCTCGCGTTTGGTTTCAGTTTGGCCACGGTTTGGCTCTCGTTGGGCTTCTTTGGTTTGGGTTTGGCTTATGTGTGTTGCCTGAGGCTACCAGAAAGCGGCGCACTTTTGCGCATCTTTCAGCCTGGCCCTTCTGATCTTGGGCCTTTTCCTGGTGGTGACTGGAACAAAGAAGGCGCAGGCTGGCAACTTCTGGGCCGTTTTCCTGCTTGGGCTTTCAGGGCTTTGGCTCTTTCACCAGTGGCGCCTAGGGAATTCCTTGCGCGGTTTAGCAACTTCAGGACCATTCTCCAACTTGAGGCCGGTAGCTTCTGACTTTTCCCCAGTGGTGTTGAGGTTTTTCCTGCAGGATTTAACAACTTTGGGCCACTTTCCAACTTGAAGCCGGTAGGCTCTGGAACTTTTACAAGTAGAGACTGCGCGAGAATCTTTATGAATTTGATAAGGTTGCACTTTTCTAGCCATGCACCCAAGAAAGAAAATCAAGGAAGGAGGTGCAAAACATGAGCAGAGTGGTTTTCTTCGCCAAGCTGTCGCCCCACCTCGCGAAACTCTTAAGCGAAACCGTTTAGGGACAGTGGTACTCCTCGGCCGTTTTCGATATTTTGCCACTTTTCTCCACAGTTTGGGACGCCGGTCCGCCTATCGCCAGGCCAGTTCGTCTCTCTCCTTTTCATATTTCCTTATCGGTTTCGCCTCCGTCTTTCCGGGCTCTTTTCCGGTGCTTTCGCCATTCCCTTATCGGTTTCGCCGCTCGCTCGGCGTGCCCGTCTCCTCTGCAATCCCTCCGGCTACCGATACAAACCGAATGAGACGACAGGCGACACCATCAGACACGGGCCCGCCCTCCTTTTTAAGGGTCTGGGACATCATTAGCGGGAAAGGCTAAACCTGTGCGCCTGTAGCTCTCAGAAGTGCGCCCGGTAAAGGTAGCACACGCACACGAAGAAAGCCAAGGAGATAACTCCAACCGAGAACAACTCCCGGGAAGACCGCAGAAGCCTGGGAGGGCGCCCTGTCTGGCGCATCGTCCCGCCACGCGCGCGGACTGTGCCCAACCATGTAACCTTGTACAAGGGGGGCGCGGGGTACAAGGGGGGCGCGGGGTACAAGGGGGGCGGGGGAATGCTCCAGGAAGCCGGCCGCGTAACTGAAGGGCTAGCCCGTGCCCCCTCGCCCCTGGCGGCCTTCGGCCGCCAGGGAGACGATGCGCCAGACCGGGCGCCCTCCCAGGCTTCTGCGGTCCTCCCGGGAGATGTTGGCGGTTGGAGTTATCTCCTCGCGTTCTTCGTGTGGGCGTGCTACCTATACCGGGCGCACTTCTGAGAGCCACAGGCGCACAGGTTTAGCCTTTCCCGTTAATGATGTCCCAGGCCCTTAAAAAGGAGGGCGGGCCCGTGTCTGATGGTGTCGCCTGTCGTCTCCTTCGGTTTGTATCGGTAGCCGGAGGGATTGCAGAGGAGACGGGCACGCCGAGCGAGCGGCGAAACCGATAAGGGAACGGCGAAAGCACCGGAAAAGAGCCCAGAAAGATGGAGGCGAAATCGATAAGGAAATATGAAAAGGAGAGAGACGAACTGGCCTCGCGATAGGCGGACTGGCGTCCCAAACTGTGGAGAAAAGTGGCAAAATATCGAAAGCGGCCGAGAAGCACCACTGTCCCTTAACGGCTTCGCTTAAGAGTTTCGCGAGGGCGTTGGCGTCCGATTAATGAAACTGGCGCGCTTTTTTTATGCAATTGCCTGAGGAATTTGACTGCTCTGCATTTTGTTAATAAAAGTAGTGCCTTTGCGTCAGCCGTCCACCTGTTTGCAATAATTCGACGCGCGTGGCGCCTTCCCTCCCAGAGGATGCATCTCCCAGCCGGGCAGCCGGCTACTTTCTAAAAAATTAGAGGAGCTCTCTCCTTATTTTTTTGGAAAGTAGGCGGCTGCTTGGATGAAAAATACACACTCCGGGGGCGAAGGCGTCAGCAGCGTCGAACTTTCGAGCGTGGAGCAGATGGCTGGACAGTCGAAAGAGGTCCACTCTTTGGCATTTTTTGACATGTGACAGCACTGGCAAAAACTCCCGGCGGTCTGATTTTCAGGAGGAAAACTTGCAAAAATAGGCAGGGCGGGGCCCTTCTCTTTCGACTCCCAACGGAGATAAATTCGCAGCCCAAGCGCTCGCCCCTAGTAATTGAACTGAAAAACGCGAAAAGAGTTCCCCTGTTCCTAATCCCTAAAGGAATAAGCTCGCAGCTCAAGCGCTCCCCTCTAGTAATTGAACAGAAAAACGCGACAGAAGTTCTCTCTTTTCTGCCCTTGCCCGGCGTTTAAAATTCTGGCCCTGCATAAGGAAAACCGCGCACAGCCTCCCAGGCTTTCCGAGGAGCTTGGAGGAGGCTCACCAATGAGCCTCGACCGGGCTGCCGCAAATGTGTCGGGGCGACTCCAGAGGGGCCCGCGGTCCCGAAGGAGTCCCTCGCCCGTTCTGGTTTTCTCTCTGTTCTGGCGGGAGTTTGGAGCCGTGTCGAAGTGTCTCCAAAATGACAGACAGACACGCCCCAGATGGATCAAATTTGGACAATTTCGACCCCTCCCCGGCAAGGCCCTCAGCGGCTTCATTTCGTTGAGGGGGGTCGCCATCCTTCCCTGCTTAACGAAATCGAAGCCAACTTCGGCCGCGGGTGGATTCTAGTCGCCAGAGCTCCCCGGCCCCGGGCGGGCTCCTGGGCTTGAAGCAGTCTAGCGCCCTGCTGGAGCGCTCTGAAAGACAAAGACGGGCAGCGCACTGCACTCGCCTCATAACCCACCGCCAGCCACCGCGCGGCGCCCTCGAATCTCGGGAGCGAACCAAGCACGAAGAAGACCGAGGCGGACACACTGCGCACGCAGTCCAGTGCAGCCCGCCACCAGCCACCGCCGCGCACCCTCGAATCTCCTGGAAGAGCAAGAGAGGGAAACGAGTGGGGAACAGAAGAGAAGACAAAGGCAACACAGGCGGGACCGCGTTGACCGTGTCAGCATTGAAGGACCACGCGCAGCCAAAGCCGCAGCACCCATCGCCATACCATGCCCCGCCCAAGTCCCTCCCTTTGCCTCTCTTGTTCTTCTCCCCGCTTCGTTCTCGCTCCTCGGGATTCGAGGGCGCGCTGCGGTGGCTGCTGGCCGCGGGCTCCCTGCGGTTTAGAAAGCACAAGAAAAAGAAGAGAGAAGAGCCGAGAAGACGCACGCGCAGCGCGTCGCAGCCTGCCCGGCTCCGGCCCCAGACTCAGCCTGCCCGGCTCCGGCCCCAGACTCAGCCTGCCCGGCTCCGGCCCCAGACTCAGCGCAAGCGGCAGGCCTGGCCCGGGTTTCGAGCATGCTGCGGGCTTCGGCCTCGCTTCGGGCTCCGGGCGTGCTTTGGGCGCGTCTCTTTGGTTTGAAGGCCGGGCGGGCTCCCGTCGGGTTTGGTCGGTTTGCGTTTGGGTTTGGCTTAGGCAAGCGCCTGGGCCGAGGCCTGGCGAGCGGGGCCCGGTGTGGGTTTGGTCTACGTTTTGCCTGGGTTTGGTTGGGATAAGTTCGGCCCACGGCTAAGCCTGGCCCGGGTCTGGGTTCGGTTTGGCCTGAGCCTGCTTCGGGTTTGTTCCCGGTTCGGGTTTGGGTCTGGTTTGGGTTTGGTTTGTGTTTCGGTTTGGCTTGTGTTTGGTTTGGGTTTGGTAGGTTTGAGTTTGGTTGGGGTTTGGTTCGAGTTTGGTTTGGGGGGGGGGGGCTCGGATCAAACAGAGACAAGGGGCAAGGGCAACCCTCTCCAGCTTTTGGCGACTTTGTAACTTGAAAGCAGCAGCCTGGGACTTGTTTGGGTTTGGGTCTGGTTTGGGTTTGGGTCTGGTTTGGGTCTGGTTTGGGTCTGGTTTGGGTTTGGGTTTGGGTTTGGGTCTGGTTTGGGTTTGGTTCGAGTTTGGTTTGGGTTTGGTTTGAGTTTGGTTTGGTTTGGTTTGGGTTGGGTTGGGTTTGGGTTTTGGGTTTGGTTTGGGTTTGGTTTGGGTTTGGTTTGGGTTTGGGTTTGGTTTGGGTTTGGTTCGAGTTTGGTTTGGGTGGGCTCGGATCCACAACGAACAGAGACAAGGAGCAAGGGCACTCCTGGCGACTTTGTATCTTGAAAGCAGCAGCCTGGGACTTGTTGCCGGTGCTGATTGGAAAAAGGAGCAACAACCTTGCAGCTTTTTGATAACTTTCCAACTTGAAAGCAGCACCCTGCTGATTTTTTACCGGTGCGGACTAGAAAAAAACGCAACAACTTAGCAAAGTTCTGGCATCTTCTTGGCTGAAAATCAGCACCCTGGGGAATCTTTGCCAGTGCTGACCAAGAAAAAAAGCGAGAAACTTGCCAGCTTTGCACTTTTCTCGCCACCTACTCCAAAATAAAAAAGGCGGCAAAGGCAATCCGCACTGATGTAATTTTTTTCGCCGTGCAGCCGCCCCCAGCCAAAAAAATTAAGAAGGCGGTGGCTGCACTGCGAAAGAAAGCACATCCGTGAAGATTGCTCTCGCCGCCTTTTTTATTCTTGGTGGCTCGGGTGGCTGGCCTCTTTCGAAAAGTTTGAACTTTTTTCAATTTTTGCAGCGATGTGCTTAAAATTTGCGAAGATCAAATCGTCTCCGGTTAGAGCTTCTACGCCTGTAGAAATTCCAAAAATGTTAACAAATTCAAAAACGTAAAAAACGGGAAAGCAAACAAATTCGCGCACGCGTGCGCGATTTCTAGTCGCGCTAGAAGCTTAAACGCCAGGCAAAGGCGGCCCCTAATGGAATAAATTCGCAGCCCAGGCGCTACCCTCTAGCAATTGAGCCGCAAACAGTGGAGAAGCTTCCCCGTTTTCTACCCCCTAAGCGAGGGAATAAATTCACAGCCCAGACACTCCCCTCCAGTAATTGAACCAAAAAAGTAGAAAGTGCTCAGCCTTTTCCGGCCCCCACTGAAGAGGGCCCACAGCCCAGGCCCTTCCTTCTAGATTCTGAGCGGAAAAAATTGGGCGCAACTTTCTGGTCCCCTATGAAATAAATTCACGGCCCACGCTCTCCCGTCGAGATTCTGGGGAGAAAAGGTGGGAAGGGTGTCACTTTCTCCAGTCCTCTCTGAAATAGATTCGCAGCCAAGTCCCTTTCCTCTACCTAGATCCCGAGCCAAAAAAGTTGCGACTTGTTCTGCTTTTTTATCCCAGTCGGAAAAAGTCCCCAGCTCTAGAGCCCGCCCCGCCCCTCTAGATTCTGAGCCGAAAAAGCTGAGCGGGGTCCCTTTTCTTTTATAGTCTCCACTGAAATGAATCCGCTGCATTATTTTGCTATCTTATGAATTGCCACCGAAAGGCCACGCGCGTAGCCTGGTAGCCTGTCACTACGCCACCCGCGACACGCGGCAAGGTATGCCACGGAATGCATGGACACCGCAGGCGACCGCTGCGCGGGGGAATGGCCTCCGCAGCGGAGAGTACCCACACCGAAGAGGACCCGCGCCGGAGACCTACCAAAGCGAGCCAAGGCCTTGAAGGGGTCCCGAAGTTTGTGGTAGAGACTTTCGACCTGTTTCAAGCTTCTCCAAAATGATGAGCGGGCATGTGTGAAATTTGTCAAATTTGACCAGTTTGGGCGAGCTCTTGCTGGCTTCCGCCTGGTCCATTCCTTGGCTGGGTCTCTCTCAGCAGATTCGTCCACGGTGTTCCCTGCTCTCAAGTCCTGAAGGCTGCGCCATCGGTCAAGCTAAGAAAAAGCCGCACCACGACACCGCCAAGCGCACCCCAGCCGCGGCCGCCAGCAGCCGCCCGCAAACACAGGGCGGAGCCAGTCCAAAGACTTCGCCCGGCTTGAGAGACACAGCACGGCGCGCGCCAGCCGCAGCCACCGCGGCGCGCCCTCGAATCACCGGGGGAGGAGAAAGGGAAGAGAGAGGAGCAGACAGCAGCGACATGCGAGCCGACCCGCGCAGAGCTCGCAGGGCTGGGCTCTCTGGAGAGCTGTCGCGGCTGTCGTCTTCCTCTGGCTCCCTTCTTCGCTCCATTCTCGCCCCCCTGTGATTCGAGGGCGCGCCGTGGTGGCTGCGGCTGAAGCATGGCCACGCAGCGCCCAACGGCCTGAGGGCGTCCTTCCGTCTTTTCTGCTAAGTCGTTCCACCTGTTTGGCCGTCGTTCTGTCTGTTGTGTCGTTCTGTCTGTGCTGTCGTCTTGTCTGTTCCGTCGTCTTGTCTGTCCCGTCGTTCTGTCTCCTCCGTCGTTCTGGCTGTTCGGTCTTGTTTCTGTCTCTTCTGTCGTTCTCCTTGCTTGGTCGTCTTGTCTGTTTTGTCGCTCTGTCTGTTCCGTTGGTCGTTCTGTCTGCTGCGCCGTCCTGCCTGCTCGGCTGTCTTGTCTGTTCAGGCGCCGCGCCGGTGTGCAAGCGGAGCAAAGTAGCGACGCATCTCCGCACCGCGACAAAGCGACGCGGTGGCGGGGTGCGTAGTATCCCCAGAGGCTTGCGCGCTTGTGGCCTGTGCTCTCACTGTGGTGGGTGGCGAAACACGTCCAAAACCTCCAAGGCGGCGAAGGTCTTCCGGGTGCCGTTATCGGTTTCGCCTGGGTCGCTGATCCATCGGCCCCGGCTTTTGAACACTCAGGGAGCAAACCCGCCAAACAGCGAGACACACGGCGAGGCCTCACAGGTGGGGAATGGCTACAACACAAAACACAAGCGCGGGAATGAAGGCCAAAAAAGCGAAGACAAATCGCAAAAAGCTGCCGGCCGTTTTGCAAGTCCCTTAGCGGTTCCGGCTTGCCTGAGTTCTGTCCCTTAACAGTTTCGAACTTCATGCGGGCATCGGTTTCGAGTGGATCCCCGCGAAGCTCTTAGGCGAAACCGTTAAGGGACAGCGCTGCTTCGGTTCCCTTGTCGATTTCTCTGCCCCCTTTTTCCCCCGTTTACCTCCCCCGGTCTTGCTCAAGGCGTGGCCGCGTTTTGCTCTTGGGCCGTCCGCTTTTCTATCGGTTTCGCGTGTTGCCTTCTCTTCTTTTCTGTGCTTTTCTGGCGTCTGCTTATCGGTTTCGCTACGGCTGGGCAGCGGTCCCGGGACACAGAGCGGGCATCTCTTGCCGCCTCGGTCCTGTGTGTGGTTCACTACATCGCGAAGGCCTTGGGCAGGGGTGGCTCGGGTGGTGGATGCTTTGGCAGACTCGCACTGGGAAGGTTTTCGGCAAGTTCTTAATCGGCGGCCAATGGAAAACGGAAAATGATTAAACAGGCAAAACCACGAAACCACAGACATGCGAGGGAATCTAGTCGGGCTAGAAGCTTTAACGCCGCGCGATGGTATTTTTTAAATCTAGGACGCTGCCCAGCTGGAATATCCACACTCTAGGAGAAAGCAACCAGCCACCTGGAATTATTGGAAGGCTGACAGAGGAAGCAACTTTTTAACAATTTGCGGAAAGACCAAAGTGCTCGCGCGATTGGATCAAAATGGAGCAGCTCCAGCTTCATCAAACTGAGACCAGAGCCACTTCATGAGCTGACTAAAAAAGCAAGCCAGCTTCAAAAAAGGCAGAGACTAAGAAATAAAAACAGCAAAAACGCGCTTGCCTGGCGTTTGGGATTTTAGTGGGACTAGATTCAGCCACCTGGCTGTCGCTTCCTCATTTTTGCTCGTCTTTGGTTTTTTTTTTTGGTCTGCTGGCATTTTCGTGAGATTTTGCAGGGTCTTGCCTTCATTTTGGTAAGTTTTTGGCGCCTCTCCAAACTGGTCCGACCCTCTCTAGAAAATGAAAAGCGTCAACCTTTTGAAGAAAAAACCTGGCAAGACAGAGCCACGCTCTGAGGTGGCAGCTCGGCGGGAGAATCACTCTGCTCCCTTTTCGTCTCTCCTCGTTTTTGTTTTCTTCTTGGAGTGGATGGCCAGAAGAGTGCAAATCTATCCAATTCCCAAAGGGTTTCCACCCAGTCGCCACGCCCTGGAAAAAGTTGAGTTCCAGAGCCTACCGATTTCAAGTTGAAAAATGGCCCAGAAGTTTTTAAATCGTGCAAGGAAAACCCTCGCCACCACTGGAGAAAAGTCAGAGGCTACCGGCTTCAATTCGAAAAATGGCCCAGAAGTTGCTAAATCGTGCAAGAAATTCCCGAGGCGCCACCGGTAAAAATATCCAGGCCCTGAGGGCCCAAGTTGGAAAATGGTCCAGAAGTTGCTACCCTGTGCCTACTTTGTTCCGCTTCCAGTCACCACCAGGAAAAAAGTCCAAGACCAGAAGGACCAGGCTGAGAGATGTGCAAAAGTGCGCCGCTTTCTGGTGGCCTCCGGCAACCCACTCAAGCCAAACCCAAGCCAAAGAAAACCAACGAGGCCCAAACCGTGACCAAACTGAAACCAAACGCGAGGGAAACCCAGCGTCAACAAAACCGAAACCAAACGCCCGCCGGAAGCCCGCCCGACCTCAAACCAAACAAGCGAGGCCTAAGCACGCCCGGGGCTCGAGGCAGGGCCGAAGCTCGCAGCATGCTGCTCGAAACTCGGGCCAGGCTTGGGGCTTACGCTGGGCGTGGAACCCAAACGGGGCAGGCTGCGACGCGCTGCGTGTGCGTCTTCTCTGCTCTTCCCTCTTCTTTTTCTTGGGTCTTCTGAACCGCAGGGACGGAGCCCGATGCCAGCAGCCAGCGCGGCGCGCCCTCGAATCTCGAGGAGCGAGAAGCGGGGAGAGAGACAAGAGAGGCAAAGGGCGGGATGGCATGACGGTGCTGCGGCTTTGGCTGCGAGTGGTTCTCCAGTGGTGACCCGGTCGACACGGTCCCGCCTGTGTTGCCTTTGTCTTCTCTTTTGTTTCCCTCTCGCTTTCCTCTCTCCTAGGAGATTCGAGGGCGCGCCCCGGTGGCTGGTGGCGGGCTGCACTGCGTGCGCAGTGTGTGCCGCTCGGTCTTCTTCGTGCTTGGTTCGCTCCTGAGATTCGAGGGCGCCGCGCGGTGGCTGGCGGTGGGTTATGAGGCGAGTGCAGTGTGCTCCCCGTCTTTGCCTTTCAGAAAGCTCCGGCTGAGCCCTGGACTCCTTCAAGGCGAGGAGCCCGCCCGGAGTCGGGAAGCGGGGAGAGGATCCATCTCCCCAACGAAATGAAGCCGCTGCGGGTCTTGTTGGTGAGGGGTCGAAATTGTGCGAGTTTGATCAATCTGAGGCGTGTCCCTCTGTCATTTTGCAGACACTTGGAGACGGCTCCAAACTGCCGCAAGAACATAGCGAAACCCCTAGCGGGCGCCGGACTGCTTCGGGACCACGGGCCCCCCTCGGCCCGCCCTGAGGCCTTTGCGGCAGCCCGGTCGAGGCTCGTGGCTGAGTCTTCTCCAAGCCTCTCGGTAGGCCTGGGAGGCGGGGGCAGAGCCCGCGGGAGCCGCCTCGCAAAGCCTCCGGCAGGCTCGCAAGAGGCCGCCGCCGAAGCCTTGCGCGGGGATGCATTCTTCACCACGTGGCTAAAGCGTGGCTATTAGAATCATTCGCAGACAGATCGCTACATCTAGACTGTGGAGGAATCTAGACACAGAGCGGACGCCGACGCTGTGCGGCGTCGCGGTTCTGGTGTTAGAGCAGGTGGCCGCGGCGTCCTCTCAATGTCAAGGGGCTCGCTAGTTTGCTTCGCTTTGGGCTCGGCTTGCTTCTGGTCTGATATTGGTAGGCCGCAAGGCTTACCCGCTTCCAATTATTAAACGCCGGGCGGGGGTAAAGCAGCGGCTTAACATCGCTGCCCGGTTTTATTCTTCGCGGAGCCTAGTCGGCGCGAGATAATTAACCGGCTGCAAATGGTCAGGGGCGCCCACCTCTATTTGCGGACGAGCGACGGCAAGGAAGAGCCCAGGCGCAAGCCCCGCGACTGCTATCAAAGCTACGGCTTTCGCGCTACTTAAGCTGCTAAGAAGCGAGGAGGCCGCAACCCCGTGGGAAGCTAATGGTAGAAAAGGCTTGCCGCTTTCTTCCATTAGTTTCCCGTAGGCCCCAATAGGCTTAAGAAGCGAGAAGGCCGCAACTCCGTGGGAAGCTAATGGCAAAAAAGGCTTGCCACTTTCTTCCATTAGTTTCCCGTAGGCCCCAATAGAGGGCGGCCCAAACCATACGGGCAACCGGGGCCGCGGAATCTATTGGGCCTCCATTGGAGTCCCACTTGGTTGCCCGCCATCTCTGCAAGGGCGGAGCGGTCGGAAATCTAGAGGGGGCTCTGGTCTATGAAAAAAAGCGCGCTGCCTTCCCCGTAGGCCCCTCCACTTGAGGCACAAGCGCCGCCCCCTTTCAGGTCGGCTCAATGACCAAAAAACTCATGGGGAACTCAGTGAAGGGCCCACTGGATTCCGCTCACTTGCTCCCCGCGACCGAAAGGCCCCGAACTTTGCAGGGCTTTGAAGCTGAACACTTGAAAAGTCCCGGCTTTAGGAGCACCAGAGACCGCGCGCGCGCCTGCTAGCTCCATGGCCCTGCCGCCTTGCAGCCGGGCCGCGATAAGTCGACGACGGCAACGAAAACCCCCGCGCCAGTGCCGATTGGCCGAAGGGCGCCGGCTTTTGAGGGGTTTCCAAGCTGAGCGCGTGGAAGGCCACGGCTTTTGGACCAAAAGAGACCACGCCCGCGCGCGTGCTGGCTCCATGGTCATGCCGCTGAGCAGCCGGGCCGCGATAAGTCGACGGCGGCGACGGAAACCCTCGCGCCGGTTGCCGATTCGCCGAAAGGCCCCGGCCCTTGGGTAGTTTTCATGCTTGGCGCTGGAAAGTCCACGGCTTTTGGAGTGAAAGAGACCACGCCCGCGCGCCTGCTGGCTTCATGGTCCTGCAGCTCAGCAGCCGGGCCGCGATAGGTCGACGACGGCGGCGGAAACCCTGGCGCCGGTTGCCGATTGGCCGAAAAGCCCCGGCCCTTGGAGAGTGTTTAGGCCGAACGCTTGAAAAGGTCGGACCTTTGGAGAAAAGGTGACCACGCTCGCGCGCCTGCTGGCTCCATGGTCCTGCAGCATCACAGCCGGGACGCGATGAGCCGACGACGGCGACGAAAACCCTCGCGCCGGTTGCCGGTTGGCCTTTACGCTTTAAGAAATCACAAAGCAAGTCAACTGCCTCAGCCATATAGTTTCCGCGTTCAGAAACAGCGGAGCGCAGTCCTATACTGGGAAGAAGATCATGGGAAGAATGGAGGGCGCGCGTTCCTTCTCAGACGAAGAATGGTAGACGCCCCCACTCACGTTTGTAAGAACTTCGCTCGAGACGGTTTTTATTCGAGTGAAGTTTATGTCGTGTTATGTCTGCCCACAACGCCTCTGGAGGTACTACAGCACTTCACAGACGTGACGCATTTTTCTCTTATGTAGCAGAACTCCGAATGCAGATAGGTGCCGTGTCGTCCGATTTTACAACTGACAAGGAGTGCTGTTCTACCATTTTACCTACAGTACAACTCTCGAATAACACCTTCTTAAACCTGATGGTGAACTGTTTTTTAAGAATTATATTTCGGAAACAATAATTTCCAACGGATTATATTTATGAGACATGAAGATGCGAAAGGGCAAGCGAAGTCTGTGAGAGATGTTTTCAAGTAACAAGTCTGTGAAGAGCTTTGCTCGAGAAACTGTTTCTTTTTATCTCGAATCCCCTATGATTTCTTTGTTAATACAAGGCTGGTATATCGGTTAAGGAGCGCATGGAAGTCGACATGATCTGTTTACTATAATATGACTTAGTTTTTTCCATGATGTGAGGTGAGCGAGCAAGAATCTGGTCAGTGCTGAAGGATGACTGCTGTGAGACGGCTCAGTGCTGACGAATCTCTGTTGAGAAATCAAGCTCTGTTGAGAGGAGCGAAGACTTATGTGAGAGCAGAGGCACGTCATTGTTTCCTTGTCAACGTATAATCATCAAGTGAAGGTTGATGCGAAGGAACTCTTTAAAGAAAAATCACTATCACTCATAAGAATTCTCACCCACCGACCACAGCCTTTAGTTCTAGAGTTTTTTCTCGTTTCCCCCCTGTCCTCGTTCCATTGTGGATCCCTCAGAAAAAGTTTACTACATTTCTAGATAGGTAGTAAGAAGATCTTCAACTCTACACACGTAGAACATTTTTCATCAGGATTTTCTATTTCATAAATCGAAATCTCTTAGAATCCCAAAAAATCCTCAAGATGGATATCGTTGTGACTGATGCCGATGGTCTCCCGGAGAAGGCCTACGTCTCCATCCGTATCGGTGAGACGCGCCGACAGGGCCCCTACAAGCCGAATGAATGCTTTCACTTCGCTGCGTCCCAACACGCGACCATGAAGGTCGATATCTTCCAGTACCTTGGTGGAACCAGCGTGGGAATGTATTTATTTATTACCCTTATGCAGATTCTTTTGCGTTTGCCCAACAAAGACGAAGCTACCAGGTCTGAAAAATGATTTAGTTGCAAAAGAAGAACATTTCCTTACTTACAGAATCCTTAAATTGTGGTTCATTTCCGCCACGAATGTCTCCAGTGTGGTACTTAGTACTATAAAATGAAAAATCAATTAAGTACGATTCTAATATCTATATCTCCTCACTTCCTTACAACTCTTTTCCCTTCCCCCTGCATGTGAAACAACTCTTTGATCTCCTATATCAGCTGCCTAAGATTCGTTTTCCCCAACATCGATCTGAAGGTACAACTCTTTCATCTCCTATATCAGCTGCCTAAGATTCGTTTTCCCCAACATCGATCTGAAGGTACAAGCTGAAGAACGATGAGGAGCATGTGGAGGATGTTGAGGTGAATGGGATGACCCTGAAGTGCAAGTGCGTTTATCCCGAAGACTCTCCAGCCAAGAAGCGGCAATCTCGCCACGAGGTCACTCTCAAAGCCACCAAGTACTTGGATGAGCACGCGGTTCAGCAAACCCTTCAAGCCATGATCCGTGGACTACTGGAGAAACAGTACTTAGATATTGGATTCTTCTGTTACAAATTTATATCAGTTTGCTGGACATAGTCTTTGTTGGTTTCAGTTCTTGTAGCATATGAAATAGGTCAAAAAAAACTTTCCTTCCCTCTCTCCCTTCAGACCCGAGGATGCTTTGGAGTACATGATTGGCTACATGAACGATATGAGAGGTGTCAAGACCCTCTCTACGATCGAATCCAAGGATACTGCAGACGCCACTCCCGTCACCCGCGCTCCTAGTGCTGAGGAGGCCAAGGAAGAAGTCAAGGAAACTACTGAGGCTCCGGTCAGGGAAGAGGTCAAGGAGGAGGTGAAAGAGGAAGTGAAGGAGGAGGTAAAAGAGGAGGTCAAGGAAGAAGTCAAGGAAGAGGCCGCGCCGGTTGAGGAGGCACCGGCAGCTAAGGAAGAAGAGGCACCGGCTGCCGTCGAAGAAGCGCCGGTCGCTACCGAAGAGGCACCGGCTGCCGTCGAGGAAGCGCCGGCTGCGGTCGAGGAAGTTCCGGCCGCGGCTGAGGAGGCGCCAGCTGCTGCTGAAGAATCCCCGGCTGCCACTGAAGAGACCCCGGCTGTGGTCGAGGAGGCACCGGCTGCCACTGAAGAAGCTCCGGCTTCCACTGAAGAAGCCCCGGCTGCCACCGAAGAAGCCCGAGCTGCCACCGAAGAAGCCCCGGCTGCCACCGAAGAAGCCCCGGCTGCGGTCGAGGAAGCGCCCGCTGTCCTCGAAGAGGGAGCTGCCGCTGAAGAAGTCCCAGCTGCCACTGAAGAAGTCCCAGCTGCCGCTGAAGAAGCTCCGCCTGTCGCTGAAGAAACTCCGGTTGCCGCCGAGGAGGCGCCAGCGGCCGCAGCTGAAGAAGCGCCTGCTGTCCTCGAAGAGGTAGCCGCCGCTGCTGAGGAAGCTCCAGCTGCCACGGAAGAAGCCCCAGCTGCCACAGAAGAAGCCCCAGCTGCCACTGAAGAAGCCCCAGCTGCTACTGAAGAAGCCCCAGCTGCTACTGAAGAACCTCCGGCTGTCGCTGAACAAGACCCGGCTGCCGCCACGGAAGAAACCCCAGTTGCCACAGAAGAAGCGCCAGCTGCTGAGGCAGAGGCCTAGGCGTCGATGCTTCTCGCGATAGAGACGCGAATAGGAAATTGCTACTAGATATTAGAGTTGCGATTATCGACAACATTCAGAAATGTACAAATGACTTACAGCTGAACTCCTCATCGAAAAAGAAACGGGAAAAATTCTTATGGAAAAAGCTAGAACTACTAAACATTGTACTATTTTATTGAAGTCAAAAACAGAAAGTACTTATACGATAATTTAGAATGAAGATACAAGCCCGACTAACGAACATGGACCACGATCCATCTCCACAGCACTAGAACATGAGACCTTTGAGTAGAATAGAAAGCTTTTTCAACGTCGTAGGAAGATGAGAAGTCGAAGACGACTAGAACCGAAGTTAAGGTCGGAGTTTGTGATTTTTCATGATGAACAATTAGCAGCCTTAGACTAGAGTAGATCATCTTCTTAACGTTCACTACCTACATCAATTGTACTTGCAACATTGTTTTCTTACATAGAAATTTCGTCAGGGATTAATAGCTTCTTAATATTACAGCACATCGGCATGGCAATATGAGATTCGATTCTATCTTTAACAATATTCTTCAATCACAATCATGTAACTACATAAGCATAAATCATATCATAGATATTCAATAAAAAACGCAATCGCATTTTCCAATACACCATGACAGGTGCAGTTACTACTTATGAACAGAGAAGGAGAAAAAATTCAGAAGGAACAGGATGGAGTCCTTTTAAGCGCCGTAGTTATCATAATTTCGCTTAAGAAATGAACCACATATGTCTCCATGCATACGCCCATACGCATGTGAAGTTCGGCTGTTCAGTGCTTATTTTATATATAATACCGATTGTATTTGTAGTCTTTCATACAAATCTGTCTTCTTCTTTGACGTTATAGAGAAGAATAGAACCTCTTGTTGTGATATTGTTCATATCTTTTTATGAATGGCAGCCCTTCCCCTTCGTCGTGTTTCGGGATCTTCAACACGCACTGGAACCAAAACAAGACGTTGAAATGAATCTATAATTAATGAGGAAGATGAAATGATCTAATGCAGCTTCGCAGTGTGTGTTTGCCACGTGCACCATTCTCCTACACCTTTCATCCTCAGGATCCTGAAGAACCTGTCTAGAGGAAATCCATCTTTTCCAGCATCTTGCCTCTGTTTTGAAGGGAAAAAGGTCACGAAGATGCTGATCAAGATAGATTTAGGCAAGGTCTAACTATACGTCGTTTGTCTAGCAGGAAATCACAGTAGCATTCCATCATTTTTGGGAGAAATAAAAATCAAAATAATCGAACTGCTTTGATTCCAGTTTCCGTGACTGATCGCTTTGTAGTAGATCAGGATGTTCTTCTTGATGCGCTAGGGTCCATGCCAAAGATCGGATGCTTAGAGGATGACGAGCTATCTTTGTGACTAGGAAAATTTTGACAGGTCTATAGGGATCTTCACGATCATCAGCAGGTTCAACACAGGCTCAACACCTCCATCAGCAGGTTCAACACAAGCTCAACAAAAAGATCCAGAGAAGATGCATCGTGATATTCTTGATCTTTCTGAGGCTCAAAAAGTTAAATACCTGCATGATCATCGCACTGATCCGTGTGCTACAGCTACAGGAGTTCCCTGACTCTATCCTCCTCCATATCTGTCTCTCTCCTCTACTACCTCCCAGGCTTCATTTGCGGTGTCTATTTTCTTGCTTACAAAGTTTAATGCATTAGAAACGACTTATTGGAGTGTGCTCTACTTGCACCGTTCATGGTAATTATATTTCGGCGTCAAGACGTACTGAAATTATATTTACAGACGTATTTGCATTATTTGCATCCATTCTTAGATTTGTCTCTCACTGATAACCTGCAAACTACGACTCTAGAACATCATGGCCACTTCTACAACAAATAAGAAAATGAATCTCTCATGGAAGCGCGTGGCTGGCGCGCCACGTGCCTCGAAGACTGCAGGTCATGCGTATATCCAGAACGAAGCTTCTGGTTCGGCGTTTGTCTACCTAGCTGCAGAGAAGTCGCAAACCCTTGTCATCG
The DNA here is from genome assembly GCA_905178165.1 of Amoebophrya sp. A25. Lineage (NCBI taxonomy): Eukaryota > Dinophyceae > Syndiniales > Amoebophryaceae > Amoebophrya > Amoebophrya sp. A25. The sequence continues at coordinate 367,715 of CAJINU010000054.1, forward strand.
TTTCTGATCGAGGTGTGCGCGAAGTGCCATACGCGAAACCATGCAAACAAATAATTGCTGCAAGAAAGAATGAAGCCAAGGGGGGTGTGATCGAGGTACTTACTTCATCCTTATACTTCGTATAAAAAGATCTGTTGTGGCTGTTCATCTTCAAGGGGAAAAAGTTCTATCAAAATTGGTCTTCGTTCATTCGCGTTTGAAGATCATTCGCTTACTTATGGAAACCTCACATATTGCCATCAATACAATCTTTAGGTTGACTTGCTAGAAACTGCGCGCATGCTGGTGCGGGTCACGATCAGCGGGAACAGCGTTACGAACGTGAGCAGACGCGAACTCTCGAGCAATTGCGTAGCCAGTGATAATGGCTTCCTGCTTTGCGACGACAACATGCTGAGCCAAGTGTCGCATTTCTTCCCAGAAGATGTTGATACCGCTTCCCAGAAGATGTTGGCAGAGGAGGCCACTACTGGTAAAGAGGCTGCCCTGATCACCACGACGACTTCAACGCAACTACCGGTGAATCTCAATATTGGGTCGGCTTTGTCTGCTAACTTCCATGGAGGAATGAGGAGAAAAAATGGTTCTAACAGCAAGAAAGGACAAGATGAAGATGGCGAGAAAGACCTTCAAGACCACGTGAGCAGCAGTCAGCGACATGTAGTCCAGATACGTGCGATCAAGGACCCAAGTGGCACTGTGGTCGATATGTTGTTGCTTGTTGCTACGAAGACTGCAGTTTTTGCTGTGCGCTTAGAGGTATGCACTCACGATAATTCTTGTCTCGTGTCCGGGTCGCGTCAGCTCAATATCAGTCCTCACAACTACGTGGTGGTCGGCGGCAACCTGATGATGTCCGATTCTCCTTCTACGTCCACGACCGCAAGTAAAAATATCACTGCAGAAGCAACATTGAACCCACATACTGGAGCGATGCTGGTTGGAAACAAAACTACGGAAGGTACTCACTTGACTGTAGTCGAACTGGGTGAAGAACGAGGCAGCATTGGCGTGTGGCCGTATACTCGTAGTTCTACGTCTAACTCTGCGAAGAAAACCCTTATCGTGCGATCATGCAGTACTAGAACTGGAAGCCCCATGCTTCTCGAAGTTTCAGGTGAAAATTTCTCACTGCGCAATTATCGCACTGGCATGGAGTTTCTCAGCGGGGATGATGTGCAGTGCGACAAAATTACAGCAGACGGGGATGATGTGGACTTCATTTTTGGCGCGACTGCTGGTGCTGAGAAAGCAGAGAATGCCAATGCCGATAAAGAACACCAGAGTAACAGTCGAGAAGACAGGATCATCGTTGCGACATCCGAGGGCGTTTTTGCATTAACAGTAGAAGTAGCAGGAGAGGAAGCTGAGGAGCCTAGTTTTTCGCTTGCCAGCCTTGTTGGCGCAGGACGGAAACGAACGAGAGAAGAGACAGAGGAGGAAGGCGAAAAAACGACAAAACGAAAAGTACTTACTATCTGAGGTTTGAATCATGGAGGATGTTTTTAAATGGATGATGTTTTTATCGATAATTGGTTTGAATGGAGGATGTTTTTATAAATATTCAACTTCAACATGTGGTCTGTCTAATTGTGTTTGTCTATCATATAAGACTTGTTATGATGGAGATCATTGAGTAAGTCAATCATTCCGAATGATGATATATTGATATTTCAACAAGCAGCTCCTCTCACACATTTTTTTCATCTCTGAAAAATGAATCCAAAGGTTTCCAAACTCGACGTCGCGGCGCGCGCTTTGCGCAGTGCGCGATTGTCAGCGAAGATTAGGGAGAAAGACGCAGTCGCTATGGTCGTAAAACAGCCGTCTTTGCTAGCGACGCTTGTCAGTTACTACAGATACAACAGCGACGTCATGCTCACAGCGCTGAGGGAAGGTTTATCGCAGTCAGAGGGTCTTCGGTGGCTCGAAGCTCTAGCAAGATGGCTAGAATATCACGAGAGCTGCGGATATGCAGCCAGCGGACGCGCACCAGAAGGATCTTCCTCTACTTCAACATCTTCTTCTACGACCAGCCAGCTCCCAACATGTGCCGCTTTGATTCCTTCCGCTGCTAGGGTGATTTCAATGGTTGAGATCCTCATTGACGCGAAGTTCCTAGAATGGTGCTATTTCGTGCCAGCAAGTGCAAGGAACTTCGTCGCACTCCTGGAAAAATGCAAACTGTTAGTGGACAAGGCAAATAGGGGCAGCGACGAGTTGCGTGTTCGCGTCATGCCACTGTATGCGGAATTGATAGACATCATGTCGAGGGACTGCAAGACCAAGGCAGATGCGGAGGCGAAAAAGATGAAGAACTCTTCGAAAAGAGAATCAGCATCCACCTCTGTAGATGAGAGCAACACGAAACCACTGTTGGCAGAGGCCTACACACCGCATTCACATGATAAGCCATATGAAATCTTCCGCTTGGAATTCTAAATACCTCCTAAAGGGTGGTGCTTTCTACCTGAAATATGGGCGGATGATGTTTTTTGATGAACCCAAAATGCATCTGCTGAATCTCTAATGCTTGTTTGAAACTCCTCAACTTCGATGTTTTTATGTGCAGTACCAACTGATTATGGTAAATCCGTTTCCATCGACCGGGATGTGAAGAACGATTCTAGAGCACGAGAGGTGTTCATTTTCTCGACTTGCTCGTTCGCATTCTAGAGTTGTAACAGAGCTTTGTCGATGAAAGTTCGATTTGCAATTTTCGAAAATTTTGCAGGGCTCAGAGAGAGAATGATCGTTTTTCGCATTGATGTCATTGACCCTTTCAACAAACTCCTTACCGAAAAGAATTTAGCTTCAGAAGGCAAGTATCCTTCCAATTCGAAAAAAAAGATGATTAACGACTCAATCAAAAAGAACTACAACTACATCACACAAAAGAAGCGATAAACAAGAACTACGACAAAAACCAATCGACCCCCCATTCCCGATTAAGTAGACACACAAGAACTGGAACTACAGAAGTACAAAAGAAATGCCCTCTCTGCTCGTAAACCATCAATCCAAGGCACGCCAAAAGCCTTGGGATGGCAGCCACGCTCGACTCGGATACGAAGACCGCAATGGTCAGGGGAAATCGCTCAAGGAGCGCGCCTATTTCGATCCAGCCCTTCCTGCTGAAATCAAGGTGTCGGCGGATTACGAAGACAAGAACGGGGTTCGATTTTCGGAGAAAAGTTATGATGCGGTTTTGCATGTTCGTATTGAAGGATGTCGAATTGTAGTAGCAGTACCTGGGATCAACGTTCTCGAGCAGCTGTTCTGTCTCGTAGGCAGTAGATCTTCGATGTCCTCACACAAAAATATCTCGAACCTTTTGTTGACCTCCTTCCCCACGTTCATACTCTGGGGAAATCCCTCCTCCATTGGGATCCGGATGAGCACAAGAAGGCCTCCAGCAGTGGCTGGGACAACCGATGGTCTAAAGCAGCTTCTATCGGATTAGAGGACAATCATTTGCTGAATCCGCACTGTCGACACTACTTCGCGAAATCATTAAGACAACACGTCGCTGCAAGAAAAGATTATACAAGATATTAGTTTTCTAACTTTTAGGAAAGAATAAGAAACTTGAGAATTCTAAGGCGCCAATGAGATTGTTAGTAAAGCAGCTGCTTATCAAGAGCAACATTCTTGGCTCTCTTTCTCAGAGGAAGGAAAGAGAGGCCAAAGATGGCACGAAGGATGCGAGGCTGTGGTAGCTCTAAAATCAGGTCTCCGTACGTCCTACCGCGTCCGACAGTTGCCAGCACCAAAAAAGACTGAGGCTGAAATTGCAGAGAAAGAACTGGAGGAATTTGGAGGGATCTATAATGGATTGGCAGGAGTGGCTGGGGGAGGTCCTAATTTGTGAAGAGGGATTCTAGCGATATTTTGTAAGACCCGTCAACGAGTCGTGATCAAAACTTTTATATTTTTTTTTTACTTTGCCCTAACATAGGCGCCCAGCATAAGCTTGACAACAATCCACATCGCCATCCCATATCAATTGCAGAATTGATTTCAAGCCTGAAAATAGATGACATCACAATCTCACTCTTCTCATCAAAAGAAACACTACAACAGGTATTAACATTCGATCGCACAGTGCAGACCAACGCTCCTTAGATTCGTTTTTTACGAACAATTCCAACACGAACCAAGACAACGCTCCTGAGATGAATTCTTATCGTTCCTCCAGTATGTCTGCACGCGGTTCGAAGCAGGAGTGGGATATGACGTTTGCAACCAGACCAAGTTCTCGCATGAATGTTTACCGTGACAAGAACTCCCGTGAGTACTTCCAACGTCTTCCCGACGCCTACTCCAGAGACTGGTTCCAGCTAGACGACGAAGCAAAATACCGCCAATCCTACGCCCCAAAGCGAAACTCGGAAGTTTCCGTAGTGTCTGGAGAAGAGGGGGATGGAAGTACTAGCGGTTCAGCGAGAGGGTCAGCAAGAGGGCCGTTGGCTACTATTAATACGGATCCTTCTGCTCCAGGATCTGATGCACGAAACCTGATGAATCGAAGGGATACCCTCTCCTCTACTGCAACGTCCGATGCAGAATCTGCGAGCAACATTAAGGCTTCTCGAAAATAGGCTTTATTTTCTTCTGTCATGCTACTCGCTCCTACTCAAAAATGAGAGAGTGTCCTCGGTTTCATGGAACTAGCGATCCCTGTACCAAGAAGGCTTAGAAGTAGTCTGAAAGGAATTCATCCGGACATCCTGATTTCCTTACGTACACTATCTATCTCAGGATCTAATCCAAGCATCGCCGCGGGATCGAGTCATAGTGGTCTCTTCGGATTGAGTGCGGCGTCAACAAGGATGAGCACGCCAGATCCAGACGTGCCACACGTATCGAGACGTTCTTACAGCAAGAGCGCTTTTTCCAACAGTGCTAGTGCAGAGGAACACTCTTTCTCCTCGGAACAACAACTATCTTCACAGAAAGCATTTAATCCGACGAAGATGAACGGCGCTCCATCCGGTGCTTCGGCTGCGTCTACGACCGGTTCTGCATCGGCGTTTTCTAGCAGCGAAAGCGAAGTTGAACAACCACACGCTCTTGACGGTTCTTTAGCTGGAGGTGGAAGAAAATTTTCGCAGATTACGGTCTCAACGAAGGCAGACAGCTCACATAGTAGTCCACTCCAGTCTACGGCATCGTCGCCAGGCACTGCAGTGGCAACCGGGCTGGGCAACGTCTTGGGAGGTGGTGGAAGGGACAATGTTGGTAATAGCTTGATCTCTTTGTAGTTAACGTACACGTACTTCGAAGTTTTCCACCTTTCATTTAAGTGAAGTTACAGCCCCTCATTTTCTAGCAGAAAATGCAACAGTCCCTCACACCTATGTTTCCTGTATAAATGTGGGTCCCCCCTGATCAACATCAGTCCTCGGTCCCATCGCTGGTCACCAGTTAGTTCCTATTGAGGAGCATTCGGGAAGTCAGGAATTCCGAAGTGCCAACGACGCGATACCTGGTCGTGGCCGCGAAGTCGAGGTGCCGGTCAAACCGTCAACGGCGCCAGAAAGAAAAGCGATGAGTTTGGATCGCGCGAAAGCTGCTGGTTTTGGGACGCCGAAATGGTATGTTTGTTGACCACTAGTTGTGACAAACCTTTCGTTCCCTACAAGAAATATAGAAACCATCTTCCAAGAACATGATCCAAAGGTACGTCTACGGTCTCCTCTCCGCTGACAACAAGAAACTGCACCCAAATTGCCGCCACTATTTTGCGGTTCCTGGGATTGGAACGGGATGCCGCCTTCGTGGGATTCCAGTAGAAAAGAGGATGACAGATCGTGCTTCTCGACGTGGCATGCATATGGAGCCCGAACGTGCTCCCTTCAATGCAAGTGACCCCTATGGTCTTCTCGCTGAGCAGAGAAGTAGCAGAAGCAGCAGTCGAGGAGGAAACTCTGCTACGTCAAGCAGGATGTCAAGATCAGTGTCAGTTGGGCAAGAAAAATCGTCAGGAGCCGGGAAGGGATGGAACGATCGACATCACTTATTGTAATGACTTAATATGATTTTTCTTGCTTTTGGTCATAGCTTTGATGTAAGGTGATTTGAGGACACGATATCTTCTCTTTCATGACATAGACATGCTTCCTTCAGTGCTGATTTGTTGTGTTTTTACATATCCACCCATGTCCACCACGCTCCATACTAACCACAGGTACTCACGAACGAACTCCGGTCTCTCAGCCGGTGTAAGAGATTATTTCTCCACCGAGCATCACAGCAAGTATCTCCGACGCCATCGGGAATACGAGTGAGAGGAATTGGAAATTTAACAGCACTCAAGTGGATTGCTTTCCAATATGTCGAGACGCTGGAATTTTACCGCTATTTAATTTTGTTCTTGAATGAACTCTTTTTGAAAGACTCGAATATCCATCAATAAGGTAATAATGGACTTTTTTTCTGGTATTTAATCAAATGAACGCAGCTCAAGATAGTCTGCTCTTTTTTTTGTAATTTCTCGGAACGAAATGAACGTAGTTGGGCAATCAAATGTCGGATACAAGAGATATGAATAGACTGACATTTTTACTATAACGAACTAGGAGTTTGTGAACACCTATTGAAGCGGCTTTTCCACATGAATAATGTCACCCGTGTGCATAGCATAAAAAATGAACTGTATTTAGTGGTGACTTTGGTATGCAAGGATACTTATGCTTTTTTTTTGTACAGTAGCTGGTAAAAGTAGTTTTGCTGACTAATTTGCCTCTTGATGCGCGAAATCTCCAATTTGAAAATTTGAATGACTCAAGAAATTAGCATTAGCGATAAAACACTCAATGAATATGAACGAGCTAAACTACATTGTTAAGATTCATTGTCGTCATGTTTGTAGGCGATACTGGATTCTGAAATTGAATTGTTCTCATTTTGATGAGCGTCTCCATCCTGAACTATACTTTTTTTTGTCAAGCAGTCAGAAACAGAATAGTATAGAACTTGTTTTTTTTGGTCTTCTCTTTTGTAGTGAGCCTCCTGCCTTTCATCTATTTTGTTGTCAGAAGATCCCGATCAGGGCCATTTCTTGCCGGGCGAGTGGGCCTCTTTTAGCAGATCAAACTACACTCAGAAGTTTAATATGGGATCACGACTTTGGCAGTAGATCTTTAGTAGGTCAAAACAAGCAGCCACGACAGGTGGGCAACAAGCCTGAAGTAGATCTTTTAATCTGCACCGAGACAATGAAGATGGAATTCCCACAGAGGTCAGTGCAACGATTACAGGTCTGAATTTTGAAATTGGTTCTGTTCCCTTTCAACGAACGCTCAAAGACAGTGTGCTCTCTCGGAAAGGTTAAAATCTGCGCAAACAGAAGCCGAATTGCCTCAAGCGAATGATAAAAGCTGAACGAAGCAAGGAAAGCTCTAGTCTGTTTCGGTTCATCAAGACGATGTGTCAAATCTGGTGATTGCAAAAATTCCCACAGGACGGAAGGAACAAAACATAGGTTATCTTTAGCAAACAAGGAAATGGCTTATAGCGATTTTGTAGAAAAAACCTGGCTCATGGGAATAAAGAAGGTGTATCAATTATAGAACATGTCTCATCAGCATAAAGAAGGTGGATTCGTCAGATGACGACGTATCTAGAAGATGATAGAAAGTATCTAGCAGACGTATCTAGAAGCTGTAGAGACAACGGATGAACATCTTCACAGCTTCAACATCAGAGAAATTCGTAGAACACAGAGGAGACTCAGGGAAGTCGTAGGTCCAACCCGAATCGACTAACATCGTCATCGTTACAAAGTAACGCGAACGAGCTCCATGCTGTATTTTGTTTCATTGCTTTCAAAGATCTGTTTAGGGTGAAAAGCTACGTCTTAGTAAGAGCTGAGGGTCCATCAAGATGTGAAGGTTATCATCTAAGATCTACAACCATTTTCCACGACCTCAAATGATTGGTTGCATTGCTTCTTCATGATAGCTGGTAACCAGCGAGGACCAGGCGGACCAATACATAGGAGCAGAAAAACAAAATGGCTGCTGCTAATGTGAGGGGCGCGGCCGTCGTGGCCGCGTACACGAATTTCGACCAAGGGCGGCGAAACGCAGTGAATGACGCATCGCGAACCGAGTTAATCGACATTGTGGACTTGTACAGGGAGTTGAATGTTGACACCGAGGCAGCGACATTCACAGGCCAGCGACGTACGTTTGACGGGTATCTTCGGTCAACGGAGAAGGCAGGCAAGATACCGCATCGGGAGACGCCTGGGAAGGGCATGCCCTGGAAGTGGACTCCAGGGACGGACCTGGACAATGTCCGGGCACTCCTGATCCACCGCTTCATTTAAGGACTACAACCACATTGCATTCTTCACAACTACCGTTCTTAAGGATTCTTTTTCCGCCGGGCGGAGGATGGTCTGAAGAATGCAAAAATGTCGCAGCTCCTAACTCATCCAGAGAAAACCGATCCAGGCTCTGGACCTGTCATCTGTTGGGCCTGCGCTAGCCGACTCTGTGTTCGAGGCTGCAGCGAAAGCGAAGGCAGCTGCAGCACCCAAAAAGAGAATACGCGATAAGAAGAAGAAGAAACAGGACTCCGCGGAGGGTGAAGCAGGAGGGGCAGATCAGAACAAGAACAAGAAACACGCAGAAGCAGCGTCTAGCTCGAACAAAAACAAGCAGGGAGCAGCAGACAAGAAGAACAACATCAGAGCGAAGAACTCCAATAAGGGAGATGGTGACGGGGAAAGTAGTAGTTCTTTGGATGTTTCAAGTAGTAGTTCAGGCGACTCCTCTCCAGAACGAGCTGGTCCTGGTGGGAAGCGACCTGTCAAGGCGATGAAGAAGGGTGCAGACGAGGATACGTCAGATTCGTCTTCTTCAGATTCTAGTGACGACGAGCAACCAAGGACAAAACGACAGCGCGCACCTGATGGCAAGGCAGTGAGACCAATGGCGAAAGTAGCGGCCAACGGGAAAGCTACGGCTTCTTCTGCATTCCTCCGACAACAACAATTGAAAAACAAAACAGCGACGTCTTCGTCTAGTGCGACTTCTTCCTCGCTTGCACTTGCTCAAAAACAAAACTTACAAGTTCTAAAACAAATCAACGAGATGTCGCCTACTTCTCAAAACCTGCTGGTCACGGGATCAGACGGGGTGACGCAGGTTATGAAGACAGTGAAGCCCCCTCCCAAACCTAGTAAAGCAGTGAACTCTGCTGGAGGAGCTCAAAGTACCGCGCAGCGAACTCTGGAGGCTTTGCGCAAAAAGCTCAAAGAGCAAGCCGCAGACGAAGCAGAACGATATGAAGCAAAGAAGCAGCCCGCGTTCTGCCACCTCGAGGATCAAGAAAGATTTTTGAGCCAGTCCGAGAATAGAGTGTATCTAGTTCTTGTTACTACTGTCATTATTTCTGCACGTTGTTAAAATTATCGAAATATGAAGAGCTTAGTTGTGACCTTCTGGAATTTGGACTGTACTGCAGTTTTCATTGCTGAGGATGTTTTATATTTTTGACCGACATTCGAATTGATGAGAATGTAACACCTCTAGACTACTAGGTACAATTAAATCATTATCATCATCACACCAATATTGCATCTCATTCTCTCGTTCCCCTTTGTACTTTTCTACACCTATCAACAGGATTTATCAAGTTTGCGACAACGTTCCAGTCCAACATCCTGACCTAGCCGTTTGCAGCGCCAGAGGCTGTATTCTGCTTGGCAAGGGTATGTTCGGCAATGTGTATCGGGCACGAAAATACTGGCAGGGTGAGGCACGACCGCCAGAGGCGAAGGCGATCAAGATCTCTCGTTCCATGGATGCCGCTGACTTCAGGGCGCGCGTGATGAAGGAGCGCGATCGCATGGCAGAGATCAGGAGCCTTGCGGACGCAGATGCAGCAGTCGAGGAAAAGGAGATGGCACCAGTGCAGGCGCTAGTCAACAAGCAGCAGGCGTTGGTAGACAACCAAAAAGAGGCGCTGAAAGCCCTGATGTCGCGAACAACGTTATCGACAGAAACAACGTTATCGACAGAAACTACGACCGCAGGACCAACGTCGAATCCTTCTCCGAATGCATTAAGAGGAGAAAATGTGGAATCTACGACGACTTTTTCTGGCAGTACCAACGAGAACGGGAGCACAGCTGCGAATGGCACGACCACGACATCTCGTACAAAGAGTGAAGCCTCCACTTCTACCAATACAACAAGTGACGTTACTGCCACTACTAATAGCTCCATATCCATTGATACCACTAAGATAGGAGTAGCCCTTCAAGAGGCTCAGAAGGAGCTTCTTCGGCTGCAGCGGGAGCAGCTCAAGTTGCAACAGCGTCATGGCCTTTGGCGGCACTTGTGTTTGATGACGGAGCAAATGGTCATCCAGGTGGACTGGCGGAGCCGTAGGCGTGAGCACTTGGTGCAGATCATGGATCGCGCCAGCTTGAGCTTGCTCGAGGGCCTCCAACGGTTCCAACGCGAGAGCGTTTACTGGGAGGACTATCGACCGGGCTTTTTGAGTAGGAGCTACTTCGGTGCGCTCGACGACTTGAATGCGCAGTACATGGGTGAGGATATGCCGAAAGTCGAGTACACAGATGCAACGCAGTTGGACATTCTGGGCTCGAACAAGTACGCTTCGCGTCGCCGTGTACGCGAAAGAGCAGAATTGAAGGCGAAAATCAAGGGCACAACGAACCGGGACCTAGCAACCTGGACAAACGAGGACGAAGCGAGCCTGAACAAGCCAATGATGGGTGGCTTACCCTGGAACTGGGTGCTTCGCTACATGCGCTCTTTTGCACGAGGGCTTGCCTGGATGCACGAAAAAGGCATCGTTCACGCAGACCTGAAGCCAGCAAATCTACTGCTTTTCCCCACAATCAATAGCGGATCTTACGCTACACGAGAAAACCTGAAGCGATTCCTTTCATATGCGGTACTCTTGATACAGCATTTCCATTCTCACACTTTTTGAGTAGGAAAAGTAGAACAGTTGGATACAAATTATAGACTTTTTTTGGGTCTGCGAAGTTTGATACTTTCTTTGTTGATGATCTGCACTTTTATTGATTCTCACCCTACCTCGTCTTTTGCAGGACCTCCGCATTGGTGATTTCGGAGAGGTGCGCACTCCACCCTTTCTGGTCGGTTCCCGATTAAAGGCAGACCATGTTGCAAAAGGCACAAAAGTGGAAGCAAACGTGCAGACCCCCTTTTACCGTTCTCCAGAATGCTATTTGGGTTGCGGCAAGGTCGGAACCGCGATTGATGTGTGGTCTTTCGGCGAAATTGTGCATGAAATGTTGACGGGCGAGCGTTTGTTCGCTTGGTCGCCTCCGGCTAACGTGGTCAACCCTCGAACAGGTCGTAAGGAACGCGTGCAGCATCCTCAACGGCTAGACAAGGACTGGCAACTCGAGACGTTTGAGACGCGCACTGGCGCGGCTTGCAATCCCTCGATCGAGTTCTGCAGCCTGCAACTGTTCGAGATGCAGTGCGAATTAGGAGCGGTGCCGCCGTCGCTTCTGAAGCAGGCAGTGTCGGTGGAGAGCAAACATGTGCGAGAGCTCTATGGCCGTATTGTTGGACAGCGAAAGTACCGTGTTACCTCGCAATACCGTTTGGACATGGCCAAGTGCACCTACGACGTCGTTTTTGAGCAGTTCTGTACTGCGTTTTTCGATAAGGTGCGGCGCGAGCGAAACCGCACAGGAGCGCTTCTATGGTCTCCGTTGACGCCGGACCGGCTACCCAATATTGCAGACGCAGACGACAATGCTACAGAAGTGGAGGAGGTGGATGAAGGTGGAGAAAATGCTGGTCCTGAGCAGCAGGGCCTCCTCCGTGCGGATTCTGTTGGCGTGAGCGCTGTAGCAGCGGCTGCGCTGGTAGTGGATGGCGAAGAGGCGGGCGCAGCACTATTGATGGGCGGCAATGCGAACCCAGGCGAGGCAATCCTCGACAACGTCGCAGCAGGCGCCGACGCGGGAGCAGAAGACCGCGCGGTCGAGCAGCCGTCCGCGACGGATGAGACCAATGGCGAAAGCCCTGACGATCAGCACCAGAACGGTGGTGCCAGTGACGATCCGCAGGACGGTGGTGAACTTCCTGGCCCAGATGAAGAGGAGGAAGAGGAGGAGAAGCCCCCAGCAGGCGCCCCGCCTGTGTCTCCAGATGGAGGCGAGGCAGGTGATGGCGAAAAGCCTCCGCAGTCTGAAGAGAGTCCCGGCGAAGGAGATGGCAATGCTCCAGCAAATAGAGTGAATCATGACAACGGCGAAGACGATGTCGAGGTCGAGACCAAGCTGGTTCCGACCTTCCCCACCCTACTCGAGCGAGCGAAAGAACGCGCCGAGCGAGCTGAGGCCCTCATCCTAGCTGCCTTGACCTGGCAACCAGACGACCGCATCACGATGGCGGACGCGCTTCGTCATCCCTACTTCAGCCCCGACGCACCACCGAAACATCAAAAATATATACAGGTTGGAAAACCGAAGAAGAAGTCATCGGAAAAGAAGTTAGCCACTCAGTAGCCAATCAGATAGATTATAGCTGGCAGAGCCCTTCTTCTTCTTCTTTCTCACCGGAAAAAAGGGTAGTAGAAGTGATTTGGCACTAATTTTTTATTGAAAATATGGAGAGGCTTTGATCCCCACAGCTACAGGCTGAAACTTGTTGGAGAATGTGGGTGGCAGCAGTCATGATGGCCACTTCTTCCCACAATCATACATTTGGGAGACTAGTCATGCACAAGATTTATTTTGCGTTTCTTGATACTTTATCATCTACAGCAAATCATGGCGCATGCAGCTCCTATTCGCTGCTAGAGAACAATGTAAGTACAGCAATCCCTTTATACATGTAACATGGCTTCTATACTTATGATACTCAAATTTAGTGAATCCCCAGCTAACTTCCCATTCTGTTCACCCCATTGTCCCCCTTCTTCTATTGCACTATGTATACCCATCGTGAAGCCCACGACATCCACGACCCAACAAGATGAACGAAGTGTATCTGCGATGCTGTTAAAAAGCTACCTCTAAAAACATTGAGATGCATTGAGACCACCGAGAACTGCAAAGATGCGTCTGCGGAGGACACCTTTATTTTTGTGGTCTAACAGCACTGAACGTAGCTATTTTAGCTGAATATACACTCAGAAGGAGCATATCTACACTGAATGTAGCCATTTTAGCTCAGAAGGAACACATCTACACTCAGTCGGTTATCCTCGGCATTTTTTTGTGATTGAAAAAATACTCAGCCAGTAATTACATGGTCTGGAGAACCAGTGGCGTGCTTTCTTGTGTCGGTCTTTGAAAGCGGGCCTTTATCATCTCCTTGTCGGTCTTCAGTCTCTTCGTCAACGCCAGGATGAAGAGGGTCGAAAGTGCCGCACCATTGAGAGAAGCAGCAGCGCGAAGATCCAGCGAAAAAATACAAAGTGTCCAGCAAGAAGATCCGATGAAAAAATGCAAAGTGTCCAGCACGAAGATCCGATAAAAAAATAGACTGTCCAATCAAATAGACAGGTGACTCATGTCAGTTCCCCTCCCATCCCTTTACCCTACTTGCCTGGATACCAGCTAGAGCTACTAGAAAAAACTTTTTTGAACCCCAAACTTTTTTGAACTTTTTTGTTTTCAAATCGGCTAGAACAGTCACTCTATCGGTTCGGCTAGTAACTGTTCTAGCCGTGACTAGTTCTAGCTAAGTAATTGATTCAGCTCGCGGCAAGTAACTGTTCTTGCTAATTGGTTCAGCAACGTGTCAATCTCGATGAGTGACTGTTGTAGCCGATTCGAAACCTTAATCGCTTCGGTCATTAGGCTTTCCCAATCAGCAGGAAGATCCTGCAAGGGACCGAAGTTCGGGAGATGAAACTGCGCCACGCCAAAGGCCTGCTTATTCAGGAGGCGAATGAGGTATCGCGCTCCGCGGCCATACTGTATCCGCATGGAATGAGGTCTCGCTGGTCGCGGGGGGAGCGCACGTGACCCCGGAGTGCGTGGAATTCGTCGACCCGGACACGCTCGAGCCGTTGCCCGACAGCGTGCTGGCAACAGCTGTGGACTCTCGAGTGACTATGTTTTTCAAATCTTTGCGGGCGCGGGATCCAGACTCGTAATAAGTAGAAGGGCATTATAGTAACTTGGACGGGCATAATTAATTGACATTCGTGAAGTAGAAGGGCATTATAATAACGTGGAAGACGAGCCCGAAGATACCCTTGCTGGTGCGATGCGGGGAGAGTCCTCTCCCGTCCCCAGAAGAAGAAGCAGTTATAAGAGTAAATTAGGAGAACGGAGGCTGGGTGAGCTGGCTAAGCTATGGACGATAAGCAAACTGGATGATCATACCCCGAGTGCGCACGTGTCAGGCTCGCCCTGGGAGCCACGGACCGAAGTGGAAAGTCTTTCAAAAATTACGTTTCTCATATGGATGAGGCAGTTTGCGTGCACATATTGACGAGGTCAAAACCGAAATGAGACACATCTGAACGTCTCACTAGAAGGAGCTAGTTTGGCAAATAGGCCACTGCCTATCGATTCCCCGGAAATAATCATCCGTGCGCGCGGGCTTACCGATGCCCTCTGGCACTATGGAGCTCGCCGCTTTCGTGGAAACCTTCAAGACTTCGGCTCTTGGCTTCTGCCTGCCTTTTGAAGCACGCCAACAGCGCGGTCAGCAGACTCTGACGGCGTGGCACATGCATTTATATAGAACAGAAACAGATAGATATGAACAAAGTGGAAGAAATATTTTGATATTTCACTCTTGAAGGGTCTAACACAATACGGCTTTATCGGTTATGCGGCAGTAACGTGGCTCGGTGAGTTGTACAGCCGCTTGCACAGTAAATCATTTATTAGGTGGCAGTAAATCTTTTGTTAGGCGCTTGTACAGTAAATCATTTCTTAGGTTAGTATACAGCCGCTTGCACAGTAAATCATTTGTTCCCTTGAATGATAAGTGACAGTGTCCTTCTTCAAAGGCAGATTGAGGATGAAACTCGAAATGATTTTCTCCTCCTCGAGAAAGTGGCTCAAAAGCTCCTTCGGTCGCCTTTTGGCGAGCGCAAGGAAAGTGTCGTCAAGTTGCCAGCCACGTGCGCCTGTTTTCTGCTCTCCAACCGCCGTTTTTACCTCGTCATTCGGTTGTGTGGATCATCCATCTCAGTGATGGAAGGGCAACGTTTTTACACTTCGTCGAGCGTAGAAGAGAGAGATGACATGATGCGTTCTTCTCATGTCCTCGGAGAAGGGATTTCCTGTTAGAAAGGCACTGTCTTAGGCCTTAACAGCAAAAGTACGACGAACGAGCATTTTCCCAAAAACAAAAGGGAGGCACTGGAAGCGCTACAAATAGAGAAGAATGGGCAACGAAGAAAGTGTATGGACCCAGGACCACTGATCAATGGTTGAATCTCCATTTCTAGTTAGGTCGGCTCCACCCCAGTTATTGTTTTGTTACTGTTCGTTGTATTCCTGTGAAAGAGTGGCTGTTAGTTTGATGATTACGGCAATACATCACTCAAATTCACAAATGAATGTCTCCCCAACTCCTGACTAGAAAATATGGCCTTGGCAGGAACAACAATAAGCGTCGTCGTCTTGCCTTCGCGGCTGGACGCCTCGACCTTCGGCACACTGCATTCCTCACATGAACTACCCGGTCAATATTCGACACACCGACGATTCTACCAACAACAGCGGAATCGCTATGGTGTGCCTGGTGGTTCTCCATTCTATGTGCACCTGTTGAAAACGCAGGAGAGTCAACCGCATGTTCCCCTGCATGGTGGAGTATGGGCAGCGCAGAGACTACAAATATATGGCTGCGTTTCATCTTCTACTACGTCTTCGACGCAGACCGTGATAGAAGATACGGCTTCACGACGTTGGCTTAGAGCAGGACTGTTGGCAAGAAGAGCTGCTCAAGCAGGCGTGAGACATAGACGGGAATCACGCGTAGTGCGATGCGATGCGGGAAGATCATATGGTGCATCAAACATAGCAGCGCCTTGTTCCCCTTCCCGCGAGGTTGAGCCTATTGGAAATGGCTACGTCGTTGTCCGTGAGGATTCCGATGATCGCGTGGTGTATACCTATCAACCTGATGAAGAGAGTGATGCGACTGCGAATGAACACAAGGCACAGGAGAATGAACACAAGGCACAGGAGCATGAACACAAGGCACAGGAGAATGAACACAAGGCACAGGAGGAGGGAGAGGAACCGTCATCAGTCAGATCAACACCTGCAACTTCCATTCAGCAAGATAATGACGACTACGAGCAGGCACAACAACAATCTTTACAGTGGCGTCGCAGACTCGCAACCCTTCGCTCATTTGGGATGTGGCTCTTTTGCCTAGGTGCTTGGCTTACGGCTTCTATAGTGCCAGTTTACTTCCTGTCGCTTTGCCTGCGTGGAAGTTGGCAAACGCTTCGATCCGTTACTGCCGGTTCGAGCATCACTCATCTAGACTCTGCTTCGTGGCTAGCAACGCATGGACTGCTAGACATCGCAATATGGGGAGTCAGCAGTTTGTTTAGGAGCAGCACCGCTGGTTGCTCGGATTCCTCATCCTCATCACCTTCTCCACCTGCTTTCGATAGAGGACACTTGATATCGAGTTTTTGGACCCAACTAGTCTGTGGAGCGGGTCTCTATTTCCAATCTATTTTCGCTTTGGATCGGGTCGCGGGCAAAGAGGCACTTTTGCTTCCACCATGGGCACGTCGTGAACTTGCTGGCAGTTTGATGTCTTGGTTCCCTAAAGTGGAGGTTGTGGTTTACAAGCACAAAGGAGGTACTGGAGAAGGTATAGAGCTTGACAAGAGCAAAGTGATGATGATGGTTCATCCACATGGAATACTTAACGTGGGAGGCTTCCTGTTGTGGTCGCATCTATACCTGAAACAACAGACGGCGGTTCGGGATTCATCTTAAGGCAGATGTCGTAGTCCAAGATCCTTTATTCGCTTGATAACACCCCTCAGGGCAGACAGATAAAGAATTCGCATGAAGTCCTCTTCTAACTACCAAGGCGTCTTATCGATGAAACTGAAAGAGTAATAGCTCTCGGTTCTTCATCTCCCTTCGCAACGTCTCTCGTGGCGCCATTTTTAACGTCGATTGGTGGTCTACCTATGCATGGTCTCACTCGTATGGTCGGTCTAGAAATGGCGCCAGCTCGGCGCAGTTTCTTCCGAAGACGTTATGGGCGCAAGTCTCGAACAACTGCTTCGGGAAGTAAAAAGGATGGTAAGCTCAAGAGACTAGATAGCGTGAAGAAGATCAAAGGTGAGGACAAGGAGGTTGATAGTAGTACAAGTAGTAAAGGTCATTCTTGTTCTGATAGGACGATAGGCCCAGTCGGCATCGTCCCAGGAGGTTTCCCAGAAATCGGACTTGGAGAAGGTGAGGTGTATCTCAAAAACCGGAAAGGAGTTATCAAGCAAGCGCTGAAGTATGGTCTTGCGCTGGTGCCAATCTATTGTGACGGCGAGGTGGAAAAGTGCTATTCACAAGCGAACGTTTTGCCGAAGAGTGTGGCTAGTTATGGAGACAAGGCTTTGCTGAAATCTTATCATCAACTCTTCGTTTGCAAAGACTTTCCTGAAATCTCATCGTCATAACTCTTCGTTCGCAAAGAGTAGATTCATCACCTAAAAACTCTACAGAATGTAAGTCCGAACTACTTATGTAGTACCCTAAACCCTAACCCATGTCCCACTCCAATCTCTTCTTTCATACTCCATGGCTGAATCGCATGGATGTGCCTACGACGTTGTTCTGGTCCAGTTATTTTCCGGCACCTAATCCCGTGTCCGGTCTGAGAGTCCTCATCGGCGCACCTCTACAATTACCACAGATGGATAACCCAACTCGGCAAGAGATAGACTTGTGGCACGCGAACTACGTGGAGGCACTGCAAGGATTAGTTGAGAAAGAAACGGGGAAAAGGTTGAAGATTTTGTGAGACTCCTGTTTAATAATCTTCTCATGTCGTAATTGATTCTCAGGGTTTGAATTAGAAAGACCGCTATTCCTTGAGTCCATACACGGTGCTTATTACTTTCTTCTGCTTTTCTCAGTAACGCGATACTGGCTGTGCTGGAGCCCTGTCTCTATGTGTAAAAAAGAACATGAATACGAAAAACAGGCAGTGCAATTCACGAGGGAAATGGCCCTCACAAAGCTTGATGAAGGCTGTTGTTCCCAACAGATTTTGGATACGTCCTCGGACCCAATGCACCCTTGCACAAAAGATTCGAATCACTTCCTTCTTCGAGTAGGTATGTTTTCGTGTAAAAAGTATTCTTTAAAAGGAGATTTACATCCACAAGTACTACAACTTCGAAGATGTCTCCTGCATCATGTTGTAATAACTAATCCTTTCAGTACCTCTACCTACCCCTAAAAGTTATGTCATCCTCGTTGATTGAGTACTCAAACCACATATAACTTGATACCTCTCGACGTCGTGAAGAAGAGGTGCTGTGACAACAAATACCGAAGAAAGAGCAACAAAATGAAGGGTCTTGCGTTTGCTCATTCGGTCCTGTGCAAATGGGTGCCTCTCTCGATTGTGGCAATGAGTAGAGACAATTTGTTGGTGCATTGCGCCTAATGTCAACAGCAGTGTCACCACGATCACGAGAAGTGAATAACGGAGAGAGCGACGGTCAAGGAGGCGACGGAGGACATTTTCGTACCCAAGAACACCATGGCGCATCTTCTGCGTTCGTCCATCATCAGGATTAAGAGCCGCGTCATCGAGTTAAGAGAAAGTTCTATCGAGTAAGGTTCGTGTATCGACACAACAGTTGATTCTGTCTTGATTCGAAAGACTATCACCGATCTATCTCTCCCTCTAAAGTGTCTCACCGGATCTGTCTCCGAGTCATGCGCTAGAAGTACTCAGAGATCTTTCTAGACCAGGAAATCGCACTCCCAGACAGCATAGAGTCAGTTGTGCCAGTGCCTGATCGTGGTCAAGTAGGGGTCCATCCACTGGAGCGGGGCTTTCGTGAACATGGAGGTTTTTATGGGCACCAGAGCATTCCTGCAGATCACAAGTAGGCCTGACGCTTCTACAGATGGGTTCGATCTCGAACCCATCTGAACTGGGAGGTATCGGTGCTGCTCCCCAAGAAGGTCCTACACCTAGACAGAGTGTGCAGGATTGATGCACACTACAGGAGTACATAGGGAAAGAACTTCTGTCTGAAGAAGTTGGGGAGCGTGAATGATAATTTGTCAGGAAGTAGACGACTGAAGTGCATCTAACCTCTCCCCTCGATGAAGTTAATAATTGTTTCTACTCTTTCCCCTGTGTGTTACACGCGAAGCCATAAGAACATTATGACATCAATATGTCCACGCATGGAGGTATTTCTATCATAGAAGAACGCAGTCGGCAACTGCTCGCACCGACAGTCTGCATGGACATGACGGGAAGATCCTCGTGTGCCTATTGTTTCTCAGAAGTCAGTGTCCACTCTGCGGAAAAATGTGACGTTATCTCTGACGAGTAAACATAAGCAATCTACTCTTTCCGAATAAACATTGCATAGATATTTCCGCACATTGTTTGAGAGCGCATAGGAGCAAAGGTATGAGGGTCTAGGCATGTTCAAGTGGGAGAGAGCACGCTCTAGTGAACTAGACGAGTAAGAGTAGTTTCCTACTGGTCAACTGTTCCTATCTTCAAAGCAGACGAAAAGAACAACATGGAGGCCACTTCTCGTGCTTGCAAAAGCTCCGCTGCGTTGAGGGCATCTGCCATCAACCTGAATTCTCAGCACGCCAGAATCTGCCAGAGGTCTTTTTCATGTGTGATTATGACTGGGTATCTTAGGAGCCACAGCCTCCACCAATTGAGTCTAAGTATTCCCAAAACAGTGAGAGAGAGATAGCGATTAGTAGTTGAGTACTTTTCTCTCTACAACGAACTGCTTCACTCCTCTAATCTGCTCCCTTCAATCTGCGGTCGCATACTCTGTAACGAGGAGGTGGGAAGCAAGTTGGGCCTGGATAAATGGCGTGCATCAGCAGCTTTTCCGATAGATCTTATGATGCTGCAAGACGACCAGGACTTGAAATCGCGGGACAAGGCGATAGTTGCACTGGCAAGGACGCATGAGGTGGAGATTGGGAACAATAGTAATGAGGGTGATGGAGCAGCAGAGGTGACTGTAGTAGGAAACACGCAGTCGAGTAGCAGCAGTAGTTCTAGCAGCCGACCATCTTCTAGAGCAAGACCTGTTCCACTCAGCCTGACAGCACGACAGGGAACCAATATGGCCACAACGACCTTGGCTAGTGGTAGTCGCAAAGTGCCTCTAGTCTTTTGTCTAGCGGCTCTGTCTTTAGACCGCCATAATCGTAGATTTTGGCACGAGCAGGCAAGACGGTTAGTAGACTGCGTTGCTCAGGAGACACTCAGTGGTTCGGCGTTGGAGATGAAGCAGAATCTGCACGCAGACTCCACTGGTTCTGATAGAAAACGAGGTTTACTCCTCATGGCACATCATGACTACCAAGATGATCCTCGTGGACGAGAAGATGGGACAGAAGAAGCATCTCATGAGGCCTCTACGAAAGCTCAACAGGATGGATCAGAAAGCAACAATTCAGGGGTATCATCTTCTACAGTTGTTGATCCAGATCGTTCTGCTCTGGAAGTTGGTGGTCATAGGTTATTAACGACGGTGTGGAGCTGCGTCATCAGACGACCTTTGTTGAGTATTCTTGCATCGGAAATGAGAAGTCTGCTGTCGTTTCGACGACTTGGTGGATCCTCATCAACTCATGCTACAACTAGGGAAGAAGTTACAGGCTCAAGTGCTGCTTGTTCTGTAGTAGAAGTTACAGGAATGTTACCTTTTCGGCAACTTGTTTGTGCCCCTTCGAGGCCTTCGGCATCTTCGTCAGGGAGTCAGGAAAAAGGGCAGCAAGATAATCCTGCGAAGACCGGAAGAAGAACACTGAACAGGATACACCGACTCTTGGAGGAAACAGGGAGTTGGAGTGGGCGTTTACTCCTAGATGCTAGGGACCCTCTAATGATTATGGTTGAGTTGAACATCTTGAAAATGACTCATCTTCATTCTTCAGGCGAGGAAGCTGGTCATACGTTCGTAGCTTAGAAGAAGAGAGCGATTCTTATGCGAAAAATTTTTGTAAGCAGCTACAGCATAATTTTTTCTTCTAATGCAAGAACACTGCAAGCAACCCCTGGCGTCACTATGCGACCAGAAAATATAGCGATAACGGGACGTCCATACGGGCTGTCCAAAGAGGAGCAAGGAGAAATACTGGCTCGACCACTCACACTACCGAAAGAAATTTTGCGTTTTGATACAAGAAAGATTGTGCAAATATCATGATGATCATGAAATGTTGCGCGCATACTAACTTCTGATGGGGGCCAATAGATGCTTGGTCTTCGGTGGATCCCCACGGGGGATACCGAAACAACGATGCAGGACTTTGCGGCCGCAAGCGCGCCGTGTTCGTCCTGTGAACTTCTAATAGCATCGAGTGAAGATTCATGCGTGTGAGGAGGGCGGAGACGGGAGAGACCTGTCATGAGCTAGAAGAGCGTGACATTGACGAGAGCAAAATGAAGATCTATTCGGATTGGAATGCGTGGATCCTCCTCGCTACTAGCATGAACTTTCTGTGTCGCAATACAATTCAGATTGAAGGACTATCAACATGGTTCTAGGACGAAAACGGCGCCTGGCAACAGGTGCCGTTTTTGGTGCTGTTTTGGCGTATGCCCAGTCTGCGCCACCAGCGACCGCGACGGAGGTGCGCACAGAAAGATTGGTCGAAACCATCAATGACACAGCGAAGCAGACTAGGTCTTTAACTATGATGAGTCATGGTACTACATCAAGAGGTTTTTTTAACTTATTCTTTTCAACATAGGGCTAGTGGAACTTGAACTTCCATATTTAGAAGCGACTTTCTTACTGCTTCTTGAATAGTTTTCCTATAGCTCGTCTCTACAGAAATCAAACCACTTTCCACTTCCACCGCCACTCCAGGTCCATGCTCCAATCGCTCCTACTCGCGAATTCGCAGAGTATGTTTTCCGTCTCCAATATGCAGAAGGCATTGGCAGGTATGCGCAAGCAGCTAGCTTTGCACGACAAAAATCTCGCTAAGTGCGAGTCTGAACTCTCAGAGTTCAAATCTGCGACTAAATACAGCCAGCAGACTTGGGCTGCGCAGCACCAAATCAACACTGTCGATGAAGCGGCATTGCTGCAGACGGGTCAGTCGATGGGAGAGGGGGACATTTAAGGCCTGTATGTACTAGATGTAAGGTATTGTTCTCACGTCATCATGCTAAAAATGTCCTTATCTTCTGATGCTATGAAAACAGCCTTCCTCCCTAACCTAACGCCTATACTCCGATGATGATGCTGCTCTCTCTAACCCCCGGCTTCCTTCGTCTCTACCATGGAGCAATCGTTGAAAAAGGAGATGGCCTCTTTGCAGAGAAACCGCGTCGATCTCGTCTCCAGTTGGAGAACGGTCGCTGGTAGTGGTCACAATTCGCTGATTCAGGACTGGAAGATGAAGAAGGCAGCTTCCTTGTTGCAGAAGTTATGATGAACGTTCATGGTCCTGTCGCACGTCCTCTGTAAGGTGTAAACTAGTACTAGTACTAGTGCTTTTGAAGCAATTTCCAATTATCTCCATGCAGTTTTAGTTTTACAGGTTGAAACCGATTTCATAGTAAAAATAGATCGTCACATCTTTCTCCTGACTTCAAATGTGGTGAAGATGTTTAGCAACTCGCTTGTCGGTCTCATCCATCCTTTCATACCCCAAAGCTGCGGTGGTACACGCTGGCGGATCCAACGGTGTGCCGGTTATGACAGCAGCCGAGCGCATGGCTGAGCATGCGGCTTTCGTCAACGGGGATGACGAGTAGATGAAGTCAATGTAGTACGAGTAGATGAAGTTAGTGTAGTATGGAGTCATCATGTGAAGTATTAGAACTTTTGTTTTCCGAGTGCTGTTAGAAAGAGATCGATATTTTGTTTTCAAAGTAAAAGAGGAAGGAAAAGACCTTAGACATTGAACGAACGACTTCCGAGAGTTGCGCAGGTGATGTACTAATTTGACATCAGAGTTGCAGAGGAGATGAGCTGATGCACAGATTGTGTTCTGGAATACTGAACAAGGACTGTCTATCACAGGTACTCGTTCAGAGAGTGAAAGAACAGGAGAGGTAGAAAGGGAAGATAGCAAGACTGCAGTGATTTGAAGAAGAAGTGTTCTGGCGGTGCCGGTTATCTGCAGCTCCCCAACATGCTGTGCTGCCTGTCCGAGATCACGTCAGATTTGCTGTCTTGTTCCTCTGTGCCTGCCAGGTCATAACATTCTCAATCACAAGCACCTACTCATTCTTCTGTCATTTAGGGGCAACTTTAATTTAGCACCAGAGTTCACAAGCAATCGGAGGAAGCCATTGGCTCTTTCAGCCATATTGATTTTGAACTCTCTCCGAGCACAAAGGCCCAGAGTATCGTTCTCTTCGTCTCGCGTGGGTCTCTGACTCCGTTGCAGCGGCATAGGAGTCTTCTCTGCCAGAAGGAGCTGCACACACGACATATATGCACGAAAAGGAGCCTTTTCGATCATGCCAAATAAAAAACCAGCAGAAGCGATCATGAAAAGTAAACCAGCAGAAGCGATCATGAAAAGTAAACCAGCAGAAGCGATCATAAAAAGTAAACCAGCAGAAGCGATCATGAAAAGTAAAGCTCCAGCAGAACCCGAGTACTTCAGCTTTGGGCAAGTGCCCTTTGCCGTTTCCCGGTTGCTGGCCATATGCTTCTTCTTGGCGAATGCCTCCGTTCTAGCACATGTGGACGCGTTTTTTGGCTGTGAGGCCTTGTTGGACCTGCCTTTGAATGGGAAGGGATGGATGAAGGATTTGTTGGTACTTAGACATTCTTTTTTCTAGTAGGATAGCAGTATTATATCCTAGCGGATGTACACGGCCCTTCAGCGGCAGTGATCGGTCTAGTTTGCGTAGATTCGTGTTGGCTCTTCAGCAGCCGCGTATGTCTGCCAGTTTTTCTGGTAGGCCCACACCTTTCCTAACCTTTTGCTTCGACCTGGTGTTGGGATGAAGCATATGAAGTCGTTACAACCCATGATAATATTCACGCTTCAGCTTACCTAAAAGTGAATTTCAGTTTCTTGCATAAAACGTTCCAAACCAAAACATCAGATCGTAGGACTGTGGGTCTCGTGGACTGCGAATGGTTTGCTTGCAGTGGCCTGGCATTGGATTGACGCGCATGCCCGAACAATTTTAGGTGCGTCTGCTTTCTTCTATTAAGGGTCGCCACATTGCATCCCGCACTACCATTCGTGACGACTGGTCTCTTCCAACTGGTCACTTCTGATGAGCTGAAAGATGCAATGGCGCAGTCTCTAACTTTACCTTGGTTTAAACTATCTCGCGGGTCCGGACCTGTTCCTGCGTGATTACGATATGCTACTTGTCGAAGCCACCCTTGTTTTCGCTTGTTTGGGATATGACACGTTTGCATGTCAAGGCATGCTGATGGCGCTATTCCGCTTCTGCTTTCAATTTGCGGTACAACTACAATGGATTGGCTTTATTCTTTTTGATATGCCAGCTTATGCATATGAAGAAAACTCAGATAGCAACAACCTCGTCCACACTCTCTAAAACACCTTATCTTCTATTTGTAGTCCACTATCTAACAAATTCAAATAAATACCCACGCACAGGCCACAGCGCTCTACGGTTTGCACGACATGCGGATGGCGTGCTTGGGTCTTTGGAGTGGTAAGTGGCTTGCACACGGGTATGAATTTGCGGAGTCTGGAACTTTGGTCTGGTATCTTCGCTACTATTCCTTCCCCGGCGTTTGTCGTGGCCTCACCTGGTGCTTTCTTTTGGGTTTTCTGGTATGTCCGGGCGTCCTCATCCTACTGGGACCCGGAGGTCAAGCGGGATGTGTTTATGGCGAGATGTATTCGCTCTTGTCTTTCAGGCGGAAGTACTTCTTGAGTATTCAGATGAACGAAATAACCAATTGATTCACTTTCGCATATAGGTGTCGTGACAGCATATTTACGTTTGTAAAAATATGTGAAGAACAAGATTGCCGCATCAATCTCGTACTGCAGTATCAAATTTGTATTCTACTTTCAAAACCTCTTCATAACCCCAGTCGCCAGGCTTTACTTGGTGGTGTCTTCGTCGCGGGTTTTCTCTACTTTGTGGCGTTCCAGACGTTCGGTTGGATGCCTTTGTTGTTGTTGGCTATCCTTGCTGGTGCGGCAGAGCGAAATTGGCTGTTTTCGCTTTCACTGTTAAAGTCTATGGGGTACAAAGCAACTTCAGTGGATGAGAGCGAAGAGGCAGTCAGACGGGCAGAGGATGATGTAGCGGGTGTTTTTGTCGCAGGAGTAGGTGTTTTGGCTGTGTTTGCGTTTGGTTGCGTGACAGAGTTCGGCTTGTTGGACCTGGTGGAGAACAGAATGGAATTGCGCGACTTCATTTTGACACCGATACTGTACATCACCTGCTTAGCTGCAGTGGTGCGCCTGGGACGGAGTTTGAAGTTATTGTTGGTGTATTTTGCAAACCACAAAACCTTGCTTGATAGTGGTTCAGCAAGAGAGTTAGCTTGAACTCCAAGTTCTTTGTTAGTGTATTTCCTAAGTCAAACTAGATCTAGTATTTGGTCTCTTTGAAGATTTATCACCATAATTTGGTCTCCTTGATGAAGATCTATCACCTCTGGCCTCTAATCCGCTCCGTCAAAACAATGTCCCAAGCGGGAAAATGCGTCTTGTTACTCCTCTATATTGCCGCAACGGGCGGGAGCTACATTGGTGCGTTTTATTTGAGGAGCACTGAAAAGCGAATTATGCCGCGTTTCGGAGGCGATCTTCCCTACGATGCCTTAGAATCCGGCACTCTTCGTGCAGCACCCTCAAGACCGCGCCTGGTGAACAATCGGATCATGACTATGGCTGACAACTGATAGTCATCTCCGATTAATAGTCGTTGCTAATCTTAAAGTTCATTACTCATCTTAAAGTGGTCCTATGCAGCTGTTTCCTTAGGAACTCCATCTCTAACAACCGCACTCCCTCCTCCGATTCCAAAGCGAGCGAAATTACACCTTTAGTTGAGAAGTTTCGCGCAGCTGCGGAGATTGCGGGAAAGATCACGCCAGTCTATGGTAAGGATTTCTTTTGCCCGAACTCGGTTTATGTTCCAGCAAATGCGCAGAAGGGTCTGGTGGACGTCGATGAAGCTAGAAAAAGACCACCAGCTTCTTCATCTTCGGGTGCTGGTGGGAGTGGGAGTAAGTTAAGGACAATGTTGAACAATTAGGTAGTTGCGTGTTAACAGTGCTCCTGAAGTGGTGAACGGTACTATTGTTCGGTACGAAAATAGAAATATTCAACATATATAGTAGGATTTTTGGCTTGCAGAAGTTTTCTCTAATCCTCGGATCCTCTAGTAAAACGTCTAGTCAGGTAGCATCATCTTCCGAAGTCAGGAGGACTATAGATGCCCCGGTAGTTCAGGGAATCCTAGGGGAGCATGGTGGAAGGGAATGTCCAGGTGGAATAATATTGTGGGAGGGATGAATATCCAGGTGGAATAATATCGTGGGAGGGATGAATATCCAGGTGGAATCTCCTCTCACCAGGTGGAATGATATGTGAGAGGATTCCCCTTCTAGGGGATTCCCGGGAGACATGTTGTGAGGATTTTCTCTAATCCTCGGATCCTCTAGTAAAACGTCTAGTCCCACGGGTGCAACGGCAGGAGCGATGCCTACTGGTGGATCCTCGGTTCATGCAGCAAGACTGCCAGCTTCGAGTGAGGTAATGGAACGAGCTGCGGAACAAGCCGGCAGACAACAGGAACAAGCGGGGGAACAAGCTACTCGACAAGAAAGTTAAGGCTCTATACCATTCATTTCTACAAGGCGCGTCTCCCTGTTGCTATTTGCCGCTCAGGATTGTGAGAGATTATGGAGGCAAGAGATGAATTGTTTTGAGCTCTAACAAAGAGAAGCTACTCCTGGTGAGAAAGCTGCCATGATTCAAGGAGTGGCAGCACAATTGTCGCGGGAATACACAGGTGGCGCAAGCCGGAGTGAGGGACCCAAAACGACGGAGACTGAAGGTATGTTGATGACAGATATTCAGACTGGTCCTTCTCTGATGAGAAGAAGTTGCGCCCTCTCGTTCACAAATAATAACACAGGATCCGACTTCTTCCTTCCTGTATTCCACATTAAAGAAAATTTCTGTATTCCGCCTGAAAGAAATTTTCTGTATTCCACCCCAAAGCACTTGCAAAGAAGCAAAACAATCTTAGCCTCCTTCATATCCAAAACCGATGGTGCGGTGGTGAAATCTCCTTTGAGGAAACACTTGGTCCCAGTTGTATGGAGACAGGATTGGGATGCTACGGAGAAACAATGGAAACGGGAGAAGAAAATCGGACCACTTCTGAGACATAGGTTATGAGGACAATTTCAATTTGTTTGTTGAGTTGCAATTCATTTTCATCTAGTTCATTCCCGTAGGTCCTACTCTGAGCCTACGTAAGCCCTAAAACGGCTGCTCCTCCTAAGCACTGGTCGTCGTATCCCTGGGATCCCATGAACCACATTTAATGAAACTTTCATTCCCTTGTTGTTCCCTTTTCATACGCTATGGAAGAAGAAGAGGAGCGACCGTGGTTCGCATTCGCGCCTGTGGCTAACCGACTAGAAAACCGATTGCACCACTTAGCCTCGCGCAGTATTAGCATGTCGTGGACCGATCAAAATTATCCGAAAGATTGGCCATTGTGGATGAAAAGGTCTAGTGTTTTTTGTGTACCAGCTAGACTTGTTTTGACACTAGGGTGGATAAAATCAGTTTTAGTTTTTTCCTCCCACTTCTGACATCACTATTCCAAAATCTTTTCAGGCTGGTCGTTCTTTTGGGTCGCAAAAAGCGAAGCGTGTGGTCTTTGCTAAGAGGCGAAATTAGTGAGCTGACCAAACAGGAAGAACAGTTACGAGACTTTAGAAGTCGAATCAAAGCTACACGCATTTGAATTAGACTCATCAATGTGCCTCTCTCTCACCCTCGCTCAACAAGCTCAAGAACAACCCCAAACTTGTTGCGTTACTCTCTAACCCGCCAAGGACTAGACGCTGGCACATCTCGGCTTTTCGGAGAATGGGCATTGCAGACGAGGGATTTGGAGTACGATCTGAGAAGTAACCGCTGGTGGGATATCATGTCTCATACGCCACCCAGATTGATGGGCCCGCTTGTCCTCGTAACCGACACAAACGCCTTGGAATGGGATTCGAAGTGTACGGAAGGAGCAGAAGGATTATGAAAAAGTTTAATATAACATGTTTTATGAAAAATAGAGAGAAAGAGGTTTGTTGTAACTCTTGCCTCTATCCCTTGCAGATAGAAGTACTTGAATATGATTAGATCGCTCAGTGGTAGTTTCCACTGATTTTGAACCATAGCGTTTAGTGTCTGCTTACGACAGAGACAAAGTCTAGCTCTCCACCTCTAGCTATCTATCTATCTCTCTATCTATCAGCCTGCCTACTTGCCTATCTATCTATCTATCTTTCTATCTATTCGTTCTCTAACTCCCGGCTCCGCTCTGTTTTCGCTGATGACGGTGGTTGATCTCACGGGCTTCGGCTATGGTCCGGTCGTGGTGCCGTGGGCCAACTCATGGTGGTTTTTGGCAGCAATGTTCATCATGAAGAGTATCTCACACGGTATGACGGTGGAAAAGAAGCGCCGACCAACGTCTAAAAAGTCGGAGAGGTCGGAGAAGAAGAAAGATAAGTGAAAAGGAGAGCGGATTATGAGTGAAAAGGAAAAAGGATCATAAGTAGGAAAGTGATGGACAAGTAAGATGGAGGACGGGAAGGCGGATGATTAGGATGAAGGATAATTACAATGAAGAAGAAGTGAAACTAAGTTTCTACGGCTTGTATCTTCGGCAAGACGTCAGAAGAACGACAAGTATGTAAAAAAAGCGAAGCATATCAAGCGAAGCATATCGAGTTTTTACCACTCAATGTCAATACCCGTACCCTCGAATACTTGCTGTCTACGATGACTTGTATCTAAGATACTTCGTTGTAACTGGATGGGGTATCATCTATTGAAGGCCACGTGCATACCGTTTTCCAGATTTATAGCAACGATATTTTGCCGAGCAACCTCTGTTCGAATAGAGAGAAGCAGAACTCAACCAGAACTCAATATGACTCCATGTATATTTCAAAACGAGAAGGAGAAAGGTTTTTTTTGATCATTCCAAAGAGAATAGATCTCAATATGATACTAGAAAATAGCAACAAGGACCTCTGTTTTATTGTTTGTGTCTTCGAAGTTTGAATTTTAGTCTTACTCCCTCCCGCTGCGCCTCTGTGATCGCTCAGAGTTCAGGGGCTTCTGTTCGCGGAGAACGTTAACTAAAACAAGTCAAGAAAAAATCCGTGCGGCAGTCTGCACTGAATTCTGTGCGAGATTAATTGCATTGCATTGCATTGTAAGCGCAAGAGGAATCATTTCTCTATACGTTGGTGCACTTCTTGAGAGTGAAGAGGCAAGCACACGACTGATCACACATCAGGAAGATTAAGGAAAGCGAAAATTACCTAGTAGAAGACGAAAAACCGTAAAAATAGGCAATAATGAGTGCGTAGTGTAGAATCTTTTCTGAGGGCGCAGAGCATCGCATAGTGGTCGAGGTGCTGGCATGCTAGCCAGTGTTAGACTCCATGGAATGGAATAGAATGGAAAAGTGATATTCTCTACCTAGTGCGTACACGTTGCCAGCAGTCCAAGATGAGCAGTTTCCCTGTGGAGTACCAGGATTGGATCCTCCTGATCATCACCTTCACAGCCCTTTTCACTTTCGTCTTTCCGTTCTACCTCACCGGGCTTTCGAACGCGCAGGCGAGACATTTGGGGCAATATTTATGACAGGGTGTTGACGATTGTACGTAGTCTAGTGCGACTGGGAATCTGTAATGTTTATCCATCAGATGAAGTAAGGGCAACTTCTAGGATGATTTTCCATCCAAGTACGATCCCCATCCCGCCCGTCTTCATTTCTCTTGCAACGGCGACTCTTGCTTTTCTACGCGGTCGGGACGGCATGCAATGTTACCTTCCTTATCCTCGTTTTAGCCATTCTTCCAGACTGTTAAGGCTATTTAGTAACTTTTGACCGTACAGAAGAAGTGTGCATGCTTTCCGGATGAGTCTCTACTGAGAGAGATCGAAAACTGAAGGGATTCTTCTCCTGCGACTACAGATTGACCAATGGCAAGTGGTGGAAACATACAACCCTCCTCTAATACTCGGATCTTCACAGTTACCTTGAACACATAGGCATCGGCATTGAGGAGGTGATGAGCCATCTGAACGTAATGGCATCAAGCGGACTCGTCCTTTTTCTGTTTTTCATCATTTTCGCGTTGAAAGACAGGATTAAGATCCTTTTGGGCATAGAAAACCAACCATTATTCAGGTACTAATATTTTTGATAGTATCACTCACACTCGTATTATAGGGTGGTTGTTACATTTTTGTATCTAAGAAAGAAGTACTCGCATCTGGCAGGAAACAGGATGATGACAAAAAAGGAACTCGAGTACTTACTTAGTTTTAAACTATGCTAGTTTTAGTGTTAGTTATAACTAAGTTATTATGCATATATGGCACCAGTGACTCCTTAGAGGACCTTCGAACCAATTCAGCCACTCTCCAACTACCAGGATCTCTTTCAAAGACTGTTGTGGTTTGGGTGGCTCTGACAAGGCGATCGAGGTATACGTCTACAAAGTCGAGGAATTAGGCGCAGGCAGTATAATGCGAGCAAACGATCTGTTTATCGAATGTGCATTGGGAAGCAACGAAACTGTCCGGACACGAGTGCACAAGGGAGCAGGGAGTGGAGCGGTATATTTAATGTAAGTATGTTTTATATAATGGATGTTTCTTCGATTTGGGTGGTGCTGATTGTGTTTGTATATTTATTGTAAGTATGTTTCTTCATTCATTCATTCATTTACCTGTTCTGGAGGTATCTTTTGGCGCATGAGCGACTTCTAGCTCTGTGTTCTAATATTTTCTCGAAAATGACGAATACAACTTTCCGTCATTACGCTAACAACGTGGTAATCTTTTCTTTTACCAAACTATAGCAGACTGTAGTTTTTAGCACGCATGGAGTGCAGAGGACCCATAAGTGGCGCAAGAAGCGCCGCCTTTGGCTCCATGCGATCCATGCACTTCGTGCCAGTCGAGCGGTGGAACCTTATAAATCATTCTGCTATATATAATAGAGTTGCTTCCACACCAACCCCCTGGACCCCTCTTTCCAGATGATAAAGGAGTACATGCAATTGAATTTCGATCCTGGGGAGGAAGAGGACAAGCTCTTTGTCTACTGCAGACACCAAGACTTGCTGTCTAGCGCAACTATCGGGACGTTGGAGCTGAGTACAAACGACGTGAAGCAGATCATCGAGGTCGATGATATACAGGAATTCAGATTATGCTGGGAGATAGAAGTCCTGGAAGTATTTAGACGTAGGTATAGATGAAATTCGTTGTTTTTGGAAGATATGAGTACCTTACCGGTCGATCGCCGTATCTTCATAGAAATAAAGTATAGGTGGAGGAGCTACAGCTACTTCCAACTACTTCCGACTTTAATCCCTTTTTTAGCAACCAAAGGGAAGACTCTGCTCTAACGTGGCTATTCCCGCAAGGCAAGATATCGATGTCCATCGGCTATGTGGATACTGCCGAAGTAGAAGCAGAAGACGGCGGACCGGCGCCTAGTGGATGGAGAAAATTGTTGAATACGTGCTGAAGTTACTGGTCATTTTTGAAGTGAAGGCAAAATGATTGTTGTGATGCAGCGAACAACTTGTCTCTTGGTCATCACTGCAGCGAACAACATGTCTGAGATTTTCTTTTCCCATGATATTTTGATGAGCGCGCATGCGAATCATATTTTGATGAGCGGGTTGCGATGCTTGATGCAATCAAAAAGAATCCTTTTATTCCACCAGACTCAGAAAATGTATACCAAGCAGGTGAAGACTTCTGCTAGAATATCTACATCAAGGAGTCCTGTGTTGGCGAACAATGCAGCGTAGTTACGACAGAGACTCTTGTGACTGAGTACAAATGGTGTTCGCACGGATCCTTTCTCAGCGAAAGCACGAATCCAATTGAAAAGATCTTCAAGGAGAATCAAAACAGAAGTGCATACCTGAACAGCGGCAGTAGTCGCTACTGATGAGGGATCATAAAATCTTCTCCGTCACTGCTTCGTTTCAAAATGGCCATTGAGTGACAAAAATATCCAGGCTTAGTTTTGAGTTGTGCTTAGTTTTGAGCTGTTTCCTGTTCTGAAAAAAGGATTGTGAGTATCACAACTGCAACTGTAGTGACAAAAGATTGTTGTGCTCACTGATTCAACAATTGGCTTCAACAATTGGTTTCAACAATTGGTTTCAACAACTGGTTAGGCCAGTGGCATTACAGCAGGTGGGCAGATGTCTAGAGGCATCTGCAATCCTGTTTAGCGTCCTCTAGAACATGACGGACGATAGGTCTAGGTGGAAGACGAAACGAAGAGGATAGAAAGATGATCGATGATAATCGGAAGATAGGCATGGGCCTTTGTGCCCTTGGCCTGGTACTATCTCATTCTACATAGGAGTAAGTATTTAGTTTAGTAAGAAATGTGTGGTGTAGGCTAGTCAAGATATTACACACTACTCATTTCCAACTGCATCAAAACTACTACAATCTGTCTTTCCTTTTTATCTGTGTAACATCACATTGCCACCCGGTAACATCACATTTCATCAATCAACAACCTCACCACAGCTGCTGATCTTCTTGGGATGCGTATTCTTGTTCGATCGGGCGCTTCTAACACTGGGCAACCTGGCATTTGTTGGGGGCCTGGTGTTTGTCCTAGGTCCAGAAAAAACGACGAAATATTTCGTGAAGAAAACAGTGCCCTCACTGATATTTTTCTCCGGAGTGGTCGTCATCATATATGGGTGGCCATTTGTGGGTACTAAAAGTGTTAGATTTTCTTGTTAAAGGTGGATGACAAGGACGTACGAATTCCTTTTCAGACAGCTTCTCAACTTCTTAACTGCAGGTTGAACTAGTTCTAATAACAACTTTTTTTGTTAAACAACATAGTACAAATACTTTATCACGAAACAACAAACATCAAATCATAGGTTTCTGTCTCGAGATGTATGGAGTTTGGAAGCTGTTTGCGACCTTCCTCCCCAATGTGATAGCGACGTTGAAGATGATACCTGGAGTGGGTCAGGTCCTAGAAACGCCACCAATAAGTTACGCCTGTGACTACATAAACGATAATCGCAGACTTCCCGTATGAGGTGGAGTCCCTCGTCCCCCGGTGATGACAGACCTTTCCTCCTCTAGCATCCATCCCACACTCCTTCGAAGTTGTAATCCCCAAACCCAATGTGCTTCCCACCTCGCAGATCGTACTTTCTCATCGCACCTGTGTCAGCTGTGACACCCACCTCAATTAGAAATGCTTGGCTAGTTCTAAATGCGCACAAATGATGACTTTTTTCGCTAGATGCTACGCTTTTATGTGTCCGCTGAATTGAATTTCCATCCTTTGAGGGTGGAACACGTGTTGTCATAGCTCGTAGGAGAGTAAACTAAGAGTAAAGGACTACGAAGAAGATTGTTATGAGATTGTAACGTATAAGAAAAGACGCAGAGTGAGACGAAAAAGGAGAATACTGCAGAATGAGAGACGTGATAAAGGGACCACAGGACGGTTGAAGGATGCACTACTAGAAAGAACATACTTGGAGAATTCAAATAATTTTCCCTGGTCATTCATGATAAATGAAACACCTCCACTGGTCTAACTGAAGCTCTACTTACACGAAAAAACAAACAACTTTTTAAAACATCATTTTTCGCAGTATCAGTAATTTATATGCTACGATCTATATTACCTACTCAAAAAATATCAAAGAATCTAGAAGATCAAGAAATACTTACCCACAAAATGGCGCCACATCTTCCACAATCGACGCTTGATTCCTGGAGAGCGTCGCTGGGTGCGACTGCCCATCATTCCAGCGGTACGAAGAATCCGATCGCTGCATGGCCGTCAGGAGGAGACTTCTGGGGGTGGTTTTCTCAGTACCTCCCGCAAAATGGAGTTTCGAAAACTCATGCTTCCGTCTTCGCATTCTATATTGCGATGTCCTGCGCTGGGCCACTGCTTATCAAGCTCTCCGAATCCACAAATAGGAGCTTGGACTACAATCCTGCTGCGGCGGTCTTGTGTATCGAGGTTGTAAAATTGACCGTCGCCTACGTCGCTGATATCCGGAACATACCATTCGGCTTCTTTGCCGCGACTAGTGTTGGGACGTCTGTTCCTGTTGAGAAGCAAGGTGGTGGATCGAAAGCAGATGTTGCTTGGAATCAATGGGCGCTCTACGCCGTCCCGTCGCTGCTGTATTGAGTAATGCTTTTGTTCTTTCACAATATTGAAATTTGCTTGTTTGTAGTAGAACGAAGAAACAATTGAAGAACAACGTGGACTATCTCTAGTCTAGTTCTTGGTGATAGTATAATAAGTTAGCTTGCTTTTACGACTCCTGCTTACATCAAGACACCATGACGCACTCCACAAGGTATGCCATCGTAAACAACTTGCAATTCTTCGCCATTTCCGGTCTCGGTGCTCACTATTTTGCGTTGTTTTCAACCGGTAAGATCTTCTGTGCCGCCATAGCAGCTAGGATTTTGCTCGGAAAACGCCTCAATGAAATCCAATGGACCGCACTTCTTCTGCTCGTTTGCTCACTGTGCGTGGCAAGAGAGGGAAGAACGCCAAGACCCGTAACTGTAACATCTTCAAGCGGAAATGTTGTGGGAACTGCTTCAACGGAAACTAGTAACCCTTTTGTGAACCCTGATGTAGCACAACCCAGTCCCCTTTCTTCTTCTTCGGGCGATATGCAGCAGGTCAAACCGGGGGAAACGGTTGCGTCCATGGACGACGTGCATCATCACAGCTCCACACTAGAGGATCGCGGATTGAGATTCGCGTTCGGTTTTGCCTGCGTTTGTGTCACCTGTGTGCTTTCGGGCCTAACCGGTGTTGTCAATGTTAAGCAATGAAAGCAGGTTAGTTAGTTTTAGTAGAGCATGATGAGGCACAACAGACACCCTAACCCTAAAGTTAGTTTCAGTAGAGCATGATGAGGCACAGCAGACACCCTAACCCTAAGCCCTTCTCGTGGGTGCACTCTCTCGTGATGTGCACTCATGACGCAGACTTGCCTAGGCGTGTCGCTGCAACCACATCTGTTTCACCTGTAAAAAAAGATACATATTTATATACCACTTACCTCTAACACCAAGTTCTTGTTGAAACGAATCGACGGACGACATTCGCTGTGGCGCAAATCCATGTGGACCTATCAGTGGGGATGTGTCTTCAACGCTGTTGCGTGCTTCGTTTTCCTGAATTCGGAACGTGGCCTCTTCGACGGATTCAGTCTGCCTGTGATGCTGTATATTGTGCTGGTATGATGTATATTGTGCTGTTTTTACAAGGACGAGATGTAGTAAGTAGAAATTAGCCAAACTCTAGTATATAATGACGACTTGAATTGATATACGTAACTGGATCATTGTTTTCAAGTAGTTCTTGATTAGCAGCTGACAACTACTGCATCTACATACTACACTTTGTTCTAACACGAAAAGCCGGCGAAGGCCTTGGTGCGGGTTTCCTCCTTTCTTTCTTCGATACTATCGTGAAGGGCTTTGCGAGTAGCTTGCAAGTGCTGGTGGTTTCCCTGTTGAGCTGGATGCTGTTCGACGAGACCGTGTTGGATGGCAATTTCTTTCTGGCGCTGGTGATCTTCTTCGCTGCGAGCTTTTTATATTCCGGAAGACATAATGAGGACATAATGAGGGGGCACAGCAATCAGCATTCTGCTGGAGTAGAGATGAAAAATGGTAGTAATGCAGGAGCAAATCTCCGTGGTAGAACGAGTAGCTCTTCTACAAATTTTGGCGCCGGAGGACGCGCGTCTGGGTCAACAAGTAGTAGTAGTAGTCTTCGAGGTGCTGTTACGGGTCAAACTGGTAAAGACGCTGGTGACGAAGACGGCCGTCGTGCTACTGGTCGTGCTACTTCCTTCTCCGCCGTAGGTGTGAACAGTGAAATCCAGAATAGAAACAGTGAAATCGTAGGTGTGAACAGTGATGGCACCTCAATCGGGTCATCATCTTCTTATCCGGAGAATAGATCAAGCGCAGGTACTGAAATGCAAAATCTCCGTAGAAGTACAGGGACCAGTAGTGGAAGAGAATCTTCTGGTGGAGTTCATGAAGAAAAGCCAGATCTTAGATTCGACAATATTTCCAGCACTGTTGCCGAAGATAGTACAGTGGTTTTAGTCAACATGCAAGAGGACTTGCCTGCGTCCGGTGCTGATATAATACCAAGCTTGCCTCCCTCTAGGAGTGCGGAACTAGTACGGAGCACCACGAGTAGAGCAGCCGATATCATGAAGAAGAAAAAGAGGAGAGACTTAGACACTAGCAAAGGAGACGCGGAGCTTTTCGCAGAGTTCTTTGCAGAGGACGCGGCTGGGGAAGAGGATCCAAACTCTGTGATCCACCTACCGAATTTCGGTGCTTCCTTGGGGCCTGATGAAGAGAACTACGTCGATAATGATGTGGATGTTGTTGATAGGGTTTGAGAGGTCATCATGAACGATGGCAACAGGGACAACAGCATGCATGGCTGCCTCTTTCTAGATAGAGTCACTGGGCAGTCGTGTGCCGGAAGCAAATGGGCTTGTCGTGCATTTGGAGTTTTGTTGAACTCAGTTAGCTTTATTGATTTACAGCTGTCATGGTCAAGTACGTATCTTATCCACTGTCACTGTAAGTGGATGGATCTTTTGAAATCTCTGTCATGATCATCTGAGTTGATCTAATTGTACATACTTATTGGTGAAAACTAGGCACCAAATGCTATACAGAATGATGCTGTGGCCGAAGAATGGAAGACAACAACCGAAAATCGCCCAACAACAAGAAAAACCGCCCTTTCCGGAAAAAGGTGAAATGGTTGATACGTTGAAATCTCATGAACTTACAAACACATGGTCAGTATGAGAAACTTCTTGGTAATGACTTACAAATCTAATTCTTGGTAATGACTTACAAACACATGGTCAGAATGCGATAATGGCCGTAGTCGCCACCACGCGGCTGCGGCTGCGTATCTTTGCGGCGTTATGCCTGCTTGGGAATGTTGCCGGTACGTACATTACAGTTTGTTTTCTCTACTTTTTGGAGTAGTCGAGTTTTTGTTTTTCGCCATTCTGACTAAGTACTAGTGTCTCAATTTTTTCTTCAAACTGACACTTACAGGAGGATTTGTCTACCTTTCCTTACGCTACCTTCTTCTTCTTTCCCTACACTACGACAGTTGTTCTTGACAAACCAAAACAAAGGTGTCGCTCTCTTCGGCTCCCTCGAGGCGGGTTTTGCACGTTTATTCGGCAGTACTACAACTGAATCGCTATTTATTCCGAGTTCGCTTCTGAAACGGCTGGAGCATCTGCGCCAGGATGGTGACCAAACTGCTATTCAATGGATGAAGTCCGCGTATGAAGGAGGTTCCCCGGCTAAAGATCCTATCGTTATGGATATATCGTTTTTTCAATTTCATCATATAATTTCATCATATAACTTCTTCGCACATATGATTTCATCATATAAAAATGTGAGTCAACCACTCTTCGAGACTGCACGATGATGAAATGAATCGACACTGCGACCTCTAACTTTCACCTTTTTCTGGAAAAGGGCCTACTCGACCCCGCGAATGTACCAGGGAGACGCAGAGATGAGAAAAATATAGATGCTGCGCCCAACACCAACCTTATGAACAGACAAATTGAAAAGCAGATCCATATTTTTTTGTAGATACTGAGATGCTACTGCTGCATCTAGTATACTGTGAGATTCTAATAGATGCATCTGGTTTCTTTTTCGATGATTCCGCATGTCATCTTCAGACCTCATCTAAATCCTTTGGAGCGCCAAGTTCGAGTTCGACTGGCATGACGATTACTCTTAGCAACGTTAAGGCTCTTAATACCTACACAGAGAATTAAGTACTCTCAGTAATGATAAGGCTGTAAACTACACAGAGAACTTCCATGTAATATAGTTTCTTACAGGCAATCGAGTAAGGATCGCAACACGAAGCGGACACGTGACATTTCTGCTCGATCTCTCGCACTCTTTTCTCTGCTTCCCCAAAAGCTCACTTAGCAGTTTATCGCTGTATATACGTACCAACAAATGAACACTGAATCATCTTCAAGGTGAATAAGTCACATTGAAGTCAACAAGGCCTCAGCGTCCCTATTAGTGCTGTTGTTCTGGACTTCAAGTCTCTATTCCAGCATTTCTATCCTACTTCTAACCACTGAACAACCGTGAACAGCGACACATCAGACGCGTGGATAGTGACGATTGCGCCAGATGCCCGGTTCAACCTGCCATTGGAAGTCGCGCTTGTCCACGAAGATCCCGATCTTTCCGAACTATCATTGATATTATGACAAGACCACAAGTGTCGCTGGTTATAATGACTTCTCTCTTGTTCTAGTTGCTGTGTTGTACAGATTGGATTTGGATTTTCTTGGTTACTTAACTGCGATCATTCAATCACTTGACCAGGAAGGGTTAGACATGAAGCACATGACCATAGCCATCAATGCGACTCTAACGAAGTTTTCTCATATAAGTATCTAATATAGCCAGCTGATGGGGGTATCAGTCGTGCTTCAATTACGATTTTGCCTCCAGATTTGGACGTCGCTGAGAAGCTCCAAGAGGATGATGAGTCAACCATTTTGTTTTTTATGGCTTCTTCAGTCAGAGCTTTCGGTCTTGTTGATGTAGCTTGATTTTTGTTGAAGTCTACTTTATTTTTAAATACTAGAAACATTCTGCTTGAATAAAGATGATGGGACAGGATAACGTAGATGAGCTATTCTAGTAGTGAGCTGGTTAATACGACCATGCCTGTCATATCTATTATAGCAGTATCTAAATCTATTCTAGTACGACGTAGTGTCAGACACGAAAGTATCATATAGCAGCTTTAGCTATCTCCTCCTCTAATCTTTCTCCCGAAGGCAGCAAATATGTGACAATCAATAGTGCGGGTCTTCCGAAAGTTGTAGCTTCGATACCACCAAACTCGACGTATGACGTGGTCTCCGTAGTGCCAGCGACCGGCGGTCTACCAACCTCGATAACGATACTTTCTGTAGGAGCAGCGCAGAAAATGATACGGCTTCCGGGAATTATCTTCCATTTTGAAAGGGATCTTGGGCCACATCTGTAAGGGCAAAACAGATTTTCTGGGGCACCCCTGTGAGGGAAAAACAGACCCAAAGATGACTTTCGAGATGTATTTGAGGAAAATCTAAGAATAATAGATCCAAATGCAAGCAGTACAACTACGGTTCCTCAGACTCAGGCTAGTGGAGCAAGCACGGTTTCTCCGGTTCAAGCACCTGTCGTACCTCCTGGCAGTCGTACGGTCACAATCAATTCGGCTGGGCCTACTGCTGTAGCCGTAATCCCGGCGAATTTGACGTCAGATGTGATTGCTGTGTCGCCGGCGAGTGGTGGGCCGCCGTCGTCGATGACTCTGCTCCCCGCGCCCGCTACGACAGGTGCGCCGACAACAACGGTGCCAGCTGATGCCGCTCCTGTGGCCGGACGGGGCAGCCGTATGGCAACGATAAACTCCGCCGGGCCTGTAGCAGTAGCTGTCGTCCCACCTAACTCGACATCCGACGTCATTGCTGTGATGCCGGCAAGTGGTGGGCTGCCGTCGTCGATAACGCTGCTTCCTCCGCCAGCTACAACAGCTGCACCGGCCACGACAGTGCCAGTAGTGCCCGCGCCTGTAGCTGAGCCGGGTAGTCGTATGGTTACTATTATCTCCGCCGGCCCTATAGCAGTAGCTGTCGTCCCACCTAACTCGACGTCCGACGTCATTGCTGTGATGCCGGCAAGTGGTGGGCTGCCGTCGTCGATAACGCTGCTTCCGCCGCCAGCTACAACAGCTGCACCGGCCACGACAGTGCCAGTAGTGCCCGCGCCTGTAGCTGAGCCGGGTAGTCGAATGGTGACAATCAGCTCCGCCGGCCCTATAGCAGTAGCTGTCGTCCCACCTAACTCGACGTCCGACGTCATTGCCGTGATGCCGGCAAGTGGTGGGCTGCCGACGTCGATAACGCTGCTTCCGCCAACGACTACGACCACGACGCCCCAGCCAACAGTTCCGGCACCGGCTGCTCAACCTGGTAGCCGCATGGTGACAATCACCTCTGTGGCGCCTCTGGTAGTTGCTGTTGTCGCAGAAAACACAACGTCAGATGTGATTGCCGTTTTGCCTGCGATGGGCGGCTTACCTTCGTCGCTCACGCTCTTGCCTCCAACGACTACGACCACCACGCCGCAGCCCACAGTGCCGGCGCCAGCGGCTACACCTGGCAGCGGCATGGTCACAATCAACGCAGTAGCCGTGCCTCTCGTAGTGACGGTCGTGCCAGAAAACTCTACATTAAGGGTCATTACATATTACATCCTTTATGCATGATGAGTGGTATTGCAGTACCCACTTTTTTTAACGTCTTTGACCTCTTTGAAAAGAAGTCACTGATCATGCCCTGAAGGAAAAACGCAATGTTTGTCGTAAGCTCTAACCACGTCTGATGTGATTACCGTATTGCCACCCAAAGGCGGGCTGCCAACGTCGATAACGCTTCTGCCGGAACCAGTGACAACGACA
Source organism: Amoebophrya sp. A25 (assembly GCA_905178165.1). Classification (NCBI taxonomy): domain Eukaryota; class Dinophyceae; order Syndiniales; family Amoebophryaceae; genus Amoebophrya; species Amoebophrya sp. A25. The sequence continues at coordinate 408,748 of CAJINU010000054.1, forward strand.
ACGCCTCCTCCAGCAGAAACGCCAGGCGTCACCCCACCTGTTCTGCCACCCGGAAGCCGTCGCGTAACGATCAATCCCGCAGCTGAATTTGTTAAGGTTACAGTGGTAGTACTTTAGAATATTTACATCGATCTGTTATAAGTACTTGGAGTACTATTAGAATGTTTACTTAGTTACATCGATCCCCTTCGTGGGAAAAGGACCAAGTGTTCATCTAACTTTGGTGTTCCATCAACCGTCGCGATCGTTCCGAACAATGCTACATCCTCGGTCATCGCTGTCTTGCCACCTGATGGGGGCGTGCCTACTTCCATCACCATTGTGGGCGCCGGTGTCGATACGGTCACATCATCAACAGCGCCAGTCACAACTTCAACAGGAATGCAAACAACAAGCAGCAGCACAACGTTGCAAGGAACTACATCGACTTCAACAGGAATGCAAACAACAAGCAGCAGCACAACGTTGCAAGGAACTACATCGACGAGCTCAGCATTCCCCTCTACTACTGCGGGACTGCTGCCTCGCATGGCGGAAGGCGGCGGTAGAAGGGTGACAATCAATGCCGTGCAGCCAGAAGGAGTTCCCAGTCTTGGCACGATTATTACGCTAGTGCCAGCCAACTCAACATCTACTTCACTGGCGATATCTCCAGCCACAGGAGGCTTACCTACGTCGATTACGTTACTGCCTTTAGCACCTACTGCGCTTACGTCACCTGCACCGATGGGCACGACTACAAGTACGTTCCCGTCTACTACCGGCGGCTTACTTCCACCTCCAGTTGCCGAAGGAGGTAGTAGAAATGTAACAATCAATGCTGCCCAACCGAAGGGAGTTCCCGCTATTGGGACGATTATTACGCTCGTCCCGGCTAACTCAACAGCGACGTCATTAGCAATATCTCCAGCCACAGGAGGCCTACCTACGTCGATTACGTTACTGCCTTTAGCACCTACTGCGCTTACGTCACCGCCACCGCTAGGCACGACTACCACGACAGGGGCACAAACAACAAGCACAAGTACCGGCGTGCAAGGAACAACACCAACAACAGGTGGGCTCTCGACTAGCACAAGCACCGGCGTGCAAGGAACAACACCAACAACAGGTGGGCTCTCGACTAGCACGACGGGGGGACAGCAGGTTAAGGCTAGCGATGGATAAGAGTCTTACAATAAAAAAAATCTACATCTACTACAATAGGCACTTACCAGACTGTTTCTCAATGTGCTCTAAGGGCCTTATTCCTCAATGTGACCTAACGGAGTAGTAGTTGACGACAAGCAGATCGGTTATTCCTAGATTAAGTAAGTACTTGTCAAATTTGCAAAAGCTTGAAATGAGCAAAAGCAACGTTGAATATCATCTGACTTTTAGGAGCTACTCTAAGCAAAGAACTTCTTCTTCGGCCTCAACTACTGGTTCAAAGGGAGGGTCAGCTACCAGTACAACTCGAGGACAGGGGATTTCGACTAGTACAACAACAGGTGCTACTGGTCCAAGCACCACACCAACGCCACCTAAAGAGGAGGCGAGGATTGCGGCAGATAAGGCTGACCCTGATGGTTCGTTGATGACCAGCCCAGCCACACAAGTGACATCATACGTCAAACATGTTAAGGCCATTTAGTGTTGATAAGTCATCTCTTTGTAGTGTTGATGTGGAGATCGATCTTATAAACGGCCATATCCTTCGGGATCTTGCCGATGATGATGATGCTGACGTGAAGAATGATCTCTAGTATCTAATAGAAGCAGAGTATTTTTGAACACTCACTCCATGGTTTGACTTTTGGTTTTTACCTTAGAAAAGGCATGCGTGTTGCAATCACATTCGTGCGAAAAAATTATTTCTATCGGCCTTGAGCACTAGCCTAAACCTCCCTCAGGGGGTCTTCATCTGCTATGTCCAAGGCGAAACTTCTAAAGATCCGAATCAGCGGTGTGGCGGAAGCAGTCCCAGTATTTTGCAGGCACTACAGCCACAAGACTCAGATGGATCAGCCTCGAGTGTCGTGCTCGACATTTATGCTTCGCAAAATTCGACTACTGAGCGTTTGACGGACCATCTGAATCGTTGCGCGACAGTATGCAGTCAAGCGACCAAGGAGAAGTGCCTGGGTTTTGTGGTGGAACCATCAGGTGTAACTGGCGACACGAATAGATGCTCATTTTAAGGCTCGCAGAGTGTCGAAATTGAACCTAGTTAGATGCTCATTTTGAGAGGGTTGAAATCGAAAGAATGAGAAGACAAACTCTAATCTCTCCGTAGCGGATCCGAGGAAGATGCCGATGGCGGTTTGGCCAAGTTAGTGGCCTCATGCGAAGATGAAAGTGGCATTCTCACGTTCATCCGAATGTCGGCTTTGATGGTGGCGTCGCCGTAGCGACTGCCGACCGGTTCATAGAAAGGGTACCAGGACCAGCGGTGAGCACAAAGTATAAAGGAGAGGGGTACCAAGCTTACAGGTACCAAACGAATAATGGCACATCCTTCGAAGGAAGGTACCAGAATCAGGTGAGGACAAAGGTGTAACAAGGTACCCACCAGAGAAGCACAAACGAGTACCTACCAGATGAATATCACGCTAAAAAACTAAATGACAGATTCTTTCATTCAGACAGTAAAGGCAGAGCATCAGCGAGGTTATTTGTTTCAGATTGTAGAGACGTGCGGATATGCAATAGCTAGATTTCGTACTAGTCCTTTTTCGAACGCCCTAGTCATTTTATTCGAAGAAAGTCGTGTGAGTCATCAAATCTAACGAATACCGGTTTCAAAAAGACGATAAAGGTAAACAGAATCGAAAGACTCATGAGTAGAAATCTAAGGACCTACTCTTCATTGAGCGCCGCATAGATAGCAGGCGCTGGAAACTGTACCAAAAAAGCTATATCTAAATTATGTAAATGTACAGAGATGAACCACTTGCTCGTACTAATGTTTATCAAAAAATCACAGTCACGACATGTTTGTTTTTGAGATTGATGTTTCAATCTTTCGACATAGATCCTCCTGTGGTGCTCGAGTGGAGTAGAGAATTTTTCCGTCCAACACCATGCATGGACGGTAACTTTCAAGAATAATGATTGTACAGCAGTGTCTCTTCTGGTGTACAGATTCAAGAATAATGTTCCAGCAGCAGATCTCTTCTGCCAGTCACGGCCAATCTAGTTTGCTGTGCAAGCACAGTTGCTGGCGATGGTGCGAACAAGCGTAGCCGGCAATGTTGAGAAACAAAATGGTGTAGAAACGTCATTCTCGTGTATCAACGGTAGCACTCCTGAATCAATTCAAATGCAAATGCAAGTGTGGGAATGATGCATGATGGTCCTCTCTCTCTCTCTCTCTCTCCATCCTTGAAGAACATGTGTGGTGTGCGATGTGTGAGACAGTAGTCGAATTGCCGCCCCCAGCATGGGGAATGAGAATCGCGACGAATGAGTGAGAGCCAGAATTCAAAAATCTGAATCTTCTATTCCTCGTCAGGATTGATCACCCACTGCCAACAATAACAAGTGTTTCACTTTCATCCATAGTCAGCATCCCGCAACTATTTTTGTACAAACCTATAGTTTCTAGCCTACTCCTTGTTACAAAATGACGGACGAGAATACGAGTCAAATTCTCCATATGGGGCTGGAGAGCCTCACTACGGATGGCAAAGCGACAGAGGACTATACCGAACAAGTAAAGGAGCTTCTGGAGAAAAAGTTGCCTCCGTTGATACAAAAAAAGCGTTTTGACGATGCGGTGGAGGAAATTCTTTTATGGTGAATGAGTTTTGAAAATGCTACTTTTTACTAGTTGATGTTGTACACTTGGATCATGGTCATACAGAGTGTGATTGAAAATTGTTGATTTTGTTTGAGTCGTGCTGCATGACGACGAGTAGATAAAGTCAGAGTAGTGAGTGTTATTCAAAATTCCTAGTCTCCACTTCCAGCACCAACATCATCACCAATATCACCACCACCATCACTACCTCTCTCTGCCTATCATCCTCACCATCATCACTACCTATCATCCTCACCATCCCTGTCCCCCTTCATTAGCAACGCTGGAGAAGAAATGCCGACAAGCATGCGACGCGGTGTCGTGTTCGAAGTTGTGCAAGCGCATTATCCTCATGTACAAGGACGATGCGAAGGACTGGCAGACCATGTTGGACTATTTCTCGATATTGACGAAGAAGCGAGGTCAATTGCGACGCGCTACTACGGATTTAGTCCTCATGGGGATGGAGTGGATCAACCAGACGCCAGCACTGGACAAAACCAAGCGAGATCAATTGATTTATGAAGTAGACTTGAACTTCTGTAGTTGTACAGAACGAGCTATATTACAGAATCAATCTCTTTAATATCCGTAGGTACTTCTCAACAATCACCACAGAGTATCAACAAATAAATAGAAATGTCCAAAAATAGCAGTATCAAAACTGGACAGATTAAATACCTGTACATACAACCTTTAGCTCCCTTACCCTGCTTTCATTTCCCGAAGGTTCTGGACCAGATTACTGAAGCAAAGATTTTTGTCGAGGTGGAGCGCGCCAGGCTAATCAAGATTATGGCTGACGACTTAGAGGCAGAAGGCAAGCTAGACGAAGCGGCTGCACTGCTTCAGGAAGTCCAGGTATTCAACAATTATCATGGCAATGGAATCGGCAAGAATTTGAGGCAGAAGCTTTTCATTTTAACATCAACGTTCCTGAGCAACACGTACTACAGTACAACAGGTGCTTACTCTTTTGTACTCGCAAACTGAATCTGACACCAGGTCGAAACCTTCGGTTCTATGGAGAAGATGGAGAAGGCGAAGTTTATCTTGAACCAAATGAGGATAATGCTCTTGCGTCGGGACTTTATTCGAGTGCAGATCGCCTCCAGGAAGATCAACGAGAAGTTCCTAGAAGCCGAGGACTTCCAAGATATTAAACTCCAGTACCAGAGCAACATGGTGCAGTATTATCTGCACGAAGAGCAGTATTTGGAAGCGGCAAAGTGTTTTGAGAAGAGTTTGAATACCAAATGCGTGGCTGATGGAGAGCAGGCAAAGTGGGAACCAATTCTGTCGAACTTGCTGATCTACGTCTTACTGGCGACACGAAGCACTGAACATTATGGCTTTGCGAAAAAGCACTCTCCATTTTTGAAGGCAATGACACTTGTCAACACGACAAACCAATAGAATCGTAGCAGAATAACCCTAGTAGACTCCTAGTGAAAACTAGGACCCACAGTTTCACAACTTCTAATGGCAAACGGAAATGATGGCGAAATTGATGAAAGAAGTGCCTAGGAAGAAGTTGGAAGCCGTGGAAAAGCTCCAATCGCTAGTGAAAGACTTCCAAACAGACAAGCTTCTCGCTTGGCCACTACCGTGCGACGCTGAGCTGAAGCAACATCCAGTCTTCAAAAAGCCAGCTGGTATTGGTTTTTTTTTCGGTCTTCCACAGCTAAGTCTAGACTTCTATTGCGTTGTGAACTAGACTGAGCAACACCTACATCCAGGTTGACAATTCCCTCTCTTGAACCTTACAATCCTATCACTCAGCACCTCATCTTCTGGTTATGATCTCTATCTCTCCACAGCAACCGCTACGACGAAGAGTGGGACAGTTGCGGATTTGATGGCGCTGTTGCGCAAGCGTGTAATTCAGCATAACTTGCGAGTCGTTTCGCTCTATTACGTCCGCGTCGAGACCACGCGATTGATGGCACTTATGAAAAAAGAAAGGCTACCAGTTATAGAAATAAATCAGTCCGCAGGAATCAGTAGAAATAATTGTTAGTGAAAAATCGGGTCTATCAATACCTCTTTGAGTGAAAAAGATGTCAACAGGCATAGACTAAGACCCAGTAGACATCATCAGCACCAAGTCAAACTAGTAGCTGACAGACGTACCACTAGTGTGCCATTTCCGATTTGATAACTTGAATAAATAGTGTCGCGAACAGTCGGGTATTTTGCTTTTCATTCTGTTGCAGTGTCCCAACTGAGCCCCCCCTTTCTTCATCTTCTTCCTTGGCCTGACTCAGAACGAATTGGAGGAGGAGCTGTCGGAATTGGTGATCGCCAAGTCAATATTCGCGCGAATTGATCGGCCCAAGGGCGTCATTCGGTTCGGAGATGAGCCTTCAGCGGAAGCGAAATTGAACACGTGGTCATCTTGTTAAGGCTCAGATGGCTCAACACATTTCATTTTCTTGTTATCTTTCCAAGGGTCGTTTCTGAAGAGTCACACATTTCATTTTCTTGTTATCTTTCCAAGGGTCGTGCCTGAAGGAAAGATACCTTCTGTTTTTCCATCAAAGGAGAAATACCGAGAGGTGTCTCTTAGAAATGAACAATGGATTTGAGCTCTAATCCTGCGTAGACACAGTGCTAGACTTGGTGAAGGACACAGGCCACTTGATCCAGAAAGAAAGGATGATTCAGGAAGCGAAGGCTAAGTTGAAGAAAAAGTAGATCATTCGTGAAGTGTTAATGTCTTCTCTCAAGCAGTGGTTTGCAAAGACTTCTATGTAATAAGACTATTTAAGGATCGATGGAGAAGAAGTTTTTAGTTGTTCTTGCTGTGGTAGTTGCAGCAATAGAAGTGATCGGGTGGATCAAGAAAGGGTTCGATACAAGATGGTGAAGAAGTTGTGTAAGTATAATATTAAGGCCTTGACGAGCTTCTACGAACATTCGACACCTTCCTCAAAGGCCACGACAACGACTAAAACGATCCTGATGTCATGCGTTTTTGAGAGGTCGAAATTGTGATGAAAAAAGCGCTATTAGGTTCCCCCCCTCACCCAAGCACCTCAATCCAGACTAACGAGACGGTCATCCTCCCGAAAATACAATGCCCTTTTGTAGAAGTAGCTGCGCCAAACGTGCGACCACTCTCATCCCATTAAGATTTTTTTTTATTCTTCATCCCGATTTGCTTTGACCCTGCCTTGGATCTTCTCAGGAAGAATGGGGGAGACGGAGATGTTACATCCTAGTAGATGCCACATCCTAGTTGTAGCTTTTTGCATTGTGTTGTCTTGGTTTTTATTCGAAAATCATTGCCTGTTCATGAGATCATGATACAGCAAGATCTACATGTCTTTCAATACACGTTTCGCGAACTCGGTCTAGAGTGAGAGTCAGAGAAGCTGTACGAAGAGTCAAGTAACAGATGAAGAGGTATCTTTCATGGAATTAATATATGCTCTTAGATAATTTTTCCAGAGATGAAAGAATACAACACATTCACATAAAAGAAGCTGGCACGAGTTTGGTGTAGTCAGGTTCGTCAGAGGAGAAGGTGTCCCACCCTGCTCTTGTCGAAAAGGAGGGAGGGAGCAACAAAGAAGAGCTTCTTCGACATGCGAAAACTAAGAGTTCAGTGGTGCTGTCGACGGAGAACAAGCTCTTGTCCACGACATCATTCGAAATGTACTTGTTCCTCCACCTCGACAGTGAAAGTGATGTCGTCTGTCATCTCGATGTTTCACTTCTTCTTGGTTATACTGTCATCCACGTGCGGTTGCGGCCCTTTGGTTGCATTTGGTTGGGTTTTTCGATTCTATCCTCCTGACGCGCGTAAATACCCAGTCGAATTGCAGGAACTGTACGCAAAACAGCAATTCGAAGCATCAAAGCCACTTGGGAAAAGGAATTTATGGCCATTATTTGTTTGAAGATCGTGTGTAAGTGTATGTGTCATGGGTTTTCATTTCTTTCAAGAGATTTCATTTGCGAGATGGTTTTCTCTTAATATCGAAGGCGTTTTCCCACTAATTTCGAAGAAAGCCTCAGTACGGTCGTTGACACCACACGAAGACGGCGTCGAGGTGCAAAACTGGTCTATTAACGCAGAAAATTTCCAGTTGACGCCAATTATCATCACCAGTTACAATCTTTTATGGGAATTCTGAAATTGTGCTTTTTTGTGGTCATATTCTATTGCGACAGTTGATGAAGAGAGAAATCGAAAGATGCTGGAATAAAATCGTTATCGTTATAAATACAAGGCATACTCCCCCATAATTAAAAGGGGATACGACTTTTCCTCCCTCATGCACCGCGGCTATGCTGAAACTGCTCTTCAGAAAGAAGTTGAGTTTCCCCTTTAATTTGTGGTTACGTCTCTCCGGTGGAAAGTGGCACAACTGCACAAGATGGGCTATTTCAACCTTCACATCGTTGACAACAACAGTTCCTACGCGCCGCTGATCGAGTACCTAGGCTTGTCGCGAAGGCGATCAAGAACAGATGAGGCTTCGAGCCGCCCTTTCTCCGTGTATCGCATGCAACGAAATTTCGGGCCCTATGTGCTGTGGCGCGTACCCGCAATAGCTCAGCGGATTCCACTATTACGACTGTCAGTTATGTACTGAACTAGGTTTCTACTAAAGCATTTGAGCTGCACATTGGAGAATGATAACGGCTCATGGAAAGTTTTACTTCTAGTATCGATTAATCCGAATGATTTAATATCGTCTGACCACTCAGGAAAGCTATTTTTTACCTTTTCTAATTCCAGAAGGTTCACGATTCATCCTGACGGAAGGGGATATAGTCTTCTGTCATCCGCTTTCGGGACGCGACTTCGCTCTGCGGTACAGTCAGGTGTTGGATTCGTTCCCCATTAGCGAAATCTTCAAGATCGGACCCTTGATCAACGTCACCAGGGCTTTGGTTTATGAAGATGGCTATTTTTTTCTGGGATTTGGATGATGATTGACAAATTCATTGAGCTTTTTTACTTGATGTAGTGTTAACATGGATCTTGATGTAGTTACATCACGACAAGAGAATTGTCGAAACCTGTCTATTTTGAGATCTAAGCAAAGCAGGACACGCACATTGTGCGGCACGAGAAAGATGATGTGCGCCATGCGAAGGCGGTGGTGGCAGCACCAACAGTGGATGTGGGGATTTCTCTTGATGAAACTGAAAGCGCGCCTTCTCTTTGGTCTTCTGAAGTGGACACGCACACAGTAATGTATCGCGCTGGCTCGCACCTGGTTCCAATTCACACGGTAGTTCATTCCGGGTATTCGATTCGCATGGGCCCTCCATATCAAGTCTACCACCTGCCTTACCATTATTTGAGACAACGCAGACCACGTTTGCCAAAGAGGATGTGGATGAAGCATCAAGGTAGTGCAAGTACTAGTAGAACACAACGGAGCAGTCCTCAGAGGACGAGTGAAGAGCAGAAGTTATCTTCTTTGACGTCTCTAGACCTTTCCGCGGACGAAGTGGCTGGACGAAACCTCACCGACTATGCGCGCTTGATGTTTTGTCGCTCATCAAAGGCGGGTTCATCAAAGGGCTCATCGACACGCTGGCTCAGTCCGGAGGCTGTGAGTGAAGGACTTTTCGACACAATTGTTGTATCCAATGAGAATAACACTACTAGTACAACATCCACCTCCTCACAATCACTCACAAGTGTATCAAATGACAAGACAATATTCACGTCACAATCACTCTACGACCTCCTGCATGGATGTAGTCGCGAGTTCGAAGCGGAGCTTCGATTTAGCTGTCGCGAAGCGTTCCGCACACTTAGAACTGGCATGTATGGACCCGGATATTTCACCAGACGCTTTTGTGGGAGGTGATGATGGCGCAAATCCAAACGACTAAAGCGTTGTACCAGGTTATTTCACCAGACGCCTTTGTGCGAGATGATGATGGCGCAAATCCAAACGACTTAAATCGGCTAACGACTCGTCGACCATTGGCATCTGTAGAGCTACTAATTAGACTAGCACTGAGTTCTAATGCGTGAGCCTGTTGCTTTGTGGTACCTTCACCTTTCTCACGCTCCAATACTACTAGATGAGACAATGAATTCCACTTCACGAATCTTCTCCAACGTCTGGGATCAACTCCATGATACAATACATCGCAACATCACCACGGATTCTTCTATGAGTACTAGACTTTTGGGGCTTCGCTCGCGGTTTCTGTTATCTTTCTAGACGTTAAAAAAGGCCTGAGGTATAAAAAATAGAAAAAACTACTCAGCGACGAAAGAAAAAGAACACAGAAAAAAGCGCGCGCCTTAAACATCCGCAAAAATGAGAAAAGTGCTGCGTGTTGGTGTTGGGTGACTATGGGTATGGATAGGGATGCGGATATGGATACGGCTACGGGTATGGATGTGGGATATGGGTGTGGGGCATGGATGTGGGAAATGGATGTGGGGCATGGGTGTGGGATATGGATGCGGGCTATGGATGTGGGGCATGGATGTGGGATATGGATGTGGGATATGGGTGTGGGATATGGGTGCGGGCTATGTTTATGGGATATGGGTGTGGGATATGGATGTGGGACATGGATGCGGGACATGGATGCGGGACATGGATGCGGGTTATGGATGTGGGATATGGATGTGGGATATGGATTTGGGGCATGGATGTGGGACATGGGTGCGGGATATGGATGCGGGATATGGAAGTGGGATATGGATGTGGGAAATGGGTGTGGGATATGGATGGGGGACATGGATGCGGGATATGGATTTGGGACATGGATGTGGGATATGGATGCGGGATATGGATTTGGGATATGAATGCGGGATATGGATCTGGGATATGAATCCGGGATATGGATCTGGGGCGTGGATCTGGGATATGGATCTGGGATATGGATCTTGGATCTGGGATATGGATCTGGGATATGGATCTGGGATATGGATCTGGGATATGGATCTGGGATATGGATCTGGGATATGGATCTGGGATATGGATCTGGGATATGGATCTGGGATATGGATCTGGGATATGGATCTGGGATATGGATCTGGGATATGGATCTGGGATATGGATCTGGGATATGGATCTGGGATATGGATCTGGGATATGGATCTGGGATATGGATCTGGGATATGGATCTGGGATATGGATCTGGGATATGGATCTGGGATATGGATCTGGGATATGGATCTGGGATATGGATCTGGGATATGGATCTGGGATATGGATCTGGGATATGGATCTGGGATATGGATCTGGGATATGGATCTGGGATATGGATCTGGGATATGGATCTGGGATATGGATCTGGGATATGGATCTGGGATATGGATCTGGGATATGGATCTGGGATATGGATCTGGGATATGGATCTGGGATATGGATCTGGGATATGGATCTGGGATATGGATCTGGGATATGGATCTGGGATATGGATCTGGGATATGGATCTGGGATATGGATCTGGGATATGGATCTGGGATATGGATCTGGGATATGGATCTGGGATATGGATCTGGGATATGGATCTGGGATATGGATCTGGGATATGGATCTGGGATATGGATCTGGGATATGGATCTGGGATATGGATCTGGGATATGGATCTGGGATATGGATCTGGGATATGGATCTGGGATATGGATCTGGGATATGGATCTGGGATATGGATCTGGGATATGGATCTGGGATATGGATCTGGGATATGGATCTGGGATCTGGGATATGGATCTGGGATATGGATCTGGGATATGGATCTGGGATATGGATCTGGGATATGGATCTGGGATATGGATGTGGGATATGGATGCGGGATATGGGTGTGGGATATGGATGGGGGATATGGATGGGGGATATGGATGTGGGGTATGGATGTGGGGTATGGATGTGGGATATGGATGTGGGGTATGGATGTGGGCCATGGATGTGGGGGATGGGTGTGGGAGATGGATGCGGGAGATGGATGCGGGATATGGATGCGGGATATGGATGCGGGATATGGATGTGGGATATGGGTGTGGGATATGGGTGTGGGATATGGGTGTGGGATATGGGTGTGGGATATGGGTGTGGGATATGGGTGT
>CAJINU010000054.1:421658-627185 GCA_905178165.1 Amoebophrya sp. A25
TGTTGTGTGTGTGTTGGTGTTGTGTGTGTGTCGGTGTTGTGTGTGTGTTGGTGTTGTGTGTGTGTTGGTGTTGTGTGTGTGTTGCTGTTGTGTGTGTGTTGCTGTTGTGTGTGTGTTGCTGTTGTGTGTGTGTGTTGCTGTTGTGTGTGTGTTGCTGTTGTGTGTGTGTTGCTGTTGTGTGTGTGTTGCTGTTGTGTGTGTGTTGTCTTGTTTTGGAAAAGTGTACAATTATTCCTTACTAAGTATAATTTGGTTTTGATTTATCGGAACTCGCTCGCACTACAAAAAAAAAAGACTTTGTGCAAGGTGGATATTTCTCCGAATTGAATTGAGACATTTCTTTGCTCTCGTTGTAAAATGCTTTGCAGGCTTTCGGTGTCGAAGGGTGTTTTATCGGGTTTCGCAATATAATTATCTGACAGATGATATGAATTTCGAGAAAGATCGGTCCAAAAATCGACGAGAGACAGATTCAGAAACCAGCCTTCGATCTCCTCCACCTGTCTACCCACGAAAAAGTCATCGATTATACTAGGAAGGCTGAAGTATTCATCCCTTTTGTACCTTCCAACTAAAAACCTGTCGTCCCAAAAAACGCAAAAAAAAACAGCAAAGAACTTTTACCAACTCTTCGACAATTGCTTTCTGATCTGATAGGTAGGTCGTGACTACCTGTACCTAGGTAGTTACTACTTGTTATATGAGAAGTAGTTCTTTGCTGATTTAGATTTCGTCTGATGGATCTTGGTATTTGATGGCATTATTTGATACCACATGGACTTGACAACACCGCAGAAACAGATCCGTTTCTACTCGCAGTAGGAAGAAGGGAAGATCGCGGGGGGAGCCGCGGCCCGCGGCTCCCGAACAAGGCTACGATAGCCCGCTCCACGGTAGTCCGTTTTCGGCCCGATTTTATTGACGATTGAGGCCAGATACACACTTCACACCTTGCGAACATTGATATTGAACATTACTACGCTGCTGTGGTTTTTTGCGGTAGCAGTGCAGTCGAGCTTTATAGAACATGAGTCTGTAAAGCACGTTAAAGTGTAAACGACAGGGTAACGAGGACGCGAGGACTTGTTGACTGTGGGCGTCGACATAGTAGATGATCATAACAGCCGAAAAAAAAGAAAATTGAGAGAGGTATTTTTGTTTTGCATTGTTCTCTCTGATTTGATTCTAGCACACGGAGTATCTCTTTGATGAGGAATTCTAGGTCATCTTTACCAGAAAACTACTCATATTTCAGGACGATAAAAACTAGCAATAAATTAAATGTCAATTAGATTAAAATGATAACATTATCATCAACAGGTCCTCTGTGCTGACGGTTGCACGTTGCGTCGACAGGTCCGCTTCCGGGTGCAACCATGTTGTTCAGCTTCACGAGCAGCATTGCTGCAAACGTGGCTCGCGAGTGGCGGCTGCAAGCATTTATCCTCGCCATGCGATGCGTGTTTCTAGCTGCAATCCTTGTGCCTGGAGCAAGCGGGATAGACGTGGCACAGCAGCGAAAAGTAGGGATGTCAATTGAAGAAGGCATAGAGCAAGAGTGGGGAAGCGGGGTGCACCGCTGGCTTCCGAATCCATGGAATGACGAAGAAAAACACGCTATGGCAGATCTGAACGAGCTTCTCCTTGGTCCCACCGGAAGTCAGCCTGTAACCTTCGACGGCGAGTCGGATTTGAAATCGCGGTGGCGTATATTCGGTGTTGATTAAGGCTGTGCTAAGAATGTATCTTCGTGAAAAGTTTAAGGTTTAAGATAAATGCATCCTCTTATCGCTTAACATTGAAGATCGATATCCATATCGTGGACCCCTGTCAACTTGAAAGACACAAGCTCTAGGGTGCTATCTAGCTTCATTAGGATGCGAATGATTTAAGTGATTATATTTATGATGTTATGCTCTAGGTGAAGCCTAAGAGTATTTTTAACTGGGTTCTAATTTGACCGGAAAGAAGAAGTGCCAGGCACGACGAGCGACAGGACCATGCCACTATGCGAGGATTTGAGGAAAGTCGAAGTGAATCTTGAAGAGCCTTCGCAGAGTCGTGCTTCATACTTGGGGTCCGTTCTGCAGAAAGTGACCGGAAAATCGCCAGCAAAACTCAAGATTATCAATCACGGTGCCCAAGCAAATGTCTACAAGGTTGAACTAGAAGATCCAGAAGAGCGAAGAGGGAGCTTGTCAACTTCTCCTGGGAAAACTGCATACGCGTTGCGGCATACAGCAGTCAAGCTTCCGAAGCGAAACCCCTTGGATTCGGGGGATTTGAGTGCTGGGCACTTGAATGCAATCCTTGAGCGGAGTCCTCTTCGTGGTGCTGGTGACGACGAAGACGACACGTCCAACTTGATTCGGCGAGAATTGCAGGAGGCTTGTATCAACTTCGACGTTTCGAAGCGTCAGAGTCGAACAGCAGATCCGCGTGTTGTTCCTGTTCATGAAATGTGGATTTTGAGGAGCACCGCTGACGACGGCGCGGTGTATCTTCATCTAGTTTACGTCATGGACTTTTTTCAACGGGGAGACTTTCTAGCTGTTCTTCGAGAGCAGCAGAGGGGGGTACAAGTGGAGCGCGCGGCTGCTAATCTACTCTTAAGGCTGCCACTAACTCATCCCCAACCTGATCCTCCAAGCACATCTAAAGGATATAAGTACTTGAGAGATTCGCAACGGAGATTAAATGTGGCGAGCTCTAACACTTGCGTTCTCCAACGAGGTTGTGGAGGACGTGCGAGGGCTTCATCAGTTAGGCTACGCTCATCGTGACATCAAAGAGGAGAACTTCATGTGCGAGATGAAGAGGCAGATACCGCAACGTGAGGATCCTACGGGAAGGGGGCAGCGGGGCAGCAATCCTGTTGAACAAGTTTCGGCGCCAGCTTCAGTTAAGTCGTCGCCGTCAACTCGACCCGACGTTTTCAGACGACTACGAGTTCGCTTGGCCGACTTCGGGGCTGCGCTCCCGGCGAAAATGCACGTGGAGCCGGAGTCCGGATTGGCCGGGACCGTCGCGTTTCTCGATCCCGTTGCGGCTATTGCTCTCGATTATAAGAGGTACCAGAAGGAGCATCAGCCGATTACTCTTATGACCCGGGTTTGATACGAGCCTATTATCCAAACATCTTCTGCAGCGGGTCTTCCGCCTCTCCAGACAGTGCAAATACAAAACAAGTGACATCTCGAAGTGAGCGACTTGACAGCAGCTCAGGGCGATAAGATGTAAGCGCCCGACTAATACTATGTATGTATAGCTAATTATATATAGTTTCCAGGAGGATCCCTCTAGCCCGCATTGTTCTATCTCCCTTTCCCCGTCTTCATCACATGCCAGCCGGGATTAAGTTTAAGGTTGCTTAGTGCCTTGCGGTTTTGGAAATGGCCAGGGTGGCTTTCCAAGGCTTTGGAGAATGATCCCTGGTGGACAACGGTCTTGAAAAATGAATCCCACAAGGGAGTGTTTCTCTCTGCTGTATCCTTAACCTTCGCCATGTCCGACGTTTGGTCTATTGGGATGATGCTGTACAGCATGGCTTTCCGGCTTTTTAGGAGACTGGGAATTAGTACCAAGATTCCGCGTTGGGTACTCCGGGCTCAGGAATGGTTCCGTGACGATATTCGCGCGAAGATGTCCAAGAAAGTCCGCTGGTGCATAGCTGTGTTCCAGGGTTTCGAAGCGCCCGTTCAAGATCGCCCGCCCAGACCTCCCGCCGTGAAGGACAGGCAAGTCAGCGCGTCAGACCCGCCACACAAGCAACGGGAAAATCGCATGATGTACACTACCGAGGAATTTGTGCGACGATTTTTGGAGGAAGTTGTTTTCGCACATGCTCTGACATGTGACCCGACAAAGCGCAGTCTGGACGAGCTCGCGTCGGCTCTGGATAAGTTTGCGAAACGTGAATTCATTTTCGCCCGACGGGACGAAGACGCTGCTAATTCGAATGCGAGAGAAAATGAGATTCCTTTGACTCTTCTGCGTCACGGCGACACGCATGCAGCAACGCTGGAACCTCGCCCCGGTGAATCAGTGGACGATCGAGAGAAGGAAATTGCTGCTATGCGCATCGATTTGAATAGGCTGCTGCCTTCTGACAAGGACGTTAAGGAGAGCGACCATACCCAGGATTCTGTCTTGTCCGGCGAAGACCAGGACGACTCTACTGAGGAGGACTGCATGTTGCTGCAAAGCCTGCCACAACTCCCGGAACTTCTTCTTTCTCTTACTTCCGCGTCGACGGAACAGAAGTCGCCCCGCTGGAACCAGGTGTCTTTTCCTTCGCAAGATGAGTCACGGCCCGCCGAAACGCTGTGTACTTTTGCTTACGCCAGGGATGCCATCAGGTTTGAGCCGCTACGCCAACGCCTGGGGGCGGGGCAGCAAGGAGTTTCTAGCGTGTGGAATGAGATAGCTTCCAGCGAGGAGGCTAGCCTCACGGAGATCGCTGGCGACAAGTTGATCGATTTCTCGCAAATCTTTCCGAGCTTGGGGAGCGACGATCAGATAAATGCTCTTGAGCAGGAGCCGCGATTTTACAGCGTCACTGTTGGCAGCGGTACGATTCTGCTTCGGCATCATGTGCGTGTCTCTTCTGGCCCATCGAGATCGGACAGCAATGCTGCTGGATCCCCGAGGCGTGTCGAAGTGAACGATGGCGAATTGCTGACGGCGTGTTCTCATCTTGGCCTGTCCTCACAATCGGCCCCGCACGTCTTGTCAGCCAGCGAAGTATGGGCTGCTGAGAGCAAGCTCGTTCGAGGTATTGGCGGGACAGGTGCCGCTCTTCACATGGTGTACGTTTATGCTTTTCCTGCTGGCAGAGCACTGGCTGCGAACTTCGGTGCTGCGTCGGCCTCTCCAAGAGCAAGTAGTGTTGGGAGCCTTCGACGGTCTCTGAGTAGGGGCGAACTCGAAGATGCATCAGTTTTGCGTGCAGATCTCGCCGCATGGTCTCACGACATTGTTGAAAGCAGGCGGGAGCTTAGTAGAGCGGGATTCGCACACCTCTGCATGGCTCCACACAGCTTCCAAGTAGTCCACGCTACAGAAGTCGGAGGGGGATCCGGTATTGAGCGTGATCACGTTGACCTGGAACTACGCGAGAGTCACGTTGGCTGTACGGATGTATCAGCGCGAACGCTGTTCGAACAGTATCCACAACTAGAGCCACGCTACCTAGACCCGCGGTCGATTTTGCCAAGAGCAAAGCCGCAGCACCCACGGGATGTAGCCAACCAACAGCAGCCAGAGCAAATAAATGCAGGCAATGTGCCGGCACTGCCAACCTGTGGGTCGTCGAATACGTGGATTCCGTGGACGGCGGGCATCCTGCTATACGAAATGGGGGTGGAGCGCTTCATGCAGGACCACAAGCAGATCTTGGGCTCCGACGTAGCAGTACCAGATTGGGTGATCGACATTCGGCACTGGGCGGACGTCGCAAAGGGCCACGCCGTCGACGACAAACCGGTCCAATGGTGTCGCGCAGGCGTTCGGGGCGACGTGAATAGCAAGTTTGCTCCGCCAATTCCACCACTGCAGGTGACCGTGACGCAGAAAGAGCTAGCAAATATCGACGGAGAGGATGATGAAACAGGTCGTCGCCTCGCTGCAAGTCGACAAGTCCTTGCATCTTTCTACAAGGAAGTAGTCTTTCCGCACGCTCTGACTTGCGATGTCAACGAACGTGGTCTTGATAGCCTTCTCGACAACATCTTGAAGTTCGAGAAGCAACGTTCGGAGACCACTGATGCGCCGCAGAGGAGCGACATGTTGAATCTGTCGGACAGTGGAAAGTCAATCAAAACAGGCATAGAGCAAAAGCGGGAAATGTCGCCGGTCGGTACGGAGAAAGACCATTTTATGGACAAGGTTCCGCCTCTGGAAGAGCTTCTCCTTCGTCCTCCCGCACAAGCAAACGGTGACTCGCTGGAAAACGATCCGGACTTCGCGGAGGATTTGGTTGCATCGCCGTGGCGTATTTTTCGTCTTGATTACGGCTGTATGAAAAATGTATATGTAAATATATGCTAGTAGTATAAAGTAGTATAGGTTCGCAGTAGATATAAAGTAGCGAGGGTCCTTCTCTCTGGTTGTGGGTTTATTTGGTGAACCGGTGCCCCATAGCAAATAAACCTGTGCACACAACCAGAGAGCTGAGCACTCACCGGAGGCGTTGCACAGGGCTCCGGCCTGCCTTTGAAGGTGAGACCTATGGGGCTGACAGGACGACGATAGCGCCGGCGCTTAGTTAGTTTTAGCAGTTAGCAGGACACTTTAGGATACTTGTCGATAGTTACCCTTTTCTCTTCTATATCTTCCTCTGGTCTGTCTTTTTTCTAGTTAGGTCGGCTCCACCACAAAAAATATATGTAAATATATGCTGGAAGATTGCAAGAACATTTTTGAAGATTCATATCCCTGGGTGGTAGTAGTCTTTGTCTGCTTCAAGGACGCTGAAGATGTTCGTCGTAGATTGCAAATAGTAAAAGATCGATATTGTATTGTTACGGGCTGCTCTAATTCGGGAAGGAAAACGGCGAAAACGGCGACTCTTCTGTCATGTGTCAGGATTTGACAAAACTGAAAGTCAAACTCGACAAACCTAGTAAAAGGTCATACCTGGGGTCCGTGTTGCGTCAATTTAGTCCCAAGAAGCGTGTAAACGGCCAATTGTATCGCCATTATGCGGAGTCGACCAACAAGCCCCTCCGCCTCGTCGGAGGGGGCGCATTTGCACGAACCTACGAGCTGTACCTAGAAGATCTTCAGCGGGAGCGACGAGGGAGCTCTCCGTCTCGAACTCCATGGCTTGGTGGTGATTTCTACGTGCTCCGGCATACAGCGAAGAAGCTCCGTAAGTCGGGAAATGGGCAAGGGCCTATCGAAGTCGATGAAAGGGAGATCGAGCACATTCTTAGTGGGACACGTGATACTCTGATTCGCCAAGCATTGCAGGAGGCTTGTATCAGCTTGTTAAGGGGAGTATTCTTTTAGTATCCTGTGTTATTATCGTCCTGAGTGAGACCCTCTTTGATTAAAAGGTCAATTTATAAGGCGAAAGAAAGCCATTCACTTCATTGCGAATAATGAGACACTACTTCTAAACTTCGACGTTTCGGAGCGGCAGCGCGGCGTAGGAGCGGATGCACGTGTTGTTCCTGTTCATGAAGTGTGGATTGTGAAAAACCGCGCCACCGATGGTGCGGAATATCTCCATCTAGTTTACGTCCAGGAGTTTCTGCAGCTGGGGGACTATTTGGATCTCCAAAAAAGCGACTCCGAGCAAAACACGATGGAGCGGAAAGAACTCCGTTTAGAAGAACGAAGCGTCTTCAAACACGGGGCCGGTGAACTACTCCTATGGATTCCACGACCAATCCATCCCAATGCGAATCCTTCAAGTATATCCAAGGGATATGCGTGAGCGACATGTTGCAGGGATGCAGCGTGGAGGCCTCTTCTAATGTTCGCTTTTTCCAGCGAGATCGTAGAAGGTGTGCGAGCGCTTCATGATCTCGGCTATGCTCATGATAATATCAAAAGAGAGAACTTCATGTGCGACACGAACCAGAGAATTCAGCGAGACCATGGTGGCGAGCAAGCACACGATCGTCCTGATTCAGGTGGAGAAAAGGCGCCGCCTTCAAGTTCTCCCGACCCAAGCACACACCGTCGGCTTCGCTTGACCGACTTGGGCATGGCGCGTCCGGCAAAAATGCAGTTCTCTGAGGCTGAGCCGGCTTCTGTTGCCCGTGGCACAGAGGAGTACATCGATCCCCTTGCGCTAATTCATAGAGCGGCAAAGGATGCTGAAGCTGATAATGATATGAAGAGGGTTTCTATAGATTTTAGAACTTGTTACTTTTGCTACCGACACCACACGAGTATGACCTATAGTATCTTCATAGCTTCCCGAGGCTGGTACAGATCCAACACGAAAGAAAACTCAAAGTAGGCAATCCGATTGTCCAGAAAGATTTATGTATTTATTAACTTGTTCTGAGTTTCTTTGTGGAATTCACTTAAATTGAGAGTCGGTCAACTATCTTTTAGGACAATTGCAAGTAGTTGGATGCGCCGATTTCGGTCTTGTAGTCCTAGAAAACCTTATCGGTTTGTTATCTCAATCGTAGTACATCCTAGGTCTTCGTGCAGCAATGCAAATGCAAAGCTGTCATTCATTTCAGGAAATAGATTGGATTATGCTAATGCTTAAATAGGGACACAATGGATTTGGACAATACTTTATCTTTTTCCGTCTAGTTTCTTGTTTGCAATTTGTTCTTTCATCACGCCGAACACCAAGAAGCAGCTCCGAAGACGGGACCAGATCTCTCGCATTTCTCACGTAACCTTCGTTCAGTCTGACGTGTGGTCTGTCGGGGTAATGCTGTATGAAATGGCTGCTGAGTATGTTCGACAACTAGGCATGGGCAATTTGCAGTGGGCAGAGGATGCTGTAGAGTGGGTTGAGATGCGCATGGAGGACGCGAGGTACCCAAAACTACGATGGTGTAGAGAGGAGCTACGACTAGTAGACAGTCTCGGAGGCAGTGATGCGCCACCTCGACCTTCGGGGGAGATGACAGAAAGAGAGGATGTGGCCAACGCTTTTGTGGGACGATTTCTCAACGACGTTGTTTTCAAACATGCTCTGACGTGTGACCCGTCCCGTCGTAATCTGGACAAACTTGCGGAGGCTCTGAAACAATTCGCGTGGGATGAACTGAATCGAGCGCGGTATCAGCAGACCGACCTGGTCGCCAATTCGGGCGCGCTCCAAACTGCAACTCCGCTCCGGTGGGAGTACGCTCGTGCCGCAGTGTTGCCGACTGGCACAGTGATAGATGCAAGTGGTGAAATCGATTTGACCCGGCTGTTGCCGCGTACCATCGACTTCACCGACGACCCGGTCATGTGGCTGCATCATGTACCCGATCTCGGTGTGCTGCTACCTACGCCTAATCTCGATCATCCTGCGGTATCATCACAGCCGCTTCCCTGGAAGCGGGCGGTCTTTCCTCTAGAGGATATTGAAGGAGCTACACCGCGATGCAGGTCCCATTTGGACGTAAGTTCGATCCGCCTGGAGCCGCTACAGTTGCGTGAGCAGGCTGCGTCTGGTTCTTCTAGTGCGAGGAGTCACATAGCTCTGGATCAAAGAGTCGCTTTTCGGAGGATCAAAGAGGAGGAGTTGAGTAGCCTCGCGCAAATCTATCCGAGCATGGGGGACAACCACCCGGAGGCCGAAGGTGAGACATCGATTTTCATCATGGAGGTGAAAGAGTTCGACGGCACCGCGAAGAATGTTCTCTTTCGGCATCAGGCCTGGAGGTGGCCGACATCTGAGCGACTGCTCGACACGACGGGAGCCACCACCGAGCATGTCCTCGACGGCGTGGGAATTACGTATGACGATTTCAAGAATGGTTTTCCTCTCTTCAACCAGCGAGCTGCGTGCATTCACTCCGACATGTCGGCACACGACGCCCCGCACGTCTTGTCAGCCTCCGAAATCTGGCTCGCAAAGAGCATGCCGCTGCCGTTTGGTGTAGATGGCAGCGATCCCACGAAAGTAGAAGTACAAGTTGCCTTTCACATGGTATTTGCATACGTGATTCCGACGAGTCAGCAGCTCACTGTGACCCGTCCTCTAGTGGTTTCGAACCGAGTCGAAGATGCATCAGCTTTGCGTGCAGATCTCGCCGCATGGTCTCGCGACATTGTTGAGAGCACCCGGGAGCTGCATAAAGCGGGATACGCACACCTTCGCATGGGTTCGGACATCTTCCAAGCAGTGCGGGCTCCACAGGAAGGAAGCGGATCTGACTCTGCGTTTGCTCTGCAGCTTGGTTACTTGGACTTGGCCTATCCGGATGAGTGTACGGAAGATACGCAAAGGGAGTTCGCAACCTTCAGAGCCATGGAGCCACGCTACGTAGACCCGCGGTTGGTTTTGTCAACAGCAAATCTGAAGCACGCAGAACTTGCACAGCATGAACTTGCAATTGCGCCTGATGCGGTAGTGCCTACCTGTGTGTTGTCGAAGACGTGGGCTCCGTGGACGGTGGGCATGTTGCTATACGAGATGGGGCGAGAGCGCTTCGTGGACGGAAGAAAGCAGATCTTGATCCGTGGCGATGACACCGACGTAGCAACACCAGAGTGGGTGACACGCAGTCGGGAGTGGACTTCATCCATAGAGAGTAACGATGGATCTCCGACACAATCTCTAGGTCAAAGCGCTATGGATAGCCACGGCAATCGGGTGGAATGGTGTCGCTCATGGATGTCAGGAAACGAGGAGGCTAGCACGCGCTTTGCTCCGCCAATACCACCATTGGAGATGGATGGAGAACTAGAACATGCACCCCTAAAAACAACAGATCGCCTCGTTGAAAGTCAACGAGTTCTTGCATCTTTCTACGAGCAAGTAGTCTTTCCGCACGCTCTGACTTGCGACGTCGACCAGCGTAGCCTCGAGAAGCTTAGTAACGCCATTTCGATCTTCGAGAAGCAGGCCCTTCTAGTTATGAACATTTTTTGCTTTCGATTGTCGTCGACAAATGTCGTAGGTGGGGTTTCGATTTACATCTCCATAGAGGTTCCAAGGTGTAGTCTCTGAGACAAGGACGTTCGGAGATTGACACTTTTTCTAATTTTTTTCGAGAAGGCGCGACAGCTGCGGCGCCACAATTCCCGCCGAGCTCGCCACCCGGAGGCGCCCCTCCGAGTTTGCCCGCAGGGCAGCCACCACTGTTGCTTGCATCGAGCGAGGGTAGTCTTAGTCAAGTTATGAATATTATTCGCTTTCAATTGTCGTTGACAAGTTTCGGAGGTGGGGTTTAGATTTACAGCTCCATGGAGATTCCAAGTTTTAGTTCCCGAGACTAGGATCATACTCGGAGATTGACACTTTTTCTAATTTTTTTCCAGAAGGCAAGACAGCTGGGGCGCCGCATTCAGCGAGTTCGCATACGCAGAAGCAGACTCTTCGAGTTATGGAGATTATTGGCTTTTGAAGGTCCTCGACAAGTGTCGCATATTGGCCTCTGAAGGTCTTCGACAAGTGTCGCAAGGAAGTGGGGGCTCGTTTCTTCACAACTTTGTCCTTAAGTAAGGCGAAAGAATTTCTGACGCCAGGGCATTCAGAGTTTCATGTTAATCGAGAGACAGTCAGTACTCACTTGTTCATCATGAGGGCTGCTACTGCTAGTAACGGAAGCCCGGACCCACCCAGTCGTCGCTTTGCGCCACCGAAGCGAGAGGGGCTGGCGCAGCAATCGCTTCTCGAGTCGCCTGCGCATTTTGTTATGTTGGACTTGCAGCCTTGTCGTAGTAGGGTTTTCACACATTATACTATGCGTGGTGATTGTTGCCTCAAATAGGAAGGTAACTATCATTATGCATTATTACTTAGTCAGAAATAACAATAAGTGATTGCCTCCAAGATTAGTTCTGTTTAGATTCCGAATCCAATAGCTTCATTAGGATATGAATGTGCTGTGCCTATACGTGTAGTTATGTTTATGTTATATAACTTGTCTACTAACATGTATTTGTCCCTTTGTATGATTATCTTCGTTGCTGTTTTTTCTAGATGGGTAATACGGTGCTATCAGGTAATATAATTTACATCAAGAACAAAAGTACTGCTCTAACGCCAAGGTTGCAGATATGGATGGAGGAGTAAACGAGGCCGTCATCGATGCGAGTGGCATGCTGGAAATTGGCGACTTACGGCGCCCGTCGTCGTTCAAGGCTCGCGAGCGCCGCAATGGAAACACTCCCACTACCTCTGCAGTGGTTATGGTCGCTGTATATTCGTCTCCCTCAGAATCTTGGCGCCCTTTCGCCATCATGGAGCACAAGGACAAAGGAAGGCGCCAAGTCCTAGCATACCCTGATGAGATCTCGCATAGTTAGCAAGCTCAACTGGGGTGCGTTCTAGAACACTTTTCTGTAATAGTCTAGCATTCCTTCTCCGAATGTGTTTTTCCTCTAATGTGGTGAAGGATTCAGAAACAGCCTTTGCGGGGGCTGGTGCTTCCTAACCTTGGAAAGAGGGAGTGGGTTCGAAGCTAGGGCTTCGAGCTTGAGGGGGGGGGCGCGGAGTCGTGAGTGTTCATAACCCTCGTAATGGGAGGAGTTATGACAACGGGAGAAGTTATAATATCGGGAGAAGTTGTTAGAATAACGGAAGCAGAAGTTATAAGTTAACGGGAGAAATTATAACGGGAGTAGAAGTTATAACTTAATAACGGGAGAAATTATTGCGGGAGTAAAAGTTATGACTTACCGGTAGAAATTAGAACCATAACGAGAGATGAAGATGAAGTGACAACTTTTCGAACAAGATATAGGAGACAGTTTAGCACTAATTCTATTTGATTGATTCGTGATAATATGTTGCCAACATTAGAAGTAATAGACCAGAGGTAGTTAGTAGGGACATACAATTGACAGCATCGAATTAGATAACAGAGAAAGAAATGTTCTGGCACAGAAAATTATGGCGACGATGATTCGGAAAGGACGACAGAAAGTTAACTTTATTTGAGTTCAAAGCAAAGAACAGAAAAAGTGAAGTTTTGACGTGTACTATGGAAGGACAGAAATTATAGACGATGGCATTTACGACGAATGAAGAACTAGAACTACAACCTCGACTGATGAGATTGAACTTTTCAGATAGACGAACTAAAAAAAGTCAAGTGTAATGAAATTGCAGACGGTTATTTGAGATAGCAAAAACTTGTACACAGATCGATCTACTAGTCAGGAGATACAGCCAAGGAACAGAATTAAGATATGAAGGCGTGGGAATTATGTTTCGCTACAGTCAAAGCTAACTTAGTCAAACTTGTGAAGACGCAGGGTCATTAATTGAAATTAAATCTGTACATATGTATCGACGAACGATTGCGAGACGAACTGATGATGTAGCGATCTGGCCTCCCCTGCGCTCGTGCCTTGAAGGTAGGCGCATAAGAGTGGGACGGTTGGCAGCCGGTGGAGGTTTATATAAGACTCGTAATCCGCCTCCTTTGCCCCTAGGGTTCACCATTTTAGAATCGGCGGGTTCGTAGGCAATTAGTGCGCTGTATTATAAGGAGGTAACCGGACTCCACCTGCCGTCGGTTTGCGAACCGGATAAAGCTGAGGCCGCTCATTTAGTAGCCTCGGGATACAAAAAAAAAAAAGATCTGGTTCGAGTGAGACCCTCTGAACTCTTGAACCCGACGAGGCAAATTCTGTATATAGGAAGCAATGCGCGGAGAATGCACCCCCCCTCCCAAAATATGCCAACTGAGACCCTGAAGCTCCTTGTATGGATCATAGTGAAGAAAGAAAATGACTTCATATTACCCCTTGTACAAATTGATGAAATAGAAATTGCTTATAAATTCAGTATTGAACAAACTTGCGAGTAGGAAACACACCAAGACGGAAGTTTAAAACTATGTTACAACAGGAGAGTAAGAGAGAAGATGTGTGAACCAAGGCAATTATCTTCATAGACTAGAAGAGCGCAGAAGTACTTCCATTTTTGCCTGGGCTTCAGGTTTTCCTGCACGATAAGAGGAGAGACTGTAGAGTCAGTAGCAAGAAAAAGGTTCGCGTGAGAATCTCTTGAATTATTTTGCTCCTGATGTATGAGCAACAAAGCGAGTGCCAAAAGGAAAAGACTTTCTTATTCGCAGAAAGCTCCAAAAAGACGGCAGTAAATTTTCACGTGTGCAGAGGGGATAAAAACGTGATTATGATGTGCCCAACCAGGTAGAAAAGGGGATAAAGAAGGGGGGCGGCAGAGATGATTCATTCTTTTAAACTGTTTGTGGTAACATCGTGCCGAGCCTCTAAGTAGACGCCCCTATGGCAGTCTGC
Source organism: Amoebophrya sp. A25 (assembly GCA_905178165.1). NCBI lineage: Eukaryota > Dinophyceae > Syndiniales > Amoebophryaceae > Amoebophrya > Amoebophrya sp. A25. The sequence goes on from CAJINU010000054.1 coordinate 435,564, forward strand.
GTTGATCTTTGTGCGAGATTCATTGTATTGTATTGGTTGGGGGTTCTAGGGACTAGTGATGGCGTATTTGTTTAGGCAATAGAACATACTGAAGGAGGAGGACGAGCTCTTAATGATCTTTCAACTGAATTAACATTAAGTCGTGCATCAGCTACGAGACATTATCGATCGTCAATGATGTCAAGGAAAATGTAAATGATCGTGGATCGTGAATGCAACGACGTAGCATGTGCCTTCAGACGGCATGGCTGCTGCGGTAAGCTGCTGAGGTTCCAAGTAGACGTGCCACCACCGTAACTTCGTCGAGATGCTGACTTGAGGCCTTCGACCACCACAGTCATTTTCTCACAATGTGTGCTCATCCTCATCCTCGCCACTGATTATCGTTCTCATCCGCTGTCCCTGGAACGGTCACTGAGCCGACTGGTAGTGGGAACAACAAGTGGCGATATTTTCATCGCTTACGGCTGAAACTTGTGGGAAGAACAACAACATGAAGTCGGTGGCGACAACATTGTTACAGATACTGTAGTGCATCATCATCGACTACAACTACCACCACTGCTACTACTTCATCTAGTAGTACTACTACATAGACCACCTACTCGAATAGTACGAGGACTGCAATTACTGACCACCTGCAGACGAGACCATCTACTGTTGCTAGACTGAAGATTACAATCAGTCCATCCACCTGGAACCTTGGGCAACATAAACACCAGTCACCTGGGACAACAGAGTACGACCATCCACCTTGGACAACAGAGTGCCACCATCTTCTACCTAGAACAACATAAATACCGACGACAATGGCAGCTAATACTAGTGTAAACTCGAGTAACCCGCCTCGGCTTGCAAGTGTAGTCGGTTTCAATGCGGATTTAGGCGTTTTTCCTTTCGAAGAGAAGCTCATCTATGCTGCCGGAAATGTTACGGCTTCCCCAAATTCATCTTACTTAAGAAGCATCTTACGTTGAAACACTTCCTCCAAGGGGAAAAGGGGTCAAAGATGCGCTTCAAGATGAATATAGAGAAGGGCTAAAAATGTCGTGATCGCTGCGCAGGGACCGGCACAAGTGTTTATGCCGTTGGCCTCTCTCATCACAGCTCTCACGCTATGCAAGAGTGGACTGGTGGAGAGCGCGGTACAAGGAACCTATTTAAGTATCTGATTGTTATAATTGATGATCCTACCGTAGTAGAGAAGAGGAAGATGTATGATAGTTTTTGTTGCTCTTGCTTCTAACAGTAGCAGTAGCATAAAGACCTAAGAAAAACGAGACTATACTAATGACACGTAGTTGTAAGTAAGTCGAGACACGACATTTTATCGTCGATGAAGATACGAGTACAGTTTGTCTTTATTTGTCGGTCACTCAATTCTTATTCAGGTCCCAGTATCAGCTATTGTACCTTTGGTTGCTGCTGCTGGTGCTCCGACAGGCAATACTTTCACAGAACTGCGTGTTTTCTTATGCACCATGATGAATACCATGTTGGTATCAAATTGTCTAGATGTAGTAGTAGGTGCTCCTTCATATCTAGTTCGCGTTCTAGTTTCGATGTAACTACTACAAGGTGCACGATCTACCTTGTTATAGCAAGACGCTCCATAATGATACCTTTCCCTAGACATATTCTACGAGCATCAGCACACCCACATGATTCGGACACGGTTCTAATATCAGCAGACTTCGGAAAAGGGAGCTATGGGCCATTATGCCATCATATGACGGAGATCGACCAGTTGGCTTTCACTGCGGATGGCAGCAAACTGATTTTTAAGAACCTGCTTGCATTCATGATAGATCTGGAACTGGATTGTCCTACTCCTAGCAGCAGTAATTTCACCATGGACATGGATGCTTGAGTATCTATAATGATGCCTGAGTGATTATAGTCCTGTTGGGCTAGAAAATCAAGGAACTTGTTCGCATTTTCTCTCAATAGTATAACTATAATGCATAACTTCTGAATAGAAAGCTATCTTCACCACTCTCTAATTTTTCAATCGAACGCAATCGGACGATGGGCGTTTGGGAACTGGTAGGGAAAGGCCTCGGCAACTCAACCACAAGAAGGAACGCTAGTCATGGTATTTAGATTAATGTTCAATATTACCAGCAAAAATGGATTACCGAAAGCGAGAGTGATACGCTATGATACAATCGGTATCAGTGTATCAAATGAAGCAAAAGCACCGTTTGCCTCTCACAGAGAAGAACATTTTCAATATGACCATCAAGCAACATGAATATCAATGAGATATTAAGCCACTACACGTCGCGACTTGTAGCAACATCATCCAGATAAGCCACTACACGTCGTGACTTGCGTACAGAGTAGTAGTTTGGTGCCATCCGGACTTCGTGCTATTAATGGTATCACACCTCTGCCGGTTCTTTCCACCTGGGATAATGTCGTGAATTTCAGCTCAGAACTGCGCTACAGACCAACGGGAAAAAACGCTGTATGAATTGGTTTTGGTGAAGGATTAAGTACAACTATGGATTGGTACACAGGGCGGATCGTACTAGTTGTTCTATTTCATAAATACATTCGCCTCTTGTTCGTACTCGGGCTATATCTTACCCAGTACATGAAGTAACCTAATATCCCAAAAAGTCGTAGATGAGTACCCTCATAGTACCCTCTCATATCCCCTCGTTGCGGATCGCAGTACACGCTCAGAGAAGACTGCATGTCCAGTGGAAGGACGTTATTTTTACAAGGTCCGGATACCTGGCGAGCGACCACCCTTACGATTCGTCACTTGGGGTGCGCAAACAGCCACAAAATTCTACTCCATCGATCGACGACATCCAAAACAGTATGAACGGAGACTAAGTAATTCTACTCCATCGATCGACGACATCCAAAACAGTGTGAAGAAGGGAGTAATCATAGATTTACAGATTTACAATAGTTTTGCCACTTGCAATGGGGTACTGATGTTAGATCCTTTTTGTGCTTGTCAGGGTACTTCCCTCACGAAGATACCGCGATTACACAACGAGGCTAGTAAGCTGCCTTGTATGACCTGGTATAACAGAGTGAGAAGTGGTATTCGTGATCGTAATAGCTGGTGTATGCTATACATCACAATGAGCGAGAAGCAAGGAGTCCCCTTCATACTCAGGCGCTCTGTGTGTCGAAAGCGAGTTTCAATTGCGAGGAGCTCAATCTAACGAATACATGCGTCGAGCAACGTACTAGTATTTGTCCTACGAAGATTACGTGCGTTGCGCTCCATCGGATGAGAAAGATAATTACCGCAACTAAATCACATTTTCTGTATCATCGATACAGCTTACGCTATCGTACATGTAACTTGATAGAAGTACCTTGTGAATTGTTTATGTCATCATCATGTTGATCTTCATCTTCATTTCTCAAAAAATCAGATGTGGTTACCTCGTGTTGTGTCTTGGCAGATGGTGTGCACACACTTTTGGGAGTGCAGAACTCGCAAGTTTTCTTTTTCGAGGATGCGCAGGCCTTGCGCGTTTTCGCCCCTCCGGCAGCACCAGGACCTTCTTTCGCGATAACGAGTCTAGTTTTTTATGGACGAGATGACTCTCATTGCGGATCAATTCCAATGAGTACACCTGGCATTCATAATGACTTAGATACGACTAGAATTTACTACTTCAATTTTTTGTAGAACTCCTGTGATTTTGGGTGCTGCAAGTACGATCGCATCCCTGCGTACTTCTAGTCCAGGTCCATCCTCCTCCATCTTCATTCCCAAGTCGGCAACAGCGAGGACTCAGCATCAAGCAGTGGGACTGTAGCAGTCGGTCTCGCGAGTGGGCAGATTCTTTCTGTTGGCGAAGGTTTCTTCTTCGAGGAAGTCTCTCGACATCTAAGTATCCGCGGACCAAGTGCAGCAGGAGGAGGAGGAAGGGGATCGGTGCCAGGTACCAGAGTTGTACACTTGGCTTACACTTAAAAGTGTGGATAAAAAAGGGTCGGTCGTTGTCTTTGTTCCTCATGTATGACCATCAATCTTCATCGTCATTGATCGATGTGCGTGATCCATAACCTAGCCTCATTATCCTCACCGTCATTCTTCTCTTATAACCTTCGTGCTTGAAGAAGAGTCAAAAGATTTCATGTATCCGCTTCAATGATTTATAGGACGCAAAGCCTCAGTCCCGGCAAGAAGCCATGTATATGCTAACAGCAAGATGCCAGCTGTCCTACCTGCGGACTCGGTCCTCGATGTCACCTCGGGTTAAGAAAGGTTTGTTTTTTTTTCTCTTGAGCAGAGCTTTAGATTAGCTAGGGTCGCATGTGAGCGCGATTTTCTAGGGTCGCATCTTTCTCCTTGATGATATCCTTGTTGCTAACAAGAAAAGCCTAATTAAATATCACACAGTGATAAACATTGCATCACCTCTAGTTAGGCAAATTCGTTCAGATTCCAGATATTGCCAGCTCATCCTTCGCGCCTTGTTCTTCTTCATGTTTCACTTCTTCTTGCTTATACTGTCATTCACGTGCGGTTGCGGCCCTTTGGTTGCATTTGGCTGGGTTTTTCGATTCTATCCTCCTGACGCGCGTAAATACCCAGTCGAATTGCAGGAACTGTACGCAAAACAGCAATTCGAAGCATCAAAGCCACTTGGGAAACGGAATTTATGGCCATGATTTTTTTGAAGATCGTGTGTAACTGCATGTGTAATGGGTTTTCATTTCTTTCAATAAACTTAATAGATTTCATTTGCGAGATATTTTTCTCTTAGTACTAGCTAGGAGCGCCCGATAAGAACCCCTCGTACTAGGATTCCCCCCTCCCGAAGTAACCCAGGGAACAGGCAAGGCAAGTCCTTTATTTTAAACAGTTTCACTGAGATTCAATCTCTTGGATTTGACTTGCTCAAATTTCGAAGCTTTCCGCATTATTTTGCCGCTTTGGGACGCATTAAATTCGCTGGATTTGAAATTCTCCAATCCCAAAGCTTTTCGCTTTAGCTAAGCGCTTTGTCTGAAACTTAACTTCCTGGCTTCGAATTTCTCAAATTTCGGAGCTTTCTTCATTATTTTGCCCCTTTGGGATTAAATTCGCTGGGCTTGGATTCCTCAAGTTTCAAAATTTTTGATTTTCGGCCTTTTTTCTGAAATTCAACTTCTTGAGTTTAAACCTCTCACATTTCGAAGCCTTCCCTATTATTTTGCACCTTGGGGGTTAAATTCGCTGGATTTGTATTTCTCAAATCCCAAAATTTTCGATTTTAAGCGTTTTCTTTTAAAGCCAATGCCTTGGCTTTGAATTTCTCAAATTTCGAGGCTTTCCGTATTATATTGCCGCTTTGGGATTGAATTCGCTGCGTTTGAATGTTTAAAAAAAATCAAAATTTTTGATTTTGAGCAGTTCCTCTGAAGTTGTTGGCTATGATCGGAATCCTTGAAACTTGACAAAGGTCCACAAAGATCAGACGGATGAAACTCATCAAAATGACCAAGATCGCCAGGCGAACAAGGTAACCCACCGGCACCACTTTCAACGCGTTGGCCTTCGTTGGCGCGGGTGTCGGCGGTTTGTCCCTTCTCTCTCTCGTTTGTTGTTTCAAGTCTCTCAACACAGTCAAGGACCTCTCGGATCATGATTTTCGGAGTTCGCGAGTTTCTGAGTTCCGGGGTTCCTGAGTTTATGGCTTTATGAGTTCGTGAGTTCATGGGTTCATGGGTTCCTGGTTTGTGGTTGGTGTCTCGGAGATTTGGGGCTTGGGAGTTTTTGTGTCGGAAGTTGGGGGTTTGGGTGTTGGAGGTTGAGGCTTCGGAGGGGAAGCGTTTGCTGGATTTTGTTGCTCTTAATATTATCGAAGACGTTTTCCCACTAATTTCAAAGAAAGCCTCAGTACGGTCGTTGACACCACACGAAGACGGCGTCGAGGTGCAGAACTGGTCTATTAACGCAGAAAATTTCCAGTTGACGCCAATTATCATCACCAGCTACAATCTTTTATGGCAATTCTGAAATAGTGCTTTTTTGTGCTCAAATTCTATTGCGACAGTTGATGAAGAGAGAAATCGAAAGCTGTCGGAATGAAATCGTTATCGTTATAGATACAAGGCATACTCCCCCATGATCAAAAGGGGATGCGACTTCTCCTCCCTCATGCACCGCGGCTATGCTGAAACTGCTCTTCGGAAAGAAGTTGAGTTTCCCCTTTAATTTGTGGTTACGTCTCTCCGGTGGAAAGTGGCACAACTGCACAAGATGGGCTATTTCAACCTTCACATCGTTGACAACAACAGTTCCTACGCACCGCTGATTGAGTACTTTGGGCTGGATCGAAGGAGATCAAGAAAAGAAACGGATGCCTCAAGACCAGCTTTCTCCGTGTATCGCATGCAACGAAATTTCGGGCCCTATGTGCTGTGGCGCGTACCCGCAATAGCTCAGCGGATTCCACTATTACGACTGTCAGTTATGTACTGAACTAGGTTTCTACTAAAGCATTTGAGCTGCACATTGGAGAATGATAACGGCTCATGGAAAGTTTTACTTCTAGTATCGATTAATCCGAATGATTTAATATCGTCTGACCACTCAGGAAAGCTATTTTTTACCTTTTCTAATTCCAGAAGGTTCACGATTCATCCTGACGGAAGGGGATATAGTCTTCTGTCATCCGCTTTCGGGACGCGACTTCGCTCTGCGGTACAGTCAGGTGTTGGATTCGTTCCCCATTAGCGAAATCTTCAAGATCGGACCCTTGATCAACGTCACCAGGGCTTTGGTTTATGAAGATGGTTATTTTTTTCTGGGATTTGGATGATGATTGACAAACTCATTGAGCTTTTTTACTTGATGTAGTGTTAACATGGATCTTGATGTAGTTACATCACGACAATAGAATTGTCGAAACCTGTCTATTTTGAGATCTAAGCAATGCAGGACACGCACATTGTGCGGCACGAGAAAGATGATGTGCGCCATGCGAAGGCTGTGGTGGCAGCACCAACAGTGGATGTGGGGATTTCTCTTGATGAAACTGAAAGCGCGCCTCCTCTTTGGCTTTCTGAAGTGGACACGCACACAGTGATGTATAGCGCTGGCTCGCACCTGGTTCCAATTCACACGGTAGTTCATTCCGGGTATTCGATTCGCATGGGCCCTCCATATCAAGTCTACCACCTGCCTTACCACTATTTGAGACAGCGCAGACCACGTTTGCCAAAGAGGATGTGGATGAAACGTCAAGGTAGTACAAGTCTAGACCTTTCCGCGGACGAAGTGGCTGGACGAAACCTCACCGACTATGCGCGCTTGATGTTTTGTCGCTCATCAAAGGCGGGTTCATCAAAGGGCCCATCGACACGCTGGCTCAGTCCGGAGGCTGTGAGTGAAGGACTTTTCGACACAATTGTTGTATCCAATAAGATGAATAAGACTACTAACACTACTTCTAGTACAACATCCAACTCCTCACAATCACTCACAAGTGTATCAAAGGACAAGACAATATTCACGTCACAATCACTGTACGACCTCCTGCATGGATGTAGTCGCGAGTTCGAAACGGAGCTTCGATTTAGCTGTCGCGAAGCGTTCCGCACACTTAGAACTGGCATGTATGGACCCGGATATTTCACCAGACGCTTTTGTGGGAGGTGATGATGGCGCAAATCCAAAAGACTTAAGTCGTTGTACCAGGTTATGGTTATTTCACCAGACGCCTTTGTGGGAGGTGATGATGAAGAATGTGATTCTGATTGTGTCGTGAAACGGTGATGTAAAACTTCTTGTTGAATTTCAAGGCTAGCTGCAGTGTGAACTTCTAACATGTATGGACGATATAGGACACCATTTTTTTGTGGATTTTCTTGACCATCACCACGATGGCGCTATGCCATATTCTTGAGCATCGCACTTTTCTGGGGTTTTACTCGTGTCCACTGGTGAAAGAAAGCGGCCTGGAGAGCGGCTATTAACCAAGGAGAGAGGATCATCTGAGCGACAACTTTTTCTAGCATTGTGCTAGGAGTTTTCTGACTCTTGGTGTATTCTGGTATAATGTTCTATGATCATGTCTGTTGTAAACATCACAATTGAAGACGTTCCTAATGAATTCATTGACGTTCCTAATGAATTGACGTTCCTAATCTGTCTATGGCTGCACCCAATAAATTCATTCTAGGCTTTCGTATCTTCTCGTCGTTTGCGAAAAACAACAAAATACTATTATTGAGTTTGCTGTTTGCGAACCTAATAATGACTCGCTCGAACAACGTGCTCTCTTTTTACTTGCTAACGAAATTAGCGGAGGTCGTGGTTGCAAAGTGCTAATTCAGCTGGAGGAGCTGACGAAATTAGACTCTGAGAAGAGTGCAATATTCAACTACAACCTGGTCCGAGGCACCCATCCTACCTGGTCCGAAGGACAGGTAATTCGTACGTGATTGGTGTTTCCCGAAGGAACATCAACTTACCAGACAAAGCGTTGTTCAACATTGTAGTATCAGACAGAGGCGGTCTGCTGCAGCACTTGAACTAGTGGCCTAGGGATTTAGGCGTCGACCTCTTCACCTACCACCTTGTAGCAAGGCAAAGAAGGCGGCTCTCAGCCTGTCTGCCAAGAAGCTGGGAAGGACAGATTTCCCGTGGTGCGGCTTTGTAGACATTTTACAAAACGGTACTTAATGTTTACTGTTTTCTAAATCTATCTTGTGACTACTTTTTACTTTTTCGTCTTACGGTGCATGAACATGATTTTCTTCTTGCTCCTACGAAAATTTCATGAGCATTTTCCCTCGAATTTAGTGTGCTGGTCCTTCCATCATCATCAATGAGTTTTCTCGTCCGTATATCAGGTAGTATCTGACGAGTTTGACGTTTTGGGATCGATAATTGAACGGCAGCTGGATTTTATCCTCGGAAACGGAACCTGGGCAAATGGGAGTCGTGGCGGACCACAGGATGATGGAGCCGTCGGCTGAGAAGATGATGGAGCCATCGGCCGAGAAGATGATGGAGCCGTCGGCTGAGAAGATGATGGAGCCATCGGCCGAGAAGATGATGGAGCCGCCGCCTGAGAAGATGATGGAGCCGTCGGCTGAGAAGATGATGGGGCCGTCGGCTGAGAAGATGATGGGGCCGTCGGCTGAGAAGATGGTGGAGCCGTCGGCTGAGAAGATGATGGAGCCGTCGGCTGAGAAGATGATGGGGCCGTCGGCTGAGAAGATGATGGAGCCATCGGCTGAAAACATGATCCTTGAGGAACGCATTTCTTGCCGTATGCGAAATTTTGCGAAGCTCGTGAAATCCTGTGAAAACAAGTTATGATCAATCATCTTCTCATAGACTCAAACTCAATAATTACGTCGTGTAACTATGCTCTTCACCTTTTATATTTACGAATGGTGAAGAACATACGACAACAAACGACGGGATGGGGATCAGAATCACTCGCAGGTAGTACTTCTAATTGAACTCATTAGTAGTTACATCTTCCACCTCCTAGAAATGTTCCCAATATACGAACATTCAGAACTAACATGCATGAATTTTCAACAAAGGAGAAGTACTATAAGTGTGTGTGAAAAATTGTGCAGCAGTGCATCTTGAAATGATAGTATGTACTTCTGCATAGCTAAGAGTTATCTACACATAGCAGTGTACTAACTTGAAAAGAGCAACCATTGTAAGACCCACAGTCCGGTATTTGTTGTCCGATCCGCTGTAGCGAAGCTGGATGAATGTAGGATGTTGAAACTCTTTTTCTGTTGGGCGAGCTGTTTTAGGAAGTATAAATTAACCCTTTCTTGCTGACGATGTATAGAGACTTAGAAGAGGGCCGTCTGCAACGAGGGTCAAGACGGGTATAGTAAGGAAACTACAAGGGTCGAGGTTGTGGACAACTCTTACAACTATCTCCTGAATAATTGACTAACTACTTCTCAGATAGTACGATTCACAGGCAGCAAAGAGGTTCGTAATTCCGATACTGTTGGGTTTTCGCACTTGGAATACCTCGCTTTGGTTTGCTTTGCGCACGGGTGCATGTCCCTTCTGTCTCCTTGTTCCTGCCTTGCCTGTTTACCGTCAAACGCCTCTTTCTTCGTTTTAGCGGACAGCGTAGCTTCGCGTGGAGGTTGTGAGTCACCCCCTTAGCCCCTGCGTTTTATTGTCAATGAAGAATCTCAAGCAGGTTGTACTTATACATAGTCTGATGTAGATTATTTTAGTGGCCTACCATCTTGAGGATGACGTGGTGAGATATTGTGCATCAGATCGTAGGTCTTCGCGTTGTTGTGCGGGATCCTTTCGTGCCCGACTGTGCTGGGGAGCTGTAAATTAATCCTAGACCGTGCCGGTTGTGGTGTCTGACGCTCGTTGTACAGGGGGCTTCAGCCGCTCACGCTCGTTTCTTGAGCATGGTTTTTGTGTCGTTGTTAACCGATAAAACATTTACAACCTGTGTAGACTGCCGTGGCCACGGCAAAGACGCGAACGGCCTTCGTGTTGAGCGCAGTGGCCCCGACCTCGTCCTTAAACGTCTTCCCCTTCGTACCCCTATAGGTCGTACTCTTGGGGGACCATGATAGGCACGTCGGGGCTCACGTGCTGGACGCCCCCACCCTCAGCAGGCGGAGTTTGCCTCGTCTTGCCACTGTGTGACTGTACTTGAAGCGCCTTCTCGCACAAAAAGAGGCGTCCGTATCGGTTGTGTCTTTGCGTGAGCGCAAGAAATGTGTTGGCGAACAATGCATTGGTGTTTAGCAAGACGCCCTGTGCCGTCTAATGGAACAGAGCTATGTGCTCTGCTGTTCTGTACGTGTCAGAAATATTGCACCAACTCTTTTGCTCTGTCATTATAGAGACGATGCAACAAGTTGAATTTCCTCGAACAATTACTACAATCTCTACTAATTTTCTTACTCGGTATTTCGTCTCCAAGATTCAATCACGTCGTGTAAGTAAGCCTATCAGGCAAACAGGACCACGACATCCAGTTTCTTCTGACTTAAGTTGGTCAGAGATAAATACTAACTAGTCAATTTCTTATTATTTTTTTAGCACACGAGAGTCGAGACAGAGTGACCGTGTCTGTGATTTCTGACTGACTTTAGGCTAGGGAATCCCTGAACCCCTTGTCTTTCCCCTTCTGAAGTAATTAGTCATCATCTTTCATCGTGTGGGAGCTCAGAGAAGCTGGAGTACGTGGCTTTCAATCAAGGTTGGGAAAGCGGACACACGAGACTGATCATCAGCCTTCCTGGGCAAGCGCGCGATGTACACGTTTATGGAGAGAGAAAGAAAAATTTCATGTTCTTACTTATACTGCACATTTATAGTTCGAAAAACTCCAGTAGTGGATATGAAATTCATTTGCTTATCAAAATTAAGAGCCAGACCAAAACCTAACCTAACCTAGCCGAACCTTCTGTAGGATATCTCAACGGATATTTCGGGGCAGAAAGTAAGTGGGCAAGGAAAGAGAAGTCGTTTACGTCCGCTTCTTTGTAGTCGGGTCACCTGTCGTTATCTAACTAATTCTTCTGACTACAGTGGGAAGTGACCCGACTAGGACAGATTGCATGTACTAGAAGAGAAGACCTAGTACGATAATTGCCTCCATTCTACTCAAGTAGAAGGAGAGATATAAGTCAACAAGGGCATTATTGTTTTAGTGGGTTGTTTGTTCCCATTAGTTACTTGGTTATCTCACTTTGGTTTTTGAGTACTCGGGCAGGAATATGTTTGACAGGGTTGGTGTAGACTGACTGTCAAAACGAAGTAACTCGGTTACTTTCACTTTCGCGGGAACAAAGGAGTTCGTGACTGACTCCTATTATATTCCATAGTTCAACTGCTCTACGGCAATCATCAAAGATTGCAACTGCTATCTTCCCATGCGTCTACTCCTATTCCTATTACTAGTCTTCCTTATTTTTCTGTTCTCAAAACGTCGTACATTTTTCTCGTCACGACGTGGCGGCTGCGCCTGCAGTAATTGCCTTATCATTTTCACGACGGACTTGGATTTAAGACAAAATTGTCTAAGATGTAGTCGAGTATTTGGCTACGAACACAGTCTATTTCCTCAACGACATCAGTGGAGTGGTAGAACGGCTCTGGCATGGCATGACCAGTATCGAAACCACAGAAGCACTTTTAGCTATGAAAGTACTCAACATTTTTTTTCTGATGGTAGATATTAAACATCAAAATGTATTATGAATGTCAATGTATTTTTTTTCGATGCTGGTCATAACAAGACTAGTACAGGGAGAAAGTGGCATATGTTGTCATAGCGTGAGGCACGTTATGCCCTAGTTACTTAGCTGCATGAAATGCCTATCGAAGAGATCTTTCCAAGCCTTTCCAAGAACATTTCCACGTGTTCTTGGAAGGATCTGTGACTTCGACAAGCCTCCCATTTGAGTATCATAAACGAAAGCTATCAGACGATGAAAAAGAAATATGGACTCCTGCATCGGCTGTCAGGTGCACCTGTTTAAGTTTGTGCCAAGTCAGTTGGGTTATGTTTATCATATCATCGCACTACTAGGCATCCCTGGATGTCTTTGCTATTCTTTCTGGGGCCTGTGAGGCATTTCCACATGTAAATAATTACTAGGTAAAGATGAATATGGAGGCTGCGGTGCGTGAAGGAGAGATAGAGAAGATGGATTTGTGTGCGGCCAAGAATATGAACGACTTGCTCAATATGGTTCGTGCCGAAGGGCTCACATTGGTGCAGAACTGGTCGGTCTACAACTCTTATGGCTATAATGTATGGTGAACTTCTAACTATAATCAGACGAGTAGGATGACATGTTCTTCGGAATTTCCGTCATTTTTATGCTAGCAACAATGTAGTTACACATACTTCTAGCACAACAGGAGCATCCACATAGAGGAAGTTACGAATAAAAATAAAGGTCGAAGTACTTCGTCGTCTTGGAATATGTTTGATTATTCTACTAGGAGGAAACTTCTGCATCTGAAACAGGAAGTCATAGAATCAGATGTGAAAGCTGGGTGTTTTGACACAGCACTCTAATCTAGTCGGAATCCCTAAACTAGGAGTAAATGACGGTGAGAAAAGGAAGGTAGCCCTAGCTTACATACAACGTTGTCGTGTGTGGCCGCCGTGCACACAAGGAGTTTTTTATAGCGGGTCTGCCAGCTGTGGCCACTCGTTTTTCTCTGCTTTGCCTCCGTTGCTTTCAAGTCAGCGTGTTTGTTGACGCTGGCGAGCGTCTGCAGTGGTGCTTCCCCTTTTATCGCCAAATCAGTTAGGCTATTAGCTCGCGCGAGTTAAAGACGGGGTCGGGCGCGAGACAAAGTTCATGATCATGAAGTGGAAAACTAAGACCCCCGTGTCTTTCCCTAGTACTTACGTGGTACTGTTTGCCCGCAGATTTCTTCGACCGAAAAGCATCGTGGATCTAGAACTCTAGTGCGGTTTGTGACTGAGTTTAGGGGCTTCGAAGGCCTTGATGCAACGTTTTTCTGGGGACTGTTTTTGGTGAAAACAATAGGCTTTTATCATCCGCCGTTTTTTGGGTCGGTGGTTAGTTTTGGCAGGCCATGTTTCCCGTGGCCTGTTCACATCATGGTAATTGCAATTCAGAACCTTCTCCCCCGGATTTTTAAGAAGCCTCGAACCACTCGCGCATGTAGTGTTGAGGTGGGTAACATGTGGACCTTCCCCGTTGCCTGTTTTTTCGTGCCAGGGTCGGCTTACCTTGAGCACATAAGGAGTTCACATAGTGACAGTTTGAGAAAGCGAGTATGTTCATCACGGGTCGTGCCCCTAGTTATATGGTAGAATTGAAGTAGTGGAGGTATGCGGGTGCCCTTTTACGTACTCGAACGGGGTTCCCTGAGTAGGAGCGGCTGTGACTTGCCTGCTGTGACAATAACCCTAGTCATTGTAGCCAGAAATTGAGCATCGTGCTCCAAAAAAACGCAAAAATGTCTGCTCTAGCATATTCAAAACGTAATGTCTGCTCTAGCCGTAGTTCTAGCTCATTGTCCTCGTGCTAGCAGGTTATAACTCCACTTTTGGCATAATCACAAGCTCGTAAAAATCTCCTGAGTATCACTTGACATTGACCCGATTGTGGTACTGGCCACCAATTAGTCCTGTAGGACGGGAGAACCCAATTTCTTGACGAATCTTGATATTTGTATATGAATTCTCCTGTATAACTAAACATAAGCTAGAAGAATATCAATAGTCTTCAGGCTCCATGCTTGGTGCAATCTGTTAGTAGATGGTTAGTGGTCATGTCAGAAGTTTTTTATATGACATGACCTACAGATGAGCCAGAAGTTCTACCACCATGAAGACTTCAAAACTGGTGTCTTCATCATCAAGTTGAAGTCTTGATGATGTCTTTTTACTGCAGCTGGTATAGTTTCCTTCTACGTTCATAATGTTGCTTCAACAGCGAGGTTTGTCATTTTGTTCCCTCGTGCGTCTCGTGTTTAAGTAGTGAATTTGTCTTTTCTGCAAGGGTAAAAACCGAAAAGACCTATAGTTAGAGACATAGCTATGATAGTCCAGACTCTCCGTTGTCTCTACCCTCCTCTAATATTTCAAGAAGAAAGACCCGCGGCGCACGCGCAGGAGCCTTTGTTTTCGTGAGAAACGCAACCTGAGTCTGCAGTGGAAGTGGCCTGGTAACGCAACGCCTCTTGGGCAGAAATTGGCTGGGACGGATAGTATCACGATTGGTACCGATTTGGGACTCAAGAATGCTGTGAAAACGAGTGGAAGTATCACAACATGTGAAAGCGCGACTTCTGCGGAGAACAAGACCTTGGCTGGTAATGCAAGTGGTACTGGGCACACGAACATCACAGAGGAGAAAAAGGTCTTGGGTAAGGACGACCAACAGAAAAAGGTCTTGGGTAAGGACGACCAACAGAGAAAGGTCTTGGGTAAGGACGACCAGCAGAAAGGGGTCTTGGGTAAGGACGACCAAACGAGAAAGAAACAGCCAGAACCATCTGCAGGACCTCGGATTGTGGAAAAGGACATGTTAAAAGTGCAACAGGCCAATGCTACGAAATCAAGCGGTAAGAAACAGGCTAGACCAAAAGAGGTTGTGCAGAAACAGGCAGATACAAACCTGGTTGGAAAAAGTCATGGTGGCAAAAAACCGCGCGGAGGCGAACAAGCTGAGAAAAACCTGGATGGAGAAAAAGAGGAAAAGAAACGGGACAAGTGCATGAACACTGCTGCAGAGCCTGCGCAAATGAAAACTGCCCTGGGTTGCAGTCCAGAGAAAAACACCATGAAACCCAAAAAGAACGACAGTCCGCCAAATTCACACGCCATTTTTGGGGATATTGACGTAATTTTCCCGCAAGTGGGACGTATGGAGGAGGATGGAGAAAGCAATACCATGCATCTAGGCAAAAACGCGGCTCCTCTTCCTCTTACAAGCATAGAGATAAACGAGGAGGAAAGCGAAGCAGCACCTGGCGCGAAGGATGCGCAGACACTGGACACACAGGCGCTGCTGGAAAAGCAGGAAGCAAATGGCACAAGCGAATACGAAGAGGCAAACATGTTGGACCAGAACGTGGCGCCATTGTTGGGAATGGGGGAACCACTTGCGCCTGCGGATGGTGGATTCGCACTGGAAGTAGTAGGCGTCGCGAACAAGATGAAACTATCCCCGCTGGACATGGATATTGATGCAGGTGTTGATGGTGTTGCAGATGATAGTGAGGCTTTCAACGTTGTACTAGATGGGACGAAAGCGGAGAAAAGTGAACTGGTATATATTACTTGATCACGATGGTCCTTTTCCTTACGTCAACTATCTACTTTCTGTAAAGTTCTTCTATTGATTTGCTTACAATTGTTTGGTTTTACTTTCACTTCCCATGCTCATTATGTCGAGGTCTTACATGAAATATCTTGTACTTTCACGCTTGTCTCAAACACGAAAAAGAAATTCGATTTTTGTACGATTTCAAGTGCATTCCATGTCCGAGAACACTTCTTCATCAACAGGTTACCACATCGGACGCTGGAATCGGAAGTCTGGATAAAGCAGACCAGCGGCACGAGAGCTGTGCTGACTCTTGTTCACCTGAAACTGCTACAGACGTCATCTGTTGCACAACTGGGCTCCTGGGTGAACCGATTACGACAGCATGCACATTTGTTACAGATTCACAGACGAGCGAAAAAAGCGAAGTCCAACAGGTGCTTGAATACATCAATTTTACACATAGGTTGACTGTGTCCTGACCCCAACTGGGATTGGTGTTGATGCTCTTGGAAGTACACCGAAAGTTGAGGCATCTTTGCTCCCTGCTATCGCTTGCGCTCACAAGTCGCCGGCCTTGTCGTTCAAATTTTGTAACAAGCAGCGCCGGAAAGAAATCAAAAGCGAACTAGGCAGCAGAGAGCTGGCGCCTGTCGAGTTCTTTCGGGTGGCCTGTCCTCGGCGGGTTGTTGAGTATGGGCTCTGCCTGTGCTGTTGGAAGGGTTGCGCGCCATATCTCAGACTAGCCGCGCCCTGTGGGGAAGGTTCCCTCTGCTAAGGCACCCGATTTGGGCTGTTTCAATTGCATGCTGAGGCTGTTTCGGTTGGGTCTTTTCGGGTGCCTTGCATTCCTCGCCGGGTTGTCAATTCAGAACCATGGGCCGCCCTGGCTGGGCGGTTTCAGGGCCGTTTCGAGAGTCATTTACCCAGGGCCTACCTGGGTGGGCTGTTTCAGGGTAGCGGCTCTGGCGGGGCTGTTTCAGTTGGCTTGCCTTTGGCGGGCTGCTTCGGATAAGCTGTCTTGGGCGGGGTGTGTCAGGACGCTTGCTTGGGGGGGGGGTTGGTTCAGCAGCTTCTTTTTGTGGGCCTTGTTTTCCGGCAGTTCGATGTTGTCAAAAGATGCTTTGTTCTGGGCCCGCTGATTTATGAGAAGTAGGCCAGGCCGGTGCCCCAAGTTGCCGGCCTTGTCGTTAGGAGTTTGTAATATTCGGCCCCAGAAGATAGCAAAAAGGATGTGAGAGAGATAGCGCTGATTACTGCGGGCGCTGGCTGAGCTGTTTCGGGTGGCTTGCTCTGGTCTACTTAGTTGGGCTGTCGCAAACTGGCTCGCCTTTGCTCGCCGGGGTGCTTGCCTCACCTTAGAGAGGCGCTGTCCACTGATGGAGGGCGCCCCAGCCCGTTGGGCATTGTGGTCAGGCTGCTTCAGTAGCTTCCAGCCTGTTGGGCATTGTGGTCAGGCTGCTTCAGTAGCTTCCGACCTTGCTCAGGCTGGGTTACTTCAGGCGCCTTGCGTGCTCCCTTGGCTGGGTGGTTCATCCTGATGGGCCCCCCTGGCTGGGTTGTTTCAGGGGTGTCTCGGGCTGGTTGTTTTGGGTTTGTTGCTCCGGGCTGGTTGTTGCGCGTTGGTAGGTTTTTTCGCGGTGGTTGTCCGGGGTGGTTCGGTGTTTCTCGCTGGCTCTCTCGGGCTTGTTGCTGCAGGTTGCTTGCTTTGGGGTGGTCGTTTCGGGTTAGCTCTTTCTAGCAGCTGCCTTGTTTTGGCTGTTCCGGGTTCGCTGTTTCGGGTTGCTTGTCTCGGGCTGGCTCTTTCGGGTTCGCTCTTTCGGGTAGGCTCTTTCGGGTAGGCTCTTTCGGTTTCGCTCTTTCAGGTTGGCGCCTCCGGGTTTGGTGTCTCTTTGGGGTTAGCTGTTTCGGCCTGGCCCTCTCGGGTTGTTTTTTGTTGGATTCTTGGCCGCTTCGGGCTGGCTCTTTCGTGTTCGTTGGCTGTTTCAGGTAGGCTCCCCTGGCTGGGTTTTTTCAGATACATAGGTGACTCTGGCCCGGCTGGTTCGGATAGGCTGCCCGGGGTGGGTTGCTCGTCTCGTTTACGGGGTCCGGGGTGAGCTGTTTCAGATGGAGAGCTGCACTAGCTGAGCGGCTGGAGATAGCTGCCGCCGGGTGGGCTGTTTCAGAGGGGCCTCTCTGGGTGGGTTGTTTCAGATGGTCTGCGCTCGTCCTCGGTGATCTGTTTCAGATGACACGGGGCCTGGCTGAACTGTTTCACCTCAGATAGATTGGGTGGGCTGATTCAGTGTCAGATAGGCTGCCCTGGGCGGCTGCAATCTGTTCTGGATCGATCAGCCCGCTCAGCTGGGCTGCGCTGGGTTAGCTGCTTCAGATCTCTGGGGGGTAGAAATGATTTAGACAGGCTGCCCCGGGCGGGTTGTGTCAGCAGAGCTTTCCTTCGACGGGTTGACTGAAATAAGCGCTCCAGGCTGAGCCTTTTCACGTAGGTCGCTTTGGCTGATTAGTTTCACCTAGGCGCTCTTGGGCGGGCTGATTCAGACGCGCTGCTGTGGGCGGGCTGTTTCGGATAGTCTCCTTTTAGGTTGTGCGTTTCAGATGGATTTTTCTGGGCGACTTGTTTCAGATGGGTTTCGCTGGCTGGACTGTTTCTGTTACTAGGCGTCCCCGGGCAGGCTAACTGAGACAGGCCTTCTTGGTTGGTTTGGTTCAGGCCGGCCTTCGTGGGCGGGCTGTTTCCGATGCGCTGGCCTGGGCGAGTTGTTTGCTTCGCGTGTGTTGTTCTGGTTGGGTTGTTTCACTTAGGCTGGCCTCGGCGAGTCGTTTCAGATAACTTGGTCGGGCTGGTCTATTTCCTCGGCGGGTTCCCGGTGCTTATGCGTGGGCTTTCCTCGGTGGGTTCTTCCAGGGTGGCTCATCTGGGCGGGCTGTTTCAACTGGGGCTTTTTGGCGCAGTTGTTTCGAAGTGGCTTCTCTGGTGTGGTTGTTCTTGTTTTGGGGTATGCTTTTCTGGGCGAGCTGTTTGAATCGGATGGGTTCGTTGTGCTGGGTGGGTTGTTTCAGATAGACAGGTCCGGGCCTGCTGTTTCAGGCGGCTTGGCCTGGCTGGCTGAGGTCTTTCTGATAGGTTTGCCTGGGTGAGTTGTTTCAGACGGGCTTTATCTGGGCGGGCTACTGTGGCATGGCTTGGCGGTTCTAGCGAGGCTGCCTCAGGGGGCCGCCTCTGGCGAGGTTGTGTCAAAGTGGCTGTGCTGGCGCGGCTTTTTCAGGATGCATTGCTGTCTTTTCGGGGCTTCTGACCGCGCTTGGCGGGCTGTTTCGAAGGGGCTCGGTTCGGCGGGTTGTTGCAGATGGCGAGGGAGGGTGACGAAACGGGGGCCCGATGGGTGGGGTGAAGTGTGTCAAAGTTCGAAGAGGGAGCGGCAGCCAGCCTTGCGCAAGGGTGTGGAGCTGAAGGGCATCAGAAAGGAGGAGAGCAGGAAAGCAAGAAGGACAGGGGGAAAGGCAGAGAAGGAAACAGGGGCAAGCCTGGCCAAAGAGGTGAACAGGCTGGACGAAGGGAGGCCATTAGGGCTGAGGCGCAGGGGCTGCCGAAGGGGGTGCTTCGTGTTGGGGAAAGCGGAGGCCGGGGGGGGGGCGCGGAATCCTCTTGGGGCCCCCCGGGGGTTTGTCGGTTGAAGTTTCGCGCCGCTGTGGGGTGAAGTTTCGCGCCCCCTTTGCGGGATCGAGTTGGGGAGTTTTTTAACCTTTTGAAGGGGGGGACGCCGTTGGGGATTTTGGCAACGGGGGACAGATATAGCCTTGCCCCGCCTGATCGCTGGGCGCATCGGGTCAAGCTCAGTCATTAGCTGCCCCATTTTGGGCGGGGTCGTTGTTTCAGAAGGCTGCCTTGGGTGGGCTGCTTCAGATAGGCTGCCTGGGCTGAGTTGCTTCTGTTCGGTTGTCTTGCTTGGCTGGGTTGGGTAGGCTGGCTTGTCTTGGCTGGGTTGTCTAAGGTGCATAGGTTTGGTGGGCTGGACTATTTCAGATAGCTTGTGCGGGCTGCCTTGGGTTTTTTCGTGGTGGCTTTTCTGGGGAGAGTGTTTCAGACAGGGTGCCTCGAGTGGGCTGCTTCGGCATCGTTGTTTGCTTTTCCCAGCAGGGCTCGCTGTGCTGGTCGGGTTGTCTCAGATGGGCGGCCTTGAGCGGGCGGCCCCAGAATATTTGTCTTTGGCGGGTTGTTTTCGCATGACTTTTCTGAGCGGGCTGCTTCAGCATGGCTGCGCGGGCAGGGTTTTTTCAGATGGCTTTTTCTACTTCGGGGAGGGCTTTTTCAGAATTTCTCTCGCGGCTGAGCTGTTTCAGGGAGGTAGGCTGTCTTGGGTGGGTTATTTCAGGCGGGCTGTTGTGGGTGGGTTGTTTCTGTGTTGCTTTTCTGGGTGGGTTGCTTCAGAGTGGCTTCTTTGGCTAGGCGAGCTGTTTCAGAATGGCGCTGCTGGGTGGGTTGTTTCCGCTGGGTTGTCTTGTGTGGGCTGTTTCAGCTTAGCGTCCTTGGGTGGCCTGATTCCGGATGGCTATGCCGGACAGGCTGTCTCAAAGTGGCAGCCTCGACGACGGGGCTGCTTCAGTTGGGCTGCTCTGGGTAGGTTATATCAGATTGGCTGGTGGTCTTGGGCGGGCTGTTTGTGCGGGTTGACTGAGCTGTTTCAGATATGATAGGCTCATCTGGCTGGCCTGTTTCGGCTGGCTGGTTCTCGGTGGGGTGCTTCGGGTTGGCTTCTCTGGGTGGCTTGTTTCGGGGTGGCTGGCTTGGGCGCGCTGTTTTGGATTGCTACGCGGCTGGGGTTGTTTCAGATGGCTTACTCTGGGCGGGCTGTCCACCCGACCTTCCTTGTATTTGTTAGGGCTGATTCAGCAAAAAAGTGTTTCGGGTAATGTTATGAGCTGTAGTCCCCTTTCGTGATCGAGATAACTCTCATGAACTGTGACAGGCCGGCGCGCACGCAGTAGAGCACACAAACGAGGAAAAAAGGGGGCAGTCTTCTTCTTATGGTTTGGAGGAGTGCATTGAAGTAGTAGTGTAGGATCATTCTTCGCCCTTTTTTAAATACGTAGACTGTCATGAATAGGCAGAAGGATGCCGTCGGGGAAGCTCTAACATTCGCAGCGACAGACAGGGAATGTGCCGAACGCGTGCGCCACTGCTGTGCAGAAAGCGTTTTTAGCGATGGGGGCTTCAGATTCGGGTTTGTGTGTATCATCGCAGACTCAGCCTGGCGTGTATCATCCTCGCAGAATCATATCAGGCAGGTCTCATCCGCTGTTGCTCCTGCGTGCTTTGGTTTTGGCGCCGGTTCTTAGCCTTCTTTTTTACGCTACGAGCATCGATCAGGAGCGACTGCGCCAGGGCCATGAGACTACTATGGAGCTCGAGCAGGAGCTGGGTGAAAAGGAGGAAGCCACAAAACAACAACGAGAGACGAAGACGAGCCAAGCCGTCAGAGTGGAAGAGCAACAGGAACAGAAAACTCTGCGGGCAAACTTCGACTCTGCGACGAGGAAGGACTTGGACAGCCTGCAGACCACGTGGCCAACCCTTGGAGACTTACTACTTGGTGATCGGAATTGGAGTCGGCAGAGCGAAAGGCTGGCTCCAGTGTACGGTGAACCCCTTCTCCCTGAACAGCCGGGACCACTGCAAGAAGTGACATTCTTCCAACCCTATAGCAGTACGCCGGGCAGGACTAGTGCGCCGTCCTGCGGGATGTCATTTTTGGATCTGACGCCGACAATAAATGCTGGAGGGGGTAATGATAACCTTGAGGCCGCTACAGAAGGAGGGGGTAATGATAACCTTGAGGCCGCTACAGAAGCTTCCGTTTTCGAATATGTCCGGAGACAGACGTTGCGCCAAGCTTGTCCTGCTATTGGAAAGGACTTCAACGGGGGAGACCTATACTCCATTATCGGCGACGATGGAGGCCGCGCTCCTGGCTTGCTCATAAAGCACGTCGCAGTGCCAATACCTCTACCAGCTGGAGCAGCGGGTCTGAAGCTTCCACGCAGTATCATGGACACAAAGGGGGGGCGCATACCTCGCGATGGCAGGCGGCTGCGGTCTCCTGGTGAAGTGAATGCGGCCAAGATTTTCAAGAGCTCAGATCAGGATCCTAGAGCTTGGATGAATTCGTGGGGCCCGATGACAACAGATGCTGGCACCGTAGAGGATCCTGCGCTGCGGCGTGCGTGGCTGGAGGCTTGTTTTCTCAGCAAGGTTGTCTCAAGAGATCGCGTTTGGCTTGCGGTAGAATACGATAGGGGGCCTAATGACACCCGGACTCCGATGCTATATCGCCTGCACTTTGTTTACGTAAAATGGACACGTGAAACCCGGAGGAGCGTCAAGGACTATTTTGCGGCAGATGGCCTTGGGCTTCTGTTAGACGAACCCCAATTCTGGCGGGCTGCTTTCCAAATGGTCGAAGCTGTGGAAAGTCTGCACAGCGAATACAATATGGCACATTTGAAAATCGGCCCCGAGAGTTTTGTGATTACTGAAAGCGAAGACGGCGCCAAAGTTTCTCTCAGTGACGCTGGATACGCCGTCTCGACTGCTTCGTCCGTCACGATGAAGGATTTAAGTGGCCTCCGCAAAAATCCAGAAACAGAGGACCCGCTGTGGCTAGGAGCGGAGAACCGGCGGCCGCATGGAGCGAAGGCGAAGGGCCCGCTTTCGGCAGAAGCCAGGACTTGGCTATTGTCGGAAGCCAAGTCCATTGACCTTTGGGATCTTGGTGTGACACTTTCTAGGATGATAGTGGCGTATTTTGAGGCCAACAGTAGGGACCAAGACCAACAGACGGGAGACGCCGTGAACCGGTTGAGAGACCGCGTGGAGGAGTGGTGTGAAGGTGCGAAAATAGGAGGAGGCGCCCAAGCTATCGAGGAGGTCGAGCAGAATTTGCGCGACCATATTCTCACGTGCCGGGAGGGAGACAAACCACGCAGCGCAACCAGGCTGGTCGAGGTCTTGCGCAAGCTGCAACCGGGCGCCACGCAGGGGGGAGACACTGTATGAAAGAGAGTATGGAGCCAACTAGCGTTTTCTTTGACAGCGAGATCACGCATAAGAGCTGGGTCCGCTCCTTTGTTGTATCCCTGGCACGCGGCTGGCCAGAGGGGAGGGGGTGTTGTGCCGGCTTTGTTTTGTGCTCGATGGGGTCAGGCTGTTCTCGGTAGACGGGGTAGGGGCTTCAACTATGTCGTTGGTGTGGCCGCGCCGTGTGCGGGTTTGACAGGAGGGGCGCTGCAGTTCTGTGGCGGTGGCTGGAATTCTCTTTATCCGCCTTTTTGGTGGTCGTGCTGCTGGCTTCGGCGCTGGCTCTTGCCCTTTTGCGGCGGGGCGGGCCGCTTCCACGAGACTGAGGGGGCCGGCCTCTTCGCGTTGGTTCCCTCGTTGTCCGTGGACACCAGCGCCAGCGGCGCTCTCGTCTGGTTCCTTGCTACTATGTCGGTCGAGCTCCCTCTCTTGCCAATTCATTGCGAAAGGGCCACCGCGTGGCCCCAAGCTCCTGGCCGAATGTATGATACAGCGGCCGCCTCGGCCCTCGCGTGCACGCTTGGGTCGAACGGTGCAACAGCCGAGGGCCCAGCGCTTAAGCGAAAACTAAAGGGCCCCCAGACTGGCTGCGCCGTTCTGCTCATGGGGGAGCGTAAGGCCAAAAGAATGAGCCGGGGCATCGCATCGACGTGACGCCAGGGCCCCCCTGTGCTCAGTGGTGCGCTGCTCTTGTGTTCCACTTTTTGCCACTCGCCGCCTGTCGCCCGTCAGGCCAAGCGAAGTGGGACGTGGCAGGCCAGGCGTGAGGCCCGTCAGGCCACGCTCCTGACGGAGCCGTTCAGGCACGCTCTGAACGGTCTGAGGGAGGTTTGGCAGATCAGGCGTGACGCTTGTGACGTTCTTGGCGCGCGAAGCAATTAGGGGAGAGCGCGGCAGAATGCGTAGGCGTGATGCCCGCGGGCCACGCTCTCAGTGGAACAATTCCGAGAGACCGTGGCAGAGCAGGCTGCACGCCCGTCACGCTCGTTCCCGGGGTGGAGTAATAGGAAGAGGACGCTGCGGAGCAGGCGTGACGCCCGTCACGCTCTCCTTAGGAGGAGCAGTCAAAGAGCGGGGGCATTGGCATGAGTGACAGAAAAGGCAGGAGCGTGACACCCCCGAGAAGCTGAGGCGCAGCCCGCTCCGTGGTGCTCGGCGCTCGTTGGGGTCCGGCGGCGCAGTGTCTTCGCTTGGGTGTTCGGTTCTGGGTGTGGCGGGTGCCTCGGTGGGGTTGTTTGTGTCCAGGTGTCTCTCTCTGGGTGTTTTTGGCTGGGTGTCTGTGTCTGGATTCTTTTGACAAGGTTGGGCGCCTTTGGCTGGTTTTCTTTCTCTGAGCCTTTTTGGCTGGGTGTCTGTGTCTGGTGGTCTTTTCTTGGGTGTCTTTGTCTTCGCTATCTTCTGGGCTTGTGCATGTAGCCAGAAAGAGAGGCGCCTCTGGCTCTTTCTTGTCTTTTGCTCGCACCTGTTCACAAACAGGCCCGCCCCGCTAGGAATGGCCTGAGCACTCCGCCACAAAAGCAAGGAGTAGCTGCGGCGACACTCGTGACAAACTAACGCTCGCGCGCGCACTGTTTGAGGCAGGCGCCGGCCCATGCATATCTTGACGCGCGTGCCCCCTTTTTCTTGTGTGTGTCAGTCTCTCTTTCGCTCCTACCTGCTTGCCGTTCCGAAAATATAATGCCACGTCGTCTCGTGTGGGCGGCTGGTAGTTTTTCATTGCGTTGAGCGTCTCGGCGTCGGGGTAGCCCGCTTCCTTTGCAGCTTGCCTAGGGTGGTCAGGGGGCTTGTGTGTGAGCTTATTCGACGTATCTGGGCCGGCTTTGTCGCCTTGGTTGCAATTCATGGTGGCGGGGCCTGCGCCGTGATGCATGTCTTGCGGCTGCTCTTGAAGAACGGTGGCTGATGGCTCGTTTTTGTCCCGGGTTGGTTACCCTTCACAGATTCATGGTTCTTACCTTCGACTGCTGGTTCTGGTGGCAACAACCTCATGAAGCGCTTGAGATGGACGGAGACCGACGCCGCCAATGGTGATTACGGGTCAACACCATGGCAGCAGCTAGGCTTTCACTACTTCCGCGAAGGGAAAAGATTTCGGGACCCACAAGCCCCGTACGAAGGTCGATGCGCTTGGGCTCTATTCGATGTTCTGCCGCGCGTCGCGCTGAAGGCGCAACCAGTCGGGCCGAGCTCGCTTTTCGATGCATTCTGCAGCCCGACGGGTGTAGAGCCTACGCAGGTGTCCGAGTTTTCATTCCAGTCGAGTCCACCCCCTGACAGTCCCAAAGCGTCGCCACAGCCATCCTTCACGCGAACAAAATACACACTGACACTAGGAGAAGAAAGCTTTGACATAGTGCACTCGCAACTGGCTGTGAAGACGGTTGGGTCCCCTATATTCGGAAGACGGGTTGCAGCGTCCGACTTGAATATAGCGAAGGAGCCAGTAAAGGCGGGGACGCTAATAGGCCTCACAATGCCCACGCTGGAGGCGTGTGTTCGCGCCGATATTGCTCGTGGAGGCGGGTCGCGGAAAACGTTTGCCCCCACCTTGGAGGTTTGGGTTCGGAACCCCGGCAAGCTCCCTTATGGAAGTCCCCGCTACCCCATCCAGCCGAAAACTCATCCTGGCTCCGTTTCTGATTACTGAGAAAGCGAGTCAAGGAAGAATGAAAGCTTCGGTGGAATATGGCGGCCTCTAAAGCTCTACATCGAAAGGAACAGAGCTTGTGTATGTCCAGAAGCGTCCACTTTTGGCGCAGACTCTCGACAAGTTTTTAGAGTTTCCGAAACAAGGGCTTGGGCTGGATTTGCACGACGTTGCGGGGCTTCTTGCGGGGATGGCTGAGGAGGTCTTGTTCCTTCATGACAAAGGGTGGGCGCATATGGATATTACACCGGGTGCGTTTTTAGTCAATGTGGCGAGCAACGCCGACGAGAAAAAGGTGGGTATGCGACATCGGGTGGCGTTTGCAGATTTTGCGTCTGCGCGTCCCAAGAACCACAAGTGGTCTCACATCGTGAAAACCCACATTTTTGCGTCTGAGGAGTACACTGATCCGCTTGTGTCTAGTCAGATAAGGGATGGTAAAGACGTTCCGGGAGTAACGCTTCAGGAGTCGGACACTTGGTCACTTGGTGTCACCCTTTCTAGGGCACTAGTCTCGCTTGTTGAACATGTGAGCATCAAGACACGGCGTCGCGGTCCCGAACTTAATAAAGAAGAGCAAGAAAAGCTGGGGAAATGGATAGGAAGCGCGCGGAAGTGGCTTGACGAGAACCAAAAACTGGGACGACACAAACCACAAAACCCAAATGAAGCGAAGCTCGCCTTCGTTAACTATTGTAGCGGATGGAGGTTAAGAACAAACAGAGGCGTCCGCGGAGGGGGTTGGAATTTTGTCAGATTTTGTCTAGAATTTTGGAGAGTGTTAGGCTTTTAGTGAGTATTCTTGGCCTTGATTTGGTCCGTGGAGCTTGTTTTTTCAACATACCGAAAGGGCATGCCAGAAGTCTCGCTCTCATTAAATCAGTACAGACCTCAAATCGATGGCATTCGCTGAGCTCATAGCCTTGCAATATCGACGCCAGACTGGCAGGCTTTGACTTTCTTAGACTCTGCGTCAGAGTTGCCCACTTGGACTATATCAGACGATTATGGATATGATCTGGCCTGGATCTAGATATGTCACTTGTACGGTGATGGGCATCCTTGTCACAGAGAAAAACTATGTAGGACCTTTCGTAGGCTAAGACAATTTACGCACCAGCGGGAGGGCGGTGCGGAAATTTAATTGCCTTTAGCTACGAACTTATTTTGATATAAGTAGGGTAGGCGGTAACCTTATGAAGGTAAGCGCATGAATATGCGTCAGCATGATGAAAACTCATGAAAGTGCGTCAGTATGTTGGCAAGCCCCCTTGTAATTTACGAACTAGCCATCCTATTAAGTCGCGAATTGCCTACATTTCGGCGGTAGTTCGACCGGAGAGCCTGAGCCGCGGGAAAAAGGAGCTTTATCAAGCAATAACCTACTAGAGGCCATGCTTGGAGGCGGGCGGGTCGTCTTTGGCATTCTTGGCGTGTTTGCGACGAGGCAAGCGAACGCCAGACGGCTTCCTGCGTCGGTTTACGGGTTTGCGTAGTTGGTAGCTGTTCCATGCAGCTCGACTGATGAGCACGCCCGGGCCCGAGCAAACTTGCTGCGGGGGAACGCGTGGGCTGCGGGTGTTTTGTAACAAAGAACGGGGCGCCAGAATGCAAAAAGGACCGGCTAGACCCTTTTCTGGGTCGTCTTCGTCGTCCTTTTGTTCGCAATAGCGAGGGCCTATCTAATGCGTTGTGGTTTGTTTATTCGTTTATAGTGAGGGGGCTGAAGTCGTGCTTCTGGTGCTGCGCCGTTCCAGCACATTACCGGAGTGAAGAACGTGAGGCAGCTGCAGGGATCCGCTTGCTTTTCAGCAGCGGGCTTCACGAAACGCGTGAGCGGCCCGACCGGGTCAGCCGGCAACCGCTCCTGCTATATTAAAAACGTAAAAAGTATGCGGGTAGCGTTTCCGAAAAAATATAGAAAAAGCGGCCCAGCTTTCACTTTGTTGCACCCTTGAAAACTGTTGGCGGAGTACTGGCCCCGTCGTAGTCTAGTTTTCAGAAAAGATGCGCCCAAAGATGGGTCGCGATTTGTGGCCTTAGCCCTGGCTGTGTTTGTTTCATCTGAGTCCTCCTGCCTTTCACCTCTGAGGACTCTTCGGCACCCAACGACGCCGGACCCACTTCGAAGCCCAATCCTTCCCCTTCCAAGAACACTCTGTCTTTGAACTGTTTCGCGAACGTTGTGAGCTGTTTCGTGAACGCTGTGGGCTGTTTCGTGAGCGTTGTGAGCTGTTTCGTGAGCGTTGTGAGCTGTTTAGCGAACGCTGCGAACTGTTTCGCGACCGAACGGCGCGAACTGTTTCACAGCTGCCAGCTGTCAAATCTCTGAGGCATTAAAGAGGCCAAGGGTGATAGATAACAAGACGACAGGAGCCGAAAAAGGTGTGCAGATAGCTTTGAGACTGATCAAGAAAGTGCCGAAACGGCCGCGGCCGAGTGTTCCGCGAAGAATGTGAACTGTCCCGCGAACAGTGTGAGCGGTTGGCTGTGCGAACAGTGTCAACTGTTCCGCGAACAGCGTGGACTGCTCTGCGAACAGTGTGAACCGTTCCGCGAGCGGTGTGAGCTGTTCCGTGAGCACTGTGAACCGTTCCGCAAGCGGTGCGAGCTGCCCCGTGAACAGTGTGAACTGCTCGGCGAACGGTGTGCGCTCGCTCACTCTTCTGTGAACAATGTGAACGGTTCCGCGAATAAGTCCACAGTTCTGCGACCACTTAGTGTGGGCGTGAACTGCTTCGCGAGCTTTGTAAGCTGTTTCATGAAGAGCGGCGCGAACTGTTTCACGGCGTGAGCACTGCGAACTGCTTCGCGGACATTCATTGTGAACCGCTTCACAGCTGCCAGCCGTTAGGTGAAGCCCCAGAGACGAGGCACCAAGCCAAGACGGTAACAGGACGACAATCAAAAGCCGAAAAAACTGCACAGATTTGAGACGCTTCAAAAAAGTGAGAGAGGCGCGGCTGACTGTTCCGCGAGCGTTGTGAACTGTTCCGCGAGCGTTGTGAGCTGTTCTGCGAACGTGGGGACTTGTTTCGCCGACACTGTGCGTGAGCTGTTTCGTGAGCGCTGGGGGCTACAATTTCACAGCTGTCCGGCGTCAAATTTCAGAAGAAAGCGAGACAGCAGGCCAAAGCAGTAACAGCACAGGGTGACAAAGACAAAAGCCGAAAAAGCTGCACAGAATTGAGGAGGTTCAAAAAAGTGAAACAGGCGCGGCTGACTGTTGTACGAACCAACGCCGCGGAGCCGAGCTGTTCCGCGAGCCTTGTGAAGAGTTTCGCGAACGTTGTGGACTGTTTTGCGGACGCTGGCAACTGTTTCGCGAGTGTTGTGGGCTGTTTCGTGAACACTGTGAACCGCTTCGCGAACGCTGTGAACTGTTTCGCGAACACTGTGAACTGTTTCACACCTTCCAGCCGTCAAACCGCAGAAACGGGCCACCAGGCCAAAGCGATAACAAGGCGAGAAAAGCTGAAAAAGCTGCACAGGTCTGAGACTGTTCAAAAAAGTGAAACAGCCGCGGCGGACTCCTGCTCCGCGTGCGCTGTGATCTGTTCCCCGAACACTCTGGGCTGACTGCTTCGTGAACGTTGTGAACTGTTTCGCGAGCGTTGTGAACTGTTTCGCGAACACTGTGAACCGTTTCGCGAGCGCCGTGGGCTGACTGCTTCGCGAACGTTGTGCGTGAACAGTTTCACGATTGCCGGTCGTCAATTCTCAGAAACGAGACACCAAGCCAAAGCGATAACAAGACGAGGAAAGCCGAAAAAACTGCACAGATTTGAGACTGTTCAAAAAAGTGAAGCGGGCGCGGTTGACTGTTCCGCGAACGCTGTGGGCTGACAGTTCCGCGAACACTGTGAACTGCTTCGCGAACGCTGTGAAGTGTTTCACACGTCGGCAACGTCAAAAGCGACCCACGTGGACAGATAAGAGGATGAAAAACACCCCCACAAGCTGCCCAGAGTTGAGCCTGTTGGTTCACAGAAAAGAACAGAGACGGCGGACTGTTCCGCGACCGCTGCAAACTGTTTTACGCCGGTGATGCCAAAAGTGGCGCACTTTGATAGGCAAAAGCATGAAAAACACGCAGAAAAGCTGCCCAGGTCTGAGGCTGTAAAATGAACAGAGACGGCTGATTGTTCTGCGAACACTTCCAGAAGTTTGCCTAAAATTGGCCACTTTTCATGTTCGAAATTTTGGCTCACTAATATGGTGCCGCTTCTGGGTTTTCGCCTTTCCTCTCTAGCAAAATCCTGGCAACCAAAGTCAGAGTTGGAATGTGTGAAACTGTTCAAAAAAGTGGAAGGGAGACGGCTGACGCAGGTCAGCAGATGACGGCTATTATTCATACAGGGGGCCTTACTACTTCGTGAGGCAGCTCGACCTCGATGGCGTCACTCCATCAGGCTCATGGTGACGCATCGCAGTCGACTCCGTGGACACTAGTCAAGCTCCCTGGACATATCTACCTCCACGAACAAGGACGAAAACAAATAAGGAAACGAGAAAAAAGCGCAGACAGGTGAGGCCTGGGGGCTCATTCGGTTCGCCATGGGGTGGGTAGCGGACCCTGATCACCCACATGGCAAAGAACGGCGCTGGCTGATCCTCTCCCAGAGTGATGACCCCGCGAACGCGTAACCCCAATAAAGGCGGAAGAAGTGGGGGCGTAGCTTAAGGAATAAGGATAGGGTGAGCCTCCGTAGGTCAGCTTTAAGACTAAGTGGCAGCGCTCGCTCTCCATTGTTTGGCTGGGGCTAGAGCCTAAGCAGACACATTCCAAGGCGGCCTAGATGGTTAGAGGTGCCTCGTGGTCTTGGGGCCTTTTTTTTGCGCTCGCTGCTGCTGCCGTCGGCGTTTCTAATAAATTCATCTACCGCGGCAAGCCTACTGGCTTGGACTCTTCTGCCTTAGACTACTTCTGGAGTGGTTCTGGTGCTTCTATTTGTCGACTACGACTGTGAATCCAGTAGCAGGGCTTGACTGCTGCAGTTCCCCATAATGGACTGCGTGTCTCAGTATTTAGCTAGTTGGCCGGTGGTGCTGCTGTAGTGTTCGCCCTTAATATCTACGGCATGCAAATAGGGCTGGAGGTTTCTTCGTAAATGTGAGAGGATAGCAGAGAAACTGGCTCACAATTACAGTAAGAGGCCGCTTCTTGTCGTGCGTAGGTATCTCGAATTCCTGAGAGAATTGGGACAGGAAGACGATGCGCAGGAGTGCTCTCCTTGTTAGTGAAGTGGGGCATCGTGTTGCTGCTATGATTCTGCTTCTGCGGGTTGTGCTTATTTCGGTTGACTCTCGGCTTCGCATGTCATAACATCGCAGAAGGGCGCTCGCAGAGCATGACTGAAGGAGCACTTTTTCACCCTCATAGCATCGAAGAAGCTGACCGAGAGAAGCGGCTGGCCATCGCGCGCGCGCATGTTTTTCGATTGGGCGAGTTACGTGATAGATGAGACTCGGCTGGTCATGTCATTGCATGCAGAGCCCCTCTCTTGGCTGTTTCCGCGATCGAGAACACAAGCGGCGCAGGCTGGTCACCTCACTGTCTGCCTCACGATGAGGATGGGCCTGGTCGTGCCCTAATCAAGTTAACGCCGGTGGCTTGCGACCTTGTAACCCCTCAGGGTAACTCCCACGGATCTACTTGCTACACATCAAAGGACTACCCAGCGCTAGCGCTACAACTGAGGAAAAACTTAACCCAGCAAGCACTCCGGCCTCTTGTTCGATTCAATTGCCTCGCGCTATCTGTTATGATTTTCGTGCACCCATGAACCACTTCGGCGGGTGACTCGATGCTTGTGGGATCGTCCCTCCTCTCCAGATATGTCGCCGCCCCAGCTCGAAGCCTCTTCTGGCAGAGTGCAAAGATGACGAGGGACCGGGCTCGAAGTGGTACCCGATAGGGGGGACTGTTGCTCGTCATTGTAGTAGAGGCGACGAAGTTAGTTGCAACACCATGGAGAACGAGGATCGATCAGCATAAAAAGGCCTGGCCTATTGATTGCGGCACCGTCTACATTGCTCCCCGTGATCCATGAGAAAAGGCCGACCTTGATGCCGTCCCCTGGTTTGGGGCTTAGCCGTCTTTGATGTAGAGAGAGCCTGCCTAAATTTCGTGGCTTACTTTTCAAGATAGAGCGCGGGTCTTCTTCTTAGGCTGAAGGGTACGCCGATCGATGAGAATGGTGCAAGCGGGGACAGCTTATACCTGTGCGGAAGATGAGCAGTGGCAGCGATGGCTTGGCAATCGTTAGAGCCTGACGCCTTACGATCGCCACCCTAATCGCTGACAACTTTCCTCAGTCAGGAACGAACTGCCTAGGCGGCTACTGACTCGGATGCTGATCAAATCGAATAGCAACTATTTCGCGCCAATTTCAATCCCCGGGGATCTTAAAAAAGGGAAGCCACGGCATCGCTGTGGCCAGTAGACGGCCAGCGAAATGAATAGCGTGGCCTTCCTCGCCTTGTGGTTACTGTATTCTTACGCCGTCATGACTCTCAGAGGGAAGAGGGGGCTGCTTTTGTACTACTGTCAGCCTTGCTTGCAGGTGCTGTCTTCGTAGTAGATTATTGGTTGTAAGGCGTCTTCATCGCGCCACTTATTATCTCTCGCCCATTCTTCTCCCCACCTTCCCCCGGTGGATGCCTCTTCACATGTGAAGCAGGCGCTTACCCTCAGAAGCAGGGGACTGCTCTCGTGCAGCATGCGCTTCGGCTCAATGTGGACGGAGATGGTATGGCCTACTAGTTGCTTGCTTGTGCTAGCTCATTTTTCTGCGCATGATGGTGACCCGCTGGGTACTCTTTTGGGCATGGTCGTGCATCCACGGGCACGCCGTCGACACTCGACACAAAATAACTAACGCAGGTCGCAGGCTCTGTGCTGGTTGTTCTATCGCAAGGGGCTACAGTGAACTAGCGAGAGCCGTTTACTCACCAAGGTCCAGACTGTCTCGAGAAGGTCTTAGGCCTTCGATCCTGGCGCCGCCTTTGTGTTTTTTGAGTCGTCAGACCCTAGCTTCAAGCCCGCGGTCGATCTCGTGGGAGTGCAAGTTCTGGCATTCGCTTTCACTGTTCTCAGTAGCAAGGTTCTGGCATTGGTTTTCGACTAGTCAGCTTCTAGATCCTGGCGCCGGTTTTCGAATCTTTAAAATATATGTAAGGCACTACTTCTGGCGTCGATTTTTGAATCTTCGAAATAAGGGGAAGTCGCTACTTCTGGCGAAATTCTAAACAAAATCTGACTAAATTCTGGGAGCGAGTGCGGGCGCCTCTGTTTGTTTCTAACGAGGCCTGGGGCCTTGGGGTGGGATTTAGGTGAAACGCAAGTGCCGTGGCTCGGCTCAGGTTGGAACGCCGTAGCGGATCTTGTTAATCGTATAGCGGTTCACGCGCTACGATGCAATCCGAAAAACCGAAATCTTCGGCAGCTTGTGCAGGAGCTCAAAGCAATAGAGCGGACGATGATCAAGAAGCCCCAGGCAAAGTCTGCGCCCAAGTCGCGTTCTTTACTCGAGCTTGCAGTAAAGACTCCTGAGCAGCTTGGGAACGGAGAGGAGAATGCCTTCACCGACATAGCAGAGGACATCGCACTGGCCGAGTCGGAGTCCTTCCTTCCATCGCGCTCATCCTTAAGGCCTATTTCGTTAGCATTCTCTATGTATGGGGTATTCAGAGCGAATTCCGCTTCCTTGATTAGAAGTCTACAAGACGGGGAGTCCCAAGTAGAAACTGATATAGAGACTATATATACGTATATAACTTAGCAGGCCGGAGGAGGCGGAAGCGCCAAAGGAGGAGAAGGCGGCACCAGTGGAGGTGGCGCTAGCGCAGGAGGAGGCGGAAGCGCCAAAGGAGGAGGAGGCGGCACCAGTGGAGGTGGCGCTAGCGCAGGAGGAGGCGGAAGCGCCAAAGGAGGAGAAGGCGGCACCAGTGGAGGTGGCGCTAGCGCAGGAGGAGGCGGAAGCGCCAGAGGAGGAGAAGGCGGCACCAGTGGAGGAGGAGCTAAAGGAGGAGGGACCAGCGCCAGCGGAGGAGAGAGCAGCGGTGGAGGCGAAGGAAGCGGAGGGGGAGGAGCCAGCGGATGCGGCACTAGCACAACCACAAGAGACGGACGCGGCACATGACCCGAACAAGAAAACGAATGCGACGTCCGCACTCTTGGAGGCTTCCCGCTCTTCCGGTTTCGCAGACGTGAGTCTCGCTCGTCGGTCCCAAACAAGTATAGACCAGATGGTCGAGAATGGCGTCACCGAACATGAGGTTTCCTCGACGGAAGGCATGTATGTAGAAGAAGCGCACCATGACGGAGATGACTATGATCATGACGACGCCGATTCATCGCATGCGGATCTCATGCGGGGGTGGGGCATTGTCATTGTTTAAGCGAGCGCAGACACATCGTTTCGAGTAGCGGAGCGGAACGGTGTGGGAAAGAATTCTCCGTAACTGCATCGTGCCGAGTAGCGGAGCGGAACGATGCGGGAAAGATTTCTCCGTGCGGCTGCATTGTTTCGAGCAGCGGGGCGGAACAGTGGGGGAAAGATTTCTCGGTATGCGAACGGAGGAGGTTGCAGTAGCACTTTAGTGGGAGAAGATTGCGTAGTGTGGACGTCTTTTATACCCCTGGAGTGGGTACATTCATTCACTCAGTGCATCACCATGTCAATTTTGGAGAACGAGGAATTATTTTCAAAGTGCCACTGCGACGTGAGCAGTCTCCGAAGTTCGCGAGTTGGGTTGCTGTTTTGTCTTTAGCATGATCGACTGAATAAGCGATATAATAAGCTGGGGTTTTTTTCAGATGAGAAATGGGGTCTCATACAGATGTTGATGCTAGATATGCCTATGAGGGGGTAAAGCCAGCAGAGAAGATGGGAGGAGTCTGCGGCAGATGGAAGATATGAAGATGAATTTTCTTCAGCGAACTTTTCCTCAGGGAATGGCACAGCACCAGTGGTAATATTGTATTCTTCAAGAAGCGTCGAGGAGATGTTTCAACGAACGTGGGCGGACAACCATATTTGCATTCCTCGTATCACTATGGAAGTTCTTGTGCAGAGTGAAAACTTGTGTAGAATGACGGAGCCAGCAAGGGTGTTGCACCTCCATACCCATGGCACGGACGAGATTGTAGTAACTCCCGACAGGACTGTGGTTGCACTACAGGACAAGATGTTGCTCTACTACGCACAGTGTGGATGTGCCTCCAGTGTGCTGGTACTATCGAACCACGCATACGGCCGGACGGTCCTGAGTGTGCTGCTGCTGGTCCTAACGATGCTCCTAAAAAGCTGCAGAACCAGCACAATCTCCAGACTTTTCGCTGAAGAGGATCCCCAGACTCTTTTGCGAGTTTCGTTTTCAAGTGGGTTTGGCGATTTATTGTTGGATATGAACGACGAGCCTTGCTTACATACGGGAGTATTCTACTTGAGGTTCGTTATCATCTTCATCGAGTATGATGATGTGCGTCTTGCGAATGCCACCACTAAATCATGAGAATTCATGATACATGGAAGAACAAGAAGGGTCCTTCCTCCACTATTTATGCTTCGAGTGAACAGTCTTAAGAGGCAACAATTAAGAGAATTATAATTGCAACATGTGTTTTTTGTTTCCTAGTTTTGTTAGGCTTGCCCCACCGTTAGAATTATTACAGAACATGTCTATTAAGTAGCTTATGCTTTCTCTTACTAGAACGAAATCCAGCAACCTCAACATCGTTAGGTAGACAATCAACCTCAAGACCGTTAGGTAGACAATCAGCCTCAACATCGTTAGGCAATCAATGTCAAATGTCGTAAGAAATGCAAGTTTTCGGATGTTGTTGGTTCCTTCTAAGGTACCTACAGCGGAATAGATAGCAGTAAATACATTTTGCCAGTCGGTAGTAGGGATAGAGTGCCTATAAAAGCAGTATGAATATGGAAGGACACTTAACAATTTACGGACGCAAGCACTTAGTTCGACTCACAAAGAGTACAGCGCACTTGTTACTTAATCTACATCCGACCTACAATTTGCTTTTAGAATTTCATTTTCTTTTTCAATTATGTGATGTACTATCTGTAATGATTCGTCTTTTCTCAGATGTATGAGTGTAGATCATTGTCGTGCCAAGTCTAGTGAGTATTTTCTCGTATCAAAGTGTTTGTGGTCTGTCGAACTAAATAAAGGCTTGTTTTCATTTGAAAGAATTATCTTGACATTTTTGAACAAAATCATTCGATTGCTGCTTCTGTACAACTTTCTTGTTTCAATTTACCGCAAATTTCATGAGGCACTAATTATCAAAAAGTAAGATGTCGATTTTGTTGATTCAATTTACATACTCATACCGGTGCCCCGATAATATACTAGCAACGACTATGAGCTACATTCAATCGACACACCGTAGTAAGTGTCGTTGTAACTGTCATGAAAACTACTTTTTAGCATAAAGTAAATGTCTGGATAATGAATGCGAACGCCCGGACTAGACTCGTATTGTGTCATATTTTAGTTAGATGAAGTGAGGCGGTGGTGCCGGATGAGTGGATGAGTGAATGAATTAACTGGGTTGATAATTATAATTATAGTTGTTCGACTGTCATATCCATCTGTAACGGTAACCACAAAAACACCATTTTTGTCATCATGTGTGAGGGCATTGGCCTTGGTTCCCAACGACCCCACATACACAATCACGAATGAGCATGACACACTAAACAAAGGACCAAAACAGTACGCCTGCTCACATTTTGATTGCATGCGGGAGTGCCTTTGCACCTCCACACACGTGAAAGCACACCACACGAGGCGGAGGGAAAGCATCTTAGTTTTCCCTTATCCAGACCATACCGAAAGGTGTGCTTTGATGAGTCCGTACCCTAGGTGAGTCTGTCAATCCAAAGCATTTACCGAAAAAAGAACTTATGCGGTTCTTGGGTCCCTCCCTCAGACCCTCAGAAGGAAGATGTAGCAAGCATTATTTGTTTTCACGACGCAAAACCGGAAGGTAGTGAATATACGTCTATCAAAATAGTAAAATAGCAAAGTGCCTCAAAAAGTCACTCAAATTTAGTAGAGAAGAACCCAATTAAGGACGTCGACATTCACAGAAAAGCTGGGGTTTCGACAGCATTCGCCACAGAAAAGCTGAGGTTTCGACATGACGTAATACACATCAAGGAATCACAGATGCCCTTCATTGCGAGACTGTAGCTAGTCCTAGGGAAAGCAGCCCAATTCTGTTGCGGCTTGCCTCGGACGGTTCCGACTGCTGCTGATTTGAGACTTCGATCATCACTGTTTATCGTCTTTATCAAATCTTCTTCTCACGCTTCCCTTATCGGCTTCTTCTCACGCTTCGACTTCTTAATTTTATCAGATTGGGATCATCCTCATCCGCGCCGTTGCTAGTGAAAACAACAAGTATTAACGACATTTTATCGTTGCGTCAACAAGAAGTGGCGAGGACAACAACATTGTTACAGATAATATTGTAGTTCTTCATCTAGTAGTACTCCTACAACTCGAATAGTACGAGGTCTCACCTGGTGTTGTAATTACTAACCACCTGCAGACAAGACCATCTACTGTTGCTAGACGGAAGATTACGATCAGTCCATCCACCTGGAACCTTGGGCAGCATAAACACCAGTCACCTTGGGCAACAGAGTACCACCATCCACCTTGGACAACAGAGTACCACCATCTTCTACCTAGAACAGCATAAAGCCCGACCACAATGGCAACTAATACCAGTATAAACTCGAGTAACCCGCCTCGGCTTGCAAGTGTAGTCGGTTTCAATGCGGATTTAGGCGTTTTCCCTTTCGAAGAGAAGCTCATCTATGCTGCAGGAAATGTTACGGCTTCGCCAAATTCATCTTACTTAAGAAGCATCTTACGTTGAAACACTTCCTCCAAGGGGAAAAGGGGTTAAAGATGCGCTTCAAGATGAATATAGAGAAGGTCTAAAAATGTCGTGGTCGCTGCGGAGGGACCGGCACAAGTGTTTATGCCGTTGGCCTCTCCCATCACAGCTCTCACGCTATGCAAGAGTGGATTAGTGGAGAGCGCGGTACAAGGAACCTATTTATCTGATTGTTATAATTGGTGATCCTACCGTAGTAGAGAAGATGAAGATATATGATTGTTTTTGTTGCTCTTGCTTCTAACAGTAGCAGTAGCATAAAGACCTAAGAAAAACAAGAATATACTAATGACACGTAGTTGTAAGTAAGTCGAGACACGACATTTTATCGTCGATGAAGATACGAGCACAGTTTGTCTTTATTTGTCGGTCACTCAATTCTTATTCAGGTCCCAGTATCAGCTATTGTACCTTTGGTTGCTGCTGCTGGTGCTCCGACAGGCAATACTTTCACAGAACTGCGTGTTTTCTTATGCACCATGATGAATACCATGTTGGTATCATTGTCTAGATGTTGCTCCTTCATATCTAGTTCCCGTTTTAGTTTCGATGTAACAAGGTGCACGATCTACCTTGTTATAGCAAGACGCTCCATAATTATACCTTCACCTTGCTTAGTACGTAGTTTACGCACGACCTATCATCATAGACATATTCTACATATATGATGCGGACACGGCTCTAATATCAGCAGACTTCGGAAAAGGGAGCTATGGGCCATTATGCCATCATATGACGGAGATCGACCAGTTGGCTTTCACTGCGGATGGCAGCAAACTGATTTTTAGGGACCTGCTTGCATTCATGATAGATCTGGAACTGGATTGTCCTACTCCTAGCAGCAGTAATTTCACCATGGACTCCTGCCCTAGTATCTATAATGATGCCTGAGTGATTATAGTCCTGTTGGGCTAGAAAATCAAGGAACTTGTTCGCATTTTCTCTCAATAGTATAATGCATAACTTCTGAATAGAATTAGAAAGCTATCTTCACCACTCTCTAATTTTTCAATCGAACGCAATCGGACGATGTGCGTTTGGGATCTGGTAGGGAAAGGCCTCGGCAACTCAACCACAAGAAGGAACGCTAGTCATGGTATTCAGATTTAAGTTCAATATTACCACCAAAAATTGATTACCGAAAGCGAGAGTGATACGATATGATACAATCGGTATCAGTGTATCAAATGAAGCAAAAGCACCGTTTGCCCCTCATAGAGAAGAACATTTTCAATATGACCATCAAGCAACATGAATATCAATGAGATAAGCCACTACACGTCGTGACTTGTATCAACATCATCCAGATAAGCCACTACACGTTGTGACTTGCGTACAGAGTAGTAGTTTGGTGCCATCCGGACTTCGTGCTGTTCATGGTATCACACCTCTGCCGGTTCTTTCCACCTGGGATAATGTCGTAAATTTCAGCTCAGAACTGCGCTACAGACCAACGGGAAAAAACGCTGTATGAATTGGTTTTGGTGAAGGATTAAGTACAACTATGGATTGGTACACAGGGCGGATCGTACTAGTTGTTCTATTTCATAGATACGTTCGCCTCTTCGTACTCGGGCTATATCTTACCCAGTAGATGAAGTACCCTAATATCCCAAAAAGTCGTAGATGAGTAACCTCATAGTACCCTCTCATATCCCCTCGTAGCGGATCGCAGTACACGCTCAGAGAAGACTGCATGTCCAGTGGAAGGACGATATTTTTACAAGGTCCGGATACCTGGCGAGCGACCACCCTTACGATTCGTCACTTGGGGTGCGCAAACAGCCACAAAATTCTACTCCATCGATCGACGACATCCAAAACAGTATGAACGGAGACTAAGTAATTCTACTCCATCGATCGACGACATCCAAAACAGTGTGAAGAAGGGAGTAATCATAGATTTACAGATTTACAATAGTTATGCCACCTGCAATGGGGTACTGATGTTAGATCCTTTTTGTGGTTGTCAGGGTACTTCCCTCACGAAGATACCGCGATTAGACAACGAGGCTAGTAAGCTGCCTTGTATGACCTGGTATAACAGAGTGAGAAGTGGTATTCGTGATCGTAATAGCTGGTGTATGCTATACATCACAATGAGCGAGAAGCAAGGAGTCCCCTTCATACTCAGGCGCTCTGTGTGTCCAAAGCGAGTTTCAATTGCGAGGAGCTCAATCTAACGAATACAGGCGTCGAGCAACGTACTAGTATTTGTCCTACGAAGATTACGTGCATTGCGCTCCATCGGATGAGAAAGATAATTACCGCAACTAAATCACATTTTCTGTATCATCGATACAACTTACGCTATCGTACATGTCTTACTTGATAGAAGTGCCTTGTGAATTGTTTATGTCATCATCATGTTGATCTTCATCTTCATGTCTCAAAAAATCAGATGTGGTTACCTCGTGTTGTGTCTTGGCAGATGGTGTGCACACACTTTTGGGAGTGCAGAACTCGCAAGTTTTCTTTTTCGAGGATGCGCAGGCCTTGCGTGTTTTCGCCCCTCCGGCAGCACCAGGACCTTCTTTCGCGATAACGAGTCTAGTTTTTTATGGACGAGATGATCGCGGATCAATTCCAATGAGTACACCTGGCATTCATAATGACTTAGATACTTCTAGTCCAGGTCCACCCTCTTCCATCTTCATTCCCAAGTCGGCAACAGCGAGGACTCAGCGTCAAGCAGTGGGACTGTAGCAGTCGGTCTGGCGAGTGGGCA
The DNA here is from genome assembly GCA_905178165.1 of Amoebophrya sp. A25. Classification (NCBI taxonomy): domain Eukaryota; class Dinophyceae; order Syndiniales; family Amoebophryaceae; genus Amoebophrya; species Amoebophrya sp. A25. The sequence goes on from CAJINU010000054.1 coordinate 475,705, forward strand.
GATTCTTTCTGTTGGCGAAGGTTTCTTCTTCGAGGAAGTCTCTCGACATCTAAGTATCCGCGGACCAAGTGCAGCAGGAGGAGGAGGAAGGGGATCTGTGCCAGGTACCAGAGTTGTACACTTGACTTACACTTAAAAGTGTGGATAAAAAAGGGTCGGTCGTTGTCTTTGTTCCTCATGTATGACCATCAATCTTCATCGTCATTGATCGATGTGCGTGATCCATAACCTAGCCTCGTTATCCTCACCGTCATTCTTCTCTTATAACCTTCGTGCTTGCAGAAGAGTCAAAAGATTTCATTTGCCCGCTTCAATGATTTACAGGTCGCAAAGCCTCAGTCCCGGCAAGAAGCCATGTATATGCTAACAGCAAGATGCCAGCTGTCCTACCTGCGGACTCGGTCCTCGATGTCACCTCTGGTTAAGAAAGGGTTGTTTTTTTTTCTCCTGAGCTTTAGATCAGCTTACAACTGCGATTGTCTAGGCCCTAGGGTCGCATCTTTCTACTTGACGATATCCTTGCCGATAATAGTTGTAAAAATGGAGAGTAACTATTGACTCCTGTAAGTGCAACCTCTATCGTCATTCTGTAGCCGTAACGCAGGACACAATGTCGAATAGAACAACATCAACATCCTGCCCTAATGGCCAGTAGGGAACCCATCTGTGATGTTGCAAGGTCGTGCAGTGGAAACGAATGCCTTCGAAATTTCAGCAGCCAAGGTCATGATTGCGAAAGACAGGTCACCGAGGAAGCGGGTCTTACAAAGCATGGAGAGAAAGGCTTTGCAATTTCGGAAGGGTAGTGATTCATTAGATTTCTTGGAGGTAGTACTAGTACTACTTCGGGTTCTTGGATGTAGTACTACTTCTTTGGAAAGGTATTGATTCTGTTCTTGGAGGTTCTAGTACTACTTCGGGTTCTTGGAGGTAGTACCACTTCTTCGGAAAGGTATTGATTCTGTTCTTGGAGGTTATCGTACTCCTTCGGGTTCTTGGATGTAGTACCACTTCTTCGGAAAGCAGGTATTGATTCTGTTCCTAGAGGTTGTAGTACTACTTTCGGTTTCGTCGTCTTTCCTTAGAGATTAGCGTCTTTCCTTAGAGAAGTGTTTGCCAAGAATACCCACCAACAGACGCAGCCACCTTGCAGAGCACACTTAACGATAAAAAGTGTATTACGGCGACTCATGTCATGAAAAAGAAGAAAGCGGCGGTCGACTATGATTACATTGTGGCGTCAAAAAGCCACGTCTTTATGGTGTCTGGTAACGATGCTCGAGTCGCCATGGCACAGCCGCGAGCAGAAGCCACAGGTGAAACGATTTTCTGTAAAATCAAAGCTAGGTGGTTACTTCATCCATTAAATAGTAGAACTACAACTACTTCTCTAAAGATTTAGATTAGATTTTCAATTTAGCTACATACCCGACTACGACTACCGCACTTTTACGACGATCAGGTATCTGCCTCGTCCCTCCAACGTCGGTGTTTGAGCGAAATTCGCCACAGCAAGTAAAAACTTCCTACGCTATCGGAAGTGTAGACGGGTGGGTGCATTTTAGCGATAGAACACCGATTCAAGTTCCAGGTGGGCATGCAGTACACAGCGTGTGTAGCACCTATTATGTTGAGGTCATGAATGTTTGTGTTTCAGAGTTGAGGTCTTCAAATTTGCAGGGTGTGGCATGATGACTGTTGGCAAATTGAGATTCTTCAGCAAGAGTCGGTTTTTTTGTTCGCGCTTTAACTAACACTATTTTCTCTGTCAAACAAGAAGAAGAATTATATCTCCAAGCATCAATCAGAATCACGTAAGTGCCTATTCCCAACAAGAAACCTCCTTAGAACTCTAAGTTCTTCAACCCGAAGGAACCCCAGCCTACGGGCCACCAGAGTACTTGGGAGCAGGGTGCGCCGATAGCAAACTATTCATTTTTGCGTTTCCCAACCTCAGCCGACCCATCTTTCAGCGAGCTCTGGGTAGTAGTGGAACGGATCAACTGACGTCGTGTGCCTTCTCACCTTTCAACAACGCGCAGAAAACGTATCAGGTAGCCTGTGGATCAGCAGAGGGGCTTGTCTATCTCCTCACCTTGACGAACGACAGCTGGACAAGCGTCCACACCACCACGAAGATGAACAGTCACGCTAGTGTTAGGGCAGCAGGCGGCATAGTGGATGGGCGCCCAGAACGAAGCGGAGAACCTTGTATGGAACAAAGTTGAGAGACTCAGAGCAGATAAGTACAACAGAGAAGGAACTGAAGGTTTCCAGACACCACCCTGGGTGCAATAACATCACTGGCATTTCTCAACGTCGTATACGTCACACTTAAAAGTGCTTTGCCTATGATCAAAAATCTTCCGAAGTCTTCTTACTACCCTCTGACTATGCTAACTCCATCTCGCCAAGATAATCCCACAAACTCAGAAACCCAACCACTTTCATTCCATCTTCGTCTTTCGCGGCTCAACGAGATCAGATATTGAGTGGCATACTGGCGAACAACAGTGACTTGTCTCTCTTACCTGGTCCGAAAGGAGTACTGCATTTGCGAGGCCACGTAGCGCCAGGTGTACAGCGGTGCGGATTTAGTATTAAGAAGGTGGAGATCAAGGATCAACATTTTACCTCATTAATACAGCTTTCATTAATAACTGAAACTGCAGGAACGAACGAAGGTTATCATTTACACTTAGGGACCACGACGGACAACTAAACTCCCTTATATTTACACTTAGATTACCCTTCGATTAAACTGAATCAGCTTTCAAGGCGTCGTTGACCAGGTTGGACATTCCTTGGTGACATCTTCTTTATTTGGACATTTCCTCCATATTTCTAATACCAGTTGCGGCAATTTTCTGATGACAGTCGGCTTTGATGGACGACGAATCGCGTACGAGACGCACTCAGGACAGCGCCTACCAAGCATTTCGCTACTAGCGGAAGTGAAATTCCTAGACAAAAGCTTGCTGAACTACAATGGGCCTGTTGTTCTTGGTAGTAATGACTCAGGTGTTCTTGAGGGAGGAGAAGGTACAACGAGTTGTAACGAACAAGAAGGCGGGCTCAGTACTAGTTTTTATGTTGAAGAGAATGCTAAGAAGGCGTCTTCCAGTCAAGGTGGTGAGCCAGGACAAGCGTCGAAGACGAAGAATAGTTTCGCATTCGCGCCACGTAGTCGCACCGCTGCAGGCGCGTCGCATGCGGCAGCGGACGGCTCAGCGTATTTAGCGCAGCTATCGGCTGGAAGTAAGAACGCGCAATTGATGATCCATCCGCATAGCCGGTCAGTGCACCACTCAGTACTGACTTACAACAAGAGCAAGATTCAGCCGAACCCGACAGCAGCGCAGGGACGACGGCCAACCACAAGTTACACTACACTAAGTGCAGCAAAGAAATCGGTCACGCCAGTGTACGAAAAAGTCCTGGCAGCTTCGTCTCGGAGTAAAGGAGCAGCTACAAGGGTGAGCGGAACGAAGGTTAAGACCCCATGATCTATTTCTAGTAATTGATGTAGTCTGTTGATGATCTATAAATGCAACCCCAAACCCAAAATCCTTCCTCATCTTCTAACAATGTCGCAGGAGGGATCACATCGAGCTTCGGTCCTTTGCCATGCTGTTCCGATAGTAGCATAGGAGCAGTGGTGCAGAGCGGGGAATCCCTGATCGTTTCCCTGAAAGGGAAACAACAGCAGTTTATCTATCAAATCTAAGGAAAGAAATTGAAATAAGGGGGTTTCCCTTTGGGTTTTCTTCTAGAAGACGAGGAGTGGTGTTTTACTTATTATCGTTGAACGAATTATCCTTATGTTGGTATTAGCAATTGTAGTCAGGAGTGGGAATGTGAATCTGATAGGACCATGAATATGTTGGAGAAGTCGAAGTAAAGCTTTAGATCGTGTTGTTGTAGTTCGAGGTTTTCTTTATGTCTTACTTTCTTTCATCGTGAAAATCGAAAGAAGTAGTAGTGAATTCAGTTTAGGTTTGTGGGCTTACCTTCGTAGGTTCAGGTGGTTTCAAGAGTAGGCAGTTCAAGTAATTTTTCTTTGAATAGTACCAAAGGATAAGATATTTGACCACTATGATATGTGTATGCTTGCTGTGTTTGATCAGATTTGTCCCACTTCCAAAGATATTGATTTATTTTCGCTTGAAGTTGAACAGTTTTTACAGTTACTTAGAGAGCGCATCAGACTACGGTTAGATTTTGAGTGGAGTTCCAAGTTTGAATTGTTCTTGATCCTGTTGATGTTTCTAGAGGTGCGCAAGACTACCTGTATTGACATGTTTGAAGAGTCTCTTGTTTTTTCAGCTTCAATTTCGTACTTTTTTTTGACAGCAGGATGTAGATAGCAGCAAAGAGGAAGATTATACATAGAAGTAGGACTGAATATGAAGGCGTTAAATGAACAGAAAACCCACTCCTGTGGCTACGAGTGGCTAGCTATTATAACAATGGGATTGGAGGGCTCTTCAGTAGCCACTGAAGTCTGCTGGTTTACCTAGTGGACCCACACCTAACCTATAGATACATAGTACCAGGCTTTAGTGGTGAACTACAAGGTGAGAGCAGTCGTTAATGACATTAAGCAGTCGATTGAATTGTACTAGAACATACGCTGATAATATTATCTGTTTCACCGATGAGGCGAAGCAAGTTGGATAGGAAATGAAATCGAAAACTCGTGGGCCATTTACAGTCCATAGTAAGATAAGATATGAAACAAGAATCAAGATGAAGGCCCTCGTCAGGCTACTACGCACTGCTAGCTGCATGAGGTCTATGCAAGGATCAATTTCTCTCCTCCTGTGCTTAGAGAGTCAGAAGATCATACCTCTGGTTTCCTAGTCCTATTTTTGGATCATCTTGAAGGTCTCTGATTCTGATTCTGATCTGCTATCCACCATGAACAAAGGATCTCAAACTGACACATAGGAAAGATCAAGAAGGACAGCAGATCGAAGAGCTCTGGAACGAGAGACTGCAATTGCATTCTTTTCTTGCTTACTTTTTGCGCAGGTCTCTCACGACATAGACCCTTCAATATAAATAGGTTAAAGTAGTTAGTTCTTGTTTCATTAGTTTTTTAGGCGGCTGAAATCACGTCGTTGATGTTGATTCGTGACTTGGTTGCCAAAATGCATGACAGCACATTGACATCTACATCTTCCTCATTGTAGTCTGTAGTGGAAGAAGAGACAAGCCTTCCTAGTAAGAAAAAATGGACGCCGCCGCCGCAGGAGCGAATAAGCCTCGCCAGGCTAAGACTAGCGGCAGGAAGGTAAAGAAGAAGGAGAAAGCGGAAGGAAAAGAACGACACAACCGCAAAGCCTTCACTTATTCTGGCGGTAAGAACTCAGTGCGCAAGAAAGTGCAACAATCAGCAGACCAGAATACGAGAAAAACTCATGCCCCTAAGCTCGATAAGACGCCAGACATCGCACCACCCTATGTGGTCGTTGTGCAAGGTACTTGAACTTGTGACTTAAATCTTTGTGCCAATTAAGCTTGCATGATAGATGAAGATCAATTCTCCTCAAAGTAGATTTAAACCTTCCAAGGTTTCTGCTTACAGCAAAGAGAATCCAATTCACTTACATTATCCAAATCAAACAACATCCTAAGGTCCTCGCGGCAGTGGTAAGACCACTTTGATCCGGTCGTTGGTGAAGCACTATACCAAGCAGAATATTTCCGATGTCGTGGGCCCCGTCACTCTGGTCACCAGCAAGCACCGTCGCATCACGCTCTACGAGGCTCCTAGTGGAGACTTGGCGGCACAAATAGACTTGGCCAAAATCGCAGATCTGGCTTTGTGCATGATTGATGCTTCAGTTGGGTTCGAGATGGAAACCTTCGAGTGGATCAATTTACTCCAGAACCACGGGTTTCCGAAGGTGATGGGAGTTTTAACGCACTTGGACAAGTTTCCGGAGACGAAGACGATAAGGAAGAAGAAGAAGGAGTTCAAAGCGCGGTTTTGGGCAGAGATCTACGATGGCGCGAAATTGTTCTACTTCTCTGGCCTGCAATATGGACGTTATGCGAAGACGGAGGTGACGAACCTAGCACGCTTTGTGGCAGTGCAAAAAGTACCATTGGTGCAGTGGCGACAGGGGCACCCGTATTTGCTTGCTCTGCGGTGGGAAGATCAGACTGATCCAGCAGGGAAGAAAAAGAAGGACAATGACGATAGAAGTGCAACAACTCTTACAGCCCTTGCTGCTGCTGGCAAAGCAAAAGCACTAGAGAACAATGGTGATGACCAGAAAATAGAAGAAATCGATCTCAACACTTCTTCAGCAGACGAGTCGAACTACTTCCGGCGGTTGCATCTCTATGGTTACACCTATGGAGCACGACTGCGTCAAGGCCAATTTGTGCACATTTGCGGAGTTGGCGATTTCCCTATCTCATCAATAGAACAGTACACGGATCCCTGTCCTTCGCCTCTAGCGACAGAATTGGCAGAAGGCAAGCCGAATGCGATCGAGTTCGCAGAAAAGAACAAGATCAAGAAGAAGAAAGTGAACAACTTGCGGACGCTGCAGGAGAAACATAAAGCGGTACTACTTGTGACGTAGAAGAACTGAAATTTGTTTCGTCCGTACGACTAGCACGCTAGTTCATAGAGTAGGACGATTTCAGTTCTTCATATTGTAGTTCCATATCCGTTCATTGATTCGTTTTTGATTTTGTCCCTCCTCGTCCGCAAATGCTAGAACTGTAAACCCCTCCCTGTCAAGGTCATCATCCAACAATCTAAAATTCCCTATCATCATTCAACAGATTTACGCTCCTGGATGCGATATCGGCAATGTTTTGATGGATCGCGACGCAGTTTACATTAATTTGCCAAAGCACCAAGTCGGATTCACCAAACGCGAAGATGAAGATGAAAACGCAGAACTTCCTGAAGCTGTATCGCTTGTCCGTGAGCTGCAAGGCAAAGTTGGTGCTCTGAATGACGTTTCTGCTGCGGGCAAGCTGAGGCTGACGGGTCGTAGCAGCGCAGTCCTGTCAGGGGATAGACGGATGGCGCCTAAAACGACAACTCATTCTGAAGGAAATGAAGCTGGAAGCGACGAAGACGGAGAATGTGCTTCTAGCGATGAAGAAGGTGGAGATCTCCACAGTGGATCAGAGGAAGAAGACGAGACGAAAAATGCGACTGGTGCAGGTGAATCTGACGACGATGAAGAAGAAGAAGATGGAAAAGCTGCTACGAACAATGGTCGTGGGTCAGATGACGAAGAAGATGGTGACTCAGCAAGTGATGAACCCGAGGATGATGAGCAAAAGTTGGCACACAAGCGACAATTCTTTGCAGATGCGAAGGCGCGTTTTGCTAAAGACGTGCCTCTCGAGGACCTCATCTATGGGAATCGGCGTGCGTCAGGTCTTCTAGGCAATAATCTAGGCAAGAAGAAATCTTCTACAGGAAAAGGTCAACTCCAAGTCGGCGGTTCTTCGTCTTCCTCGTCAATCGTGAGAACGGTTGACTTTCAAGATGGTAACAGCGACGGTCCTAAGAAACTGCAATTGTTCGGAGACGCTTCAGATTCTGAAGGTGACGACGGCGATGCCCTGCTAGACGATGAGATGAACACTCCCGCGGAAGACAACCGTCCTGAATCTTGGAGGCTGCGCTGCTTGCCCAACGAAAGTCGTTTCCTATGGGATGAAGAGGCACGAGCAGAGCTGAAAAAGACTAGATTCGTGACAGGCGACTGGAATGCGTCTGGTCGTGAAGGAGGAGGTGATGTTGAGGATGAAGATGGCAACATCATGGGCAATGATGACTTGGATCCAGAACAACAGCGACTATTGAACACCGATGACGCAGAGCTTTCGCCGGATGAATTACGAGAAAAAAAGGCCTTGGTCATGGAACAGCGCACGAAGCAGGAGGAAAAGGACAAGAACCAGCAAGACGACACTGACGAGTTTGGCCGACGAAACGTGGTCAAAAAATTGAACGTGGAGGACATGCTCGAGCACGCAGATGCTCTACCCATTGGCGCTTACGTGCGAATTGTCATCGAAAACGTGCCGAAGATTAGTGTGGACGGGTTAAATTTGGCCAGGCCCTTGGTCGTTGGCGGCTTACTTCCTGGAGAATTGAAGATGGGAGTGATGCAACTGCGCATAAAAAACCATCGTTGGGCTCCTCGCGTTCTCAAAAGCAACGACGTTCTTCTAGCTTCCATCGGATGGCGCAGGTTTCAGACCTTACCAATGTTCTCCTTAGAGGACCGAAACGAAAAACGCATGCGCTTCTTGAAGTACACGCCAGAGCACATGCACTGCCACATGACCTTCTTTGGACCACTGGTGCCTCCAAAGACTGGTGCGGTGTTCGTGAAAAGCCTGAAGAACGTGGCCAACTACCGCGTGTCAGCAACGGGCCATGTCCTTGAATCCAACCAGAGCTTCAATGTGGTCAAAAAACTCAAATTAACCGGTGAACCCTACAAAATCTTCAAGCACACGGCGTTTGTCAAGGGCATGTTTAACTCCGATCTGGAGTGCAACAAGGCTTTGCACGCCAAGCTGCAGACGGTATCAGGGATTCGTGGTGAGATCAAGAAAGCCGAAGGCACAGAAGGTCATTTTCGCGCGACATTTGAGGACAGAATTCTCATGTCCGATCTCGTCCTGCTCAAGTCATGGGTTCAGGTAAAAATGACCTTACTACTCTGTTACTCAACAGATTTATTTTTTACAGATGGTTATTTGCGTTCCTGGGTTATGAAGAACTCCGACAATGTCACTAGCTAATGGAAATGATAGTCAAACACTCGTCTCCACCACAGGTCGAGCCGAAGCAATTTTACAATCCTATGTTGGATATTTCGGAGTGGCGTCGTATGAAGACCATTGGCGAGCTGCGTTTCGAGCAATCCTTGCCCGCCGCAGCTCCCAACAACGCCAAGGGCGCCTTAAAGCGTGCCGAAGACTCCAACTATGGCAAACAGTTGATCCGAGAACGCCGAAAGTTCGCGAAGTTGCAGCTCCCGAAGAGCGTTGAGAGCAACTTGCCATTCAAGACAGTACCTAAGTTGGAGATGCGCACTAGGAAGAAGGCAGACGAGTGGGCTACTGAGGAGAGCAAGATGATCAACCGAGCCGTCACTTCTCTCCTCAAGACGGACCGGGAGCACCAAGTGGACAGTGCTTTGCAGAGGCTGCAGACGGTGAAGGTGGACAAGCTGCGAAAAAATACGGAAAGAAGGAAGGCGAAAACATTGGAAAAGGTGCGGAAGGAAGAAAAGATCCAAGCCTTGCGAGACGCTCACACAAAGGAAAACCGCAAAGCAAAATACGTCAAACAAGGGAAGGAAGAAGAGAAAAAGCGCAAGAAGATGCGACTGGAAGATTAATCTTGTGCCTCGTTTGTGGACAACTACAACCTGTCATGCTGGAGTTGTATCTTTCCAGTCGTATAATTGTAATCTCGTTGTTACAACTTGTTCTCGCTCTCGCATACTTTGATGTCTTCTACCTCGTCAAGAAGGAGGTGCCACCCTGTAACAACCGGGTGGCACCGTATTACTTCAACCCACTACAACTTTAGCCCTCGCACATGCAAGCAAAAATGCAATGTATGGACGACACAATACTCAAACATGCATGGATTTACTTTTCAATCTAATAGTTGTACAAATCGGGTGAGGCCAGCAGAAGGACGAGGATTGACGATGTGTTTCCTTCTCCTCCTAATAGATACTTCCGCTCCTTCTACTCCTAACAGTCCCGCTCCCTCTACTCCTGCTACCCATGTCAATGGTTGTATTTGATCTCTCATAGGATCATATCTCACAGGATCCTAATCGTTCATGGGATCGACCCAGAAGTGGATCTGTCGAAAGACCTTATAGCTTTTACGATCCCAAGATGAGGTTGGTCACAGAAAAAAGACGATCTATTTCTCCAGGATCCAAGAATAAGATCGATACCAGACGGATTACCAGAACATTTTTACAAGAACAAGATCGATCTGAGTTTCTTTGTGGAAAGAGAATAAGTAAGAGGATGTGATAGAAGAACGATCATGAGTATCGGTGGAATGTATATTGGGCTGGTGAGATAATCAAGATCTTTCTTCTTTTTAGGAGCAAATCGCGTATTATCGCTGTTGCCTTTGTCTGTACTATCAACGTATTACTGCTGTTAAGGAAATCGCCCTTATCCGTTAGAGACGGTGCCCTCGGAACGAAGATAGATTCTCATGTGGCCACTGGACAAGATTGGGTTTTCATTTTACAACAATCATACAGGGGTGGCAAGAAGGGGCAAGAATTGCGGTGTCCCAAGAGTTATATAGAATTCACTTGCTAGACATTTTCTGGATTATTTGCATAAACTCAAACTGAATTTTCATTATTTCTACTTTTTTATTATCCTTTTATTGATTTCAATCGTCTATAATCAGCTTAAGCGCTAGACCCTTCTTCCACTTACATCAAAAATGGGTAAGTTTCGTAAGCATGGGTCGAAGCACGACCGCGGCACCAAGAAGCGTGGCAATAAGGGTCCGCGTAAGGACAAGATCCACGGTCTCAAAGCTGGGTCCAAAGGCGTCGCTGCGCAGTACTTGACTCGTGCTCAAAGTCTCAAAAAACTGCAGTTGTCCCTTGTCGACTTCCGCAGATTGTGTATCCTCAAGGGCATTTATCCGCGTGATCCGAAGCGGAAGCCGGCAGGCAATGACAAGACCTACTATCATGTCAAGGACATCAAGTTTTTGCAGCATGAACCTTTGTTGTGCAAGTTTGCGGAGTTGAAGGTGTATATGAAAAAGTACAAAAAATGCTTGGGTCGTGGCGACAAGAACTCGGCGAGGAGACTAGAAGACTTGAAACCCGACTACACCCTGCATCATTTGGTACAACTTCTATGAGTACTATGGAGTGAATTAATATAAGAATTTAGATTTATGCCAGATTAGGATTACACGTTGCATCACTTGGTACAATTAGGTAGAATCATGATCCATTCCTATTTGTCTCAAAGCTGCATGTTATCCTATTTCGTTCCCAATTCCACTATATTCACGCCAGGACTATGTCAATATTCACCACTATGAATTATCACCACTTTTTTACCCCACTACAGGTCCGCGAGCGCTATCCAACCTTCGTCGATGCTATCCGTGATTTGGACGATGCTCTTTCCATGGTCGCTCTGTACGACGCTTTGCCTACTGATCAGAAACGGGAAATTCGCTCCGATGTGATCCAGGAATCCGCACGCTTGATTCACGAGTTTTTCCTCTACATTATCCAAACGAAGGCACTCAAGAAGGTCTTCGCCAGTATCAAGGGCTACTATTTTCAAGCCTTGATTGGAGGAGAAACGGTCACGTGGTTGGTGCCGCACAAATTTGCGCAAGAATTGCCGGTGGAGGTCGATTTTCGGGTAAGACTCTAGTGGTCCATCTCACATCAAGTAAATTGAAATTCGACTAAGATTCTAGTGAAGGACTCAATCGAGTAAGACTCTAGTGCAGGACATCAAGTAAATTGAAATTCGTCTCACAACTGATTAGAGATAAAAAAGTTTAAGTTTTATCAACTTCAAATCCTTATCCACCCCATCATAACTCAGACTCTAGTGAAGGAGTCAATCTCACATGATCAAGTAAATTGAAATTCGAAATTCATTCTTTCTCATCTACAACCTGATTCGTCCCGCTGGTAGTCGAGGAGTTTCCCAAAACTGATACCATACAGGTAATGTCCACATTCAACGAGTTCTACCGAACCATGTTGAAGTTCATCAACTTTAAGCTGTATGCCGAAGAGCATTTTGAATATCCACCGAAATTCAACTACAAGAAAAACGCAGCAGAAATGGCCAAATTTTACGTGTCGAACACTGTGGAGAAACAGGTATAATATCTGATAATAGACATGCTACAAGTATAGAAGATAAAGTCGTTGATTGGTTATACCTATTGATACTTGTGCAAGATCTAGAGCCGTTGTGGATCTTCACTCTTTAAAAGATAAGAACTTTTCACCCTATATCGATCTGGAATCGCTTCATCTTTGAAGCCACATAAAGAGGCATTTAACTCTTGAACAATTGCACAACAGGCCTCCTCAGAAGCTGCCGTTCGCAGAGGAGAGGAAAAAGAGGAGGTCGAAGCTGCATGCATTGAGGACTTTGCGGCAGTGTCAGAAGAAGTCCAGCAATTGCAGGCCCAGAAGAACGCCAATGCAGGACAGTCTGGAATTTTCAGTGGGCTAAAGGTCTTCATCCAGAGGGAAGTGCCTTTTCACTCGATCTACTTTGTTCTCAAGTGTGGAGGAGCACAGGTATGACCTCATGACCGCTACTTGTGGAGGATTTTTATGTTCAGGTGAATCCTACTTGCGAAATACTAAGAAATCATAATCATCATCTTCATATCCAATCTTTTTTAACCCCTGGAGTGAGTACATTCATTCATTCATTCATTCATTCATTCATTCATTCATATCTTCCTATCCAAGAAATTCAAATTTCTTTCTATCTTACGACAGGTTGGTTGGGCCTCGCTTCCCGGCTCCCCCTTCAAGGAGACGGACAGGAGCATTACCCATCAGATTATCGACCGGCCTTCTTCCCAGTTCCAGATGGTTGAGGGTCGCGAGTACGTCCAGCCACAATGGGTCCTAGATTCTTTCAACGAAAATCTCCGCTTGCCGATTGATCCCTACCTGCCGGATAGAACTTGCCCACCCCACTTGAGTCCGTTTGTCGATGACGGTGCTGAGGGCTACACGCCAGAGCGACGAGAGATGTTGGATAAACTCAGGGACGAAGGTGCTGGTTCATCCTCCTCAAGTGGAGCGAATCAAGGAGCAGCAGCCGCAAAAGGACCCGTGGATGACGAGGCAGCTGAAACTACCTTCTTGGCAGAGGTTGCGGCAGAAGCTAAGGGAGTGTGGGCATCAGACTTTGGCTTTGGCAATGCTGCCGAGGATGACGAGGCCGAAGATGACGAGGCCGAAGATGACGACGGCGAGGAAGGTTCACCTGCAGTAGATCAGACTGCAACGAAGGAACAAGAAAAGAATGCTAGTGGAAAGAGTTGTGGTCTCGAAGCAAGGACCACTAGTGGGGAAGCAGAGGCTAGTGCCTCCGACGACGATATGGACGCCGCAGAGAGCGAGGAAAAGAAGAAGCCTCTGTCCAAAGCCGAGAAGGTAGCAGCTGAGGAGCTTGAAAGGAGGAAGGCCATGATGCCTAAGAAACATCAAAGACTCTACCAGCGTATCGAAAAGACCGAGAACAAGAAGAAAGCAGAAGTCGCAAAACTGCAAAAGCGAAGAAATAAGAAGAAAGCTGCAACGTCTGGCTGAGCCGAAGACACTTCAAGAGGAAGCGTGATGCCTGTGGGTATCGCAGCATCTCATCAAGGTCGTCACGTCAAAAATCCACAACCCATAGTACGCAGCTGCTCGGAGAAAGGACTCATATGAGTTTGTGAAATAGAAGAGACATTGAGATCAAACTATGAATTACCAGCCTCTACAACGCAAGGTAGGAAGAACACGTGCATAAGTCCACACATGATAAAGTCAGTAAACGACGCGAAAGGTAGAAGATGCAGTGTTGAGGCATCAAGCTGATGTGACAGATACTGATGTGTTCACTACAGCAGGAACAAAAGGAAAAAGCCAATCTCTGTACTGTCTAAGTACGAATTGAGGAGCCAACAGAAGGAGAAACGCATCTCTCCTCAGTCGTTACGGCTAGATTAGCATCTGAGTAATCTTAAGTTAGGTGCTACTGTGCAGCGATTCAGCTGTACCAGGTGATAGGACCACAAAGTGCTCATCCTAGAAAGAAGTAACTTTGCTATCATTTTTGCCTGTATTTCCCGGCTCTTCTCTCTCGCTTACAGTAAGTGCGATTGAGGATAGACGCGTTGCTCGTTCTGTTGTGATGTGATAGGTCTGTTTCACGTTGATCGTTCTGTTGAGATGATGGTTCGGCAGTGAATTTCGTGACTAGGATGTCTGCTGTGATCAGCTTTCTGTTGAGAGAGTTGCAGCGATCAGCTTTCTGTTGGGTGTGAGAGTGTGAGACACAGTATATGATTCGTCGAGATCATGGCAGAGTCAGTACAACTTCTGCTGTCTGTTGAGATTCTAATCTGTTGAAGATTTCGGACGCGTCGTGATGTGAGGACCCTCGAGTTGTACACCAAGATAGAAATCCGACTCAGTGAGTCACCCAGATAATCACTTTCACTCTACTCATCGACAGGAGTTTTTCTCTCGCATGCAACCTCTCATCTCTGCTGTTCCTCTCCAGGAATAAGATAGAATCGCTTGTTTTCCCACTCCTGATAGAAGGATAGAAGAAGAGGATTTCGATTTTCATACGATTTTCTGATCTCTATCAACAAAAACTTGATCAGAAATAGTTTCGACGTAGATCTAGGAAGAGAATTTGGTGCAAAGAAGGCACTTCTGTACACTAAGATAAGTAACGGCGAACAAAGAAGATAACGTCCATACTACTTCCCTGTTCTACAAAACAAAGATATTAACGTCCAGCATACTAGACTCCCTCTACTACATTTACTCCTGAAAAATAGGTACAACTACAACAAATTGAATTTTATGGACGAATTTAAGCTAGCTTAAATTTCTGTTAATACACCACGCGGCAGGAACAACAGAGATCTTCTCTCCTCTCTTATTTCGTTTGTACGTTGGTGCATGGCGACTCCTCTCATATTTCGTTTGCAGTTGGTTTAACTAAAGACACAACAAGATGGCGGAGTCGGTTACGTTTTCGATTGTCGCATTCGGGATCATACACGGGCTGATGGGCCTAGGCTTTTTGCTGTTCGGCTCAATAGTTAAGACAAAACGACAACTCACACTCACTTGGCAATTAAGTAAATAGTAGTTTGTCGTATGGTACTAATAAATAGTAGTTCTTTTTACTTAGTAGCCTTCCTGTAGTAGTAAAAGACAATGTTTTTGTTGCCTACTTGTCTACAAGTCCGCAAACATTCACTTAGTACGTGACTTGAGTCGGGGTCGTGTAGTAGTTCTTAGTAGCTTGTCGTATATTACTAATGGCCTGTGCTTTGTAAAAGACAATGACAAATCCATCTTCCGTAATTACGCAATGTACAATCCTGGTAAGACTTCCTCCGTTTTGACAGTGGGTAAAAAAGATTGTTGTTGTTGAAGAAGATGGATTTAGTTTTAGAGGAGCAGATGTGGATTCGTAGAATACAGTCAATCTCAATTCGTACACGTTTTAGGGCAGAAGATGACGATCTTCTAATGTCAGTCTCAGCGAGACTTACGAGAAACACGATGGCAAAATACCAGACCATGCATACACTGCGTTCGAATGGTACCTGACCTTCTCTTAAGGCTTGAGGAAATCCATCTTGTTCCACCTTAGCATCCTGGTGTTCCAGTTCTTTCTGATGGGGAACAGCAGGGGCATCTCTGTCTTCCCGTTCTGGAGGAGAACAACACCAGGAGTACAACGGAGATGCTCACCAAGATGGATCGACTTCTGCAAGGTAGGTCTAACTCTCCGTGTTGCAATTCGCATGCTGTGGCTTCGCGTTCAAGTGGATTGCGATACTCAAAGATCCTCGGCAAAAGAACATTGCCGACGCTCTTCCGCTCTCACCTAGGAAATATGCGATCGCTCTACTCTACCGAAGTGGTCTCTTTTTATGGCTCAAAACAGATAATCATAATGTCTACAGGCGATTGTGGATTGATAGAGAAGTCATTCTCAAACCTCACACTCGTCAGGCCGTTTGCATTTTTCCTTATTTCCTGCTTAGCCTATCGACATCGAGAGCTAGAGAAAAGATATTTCGTGCAGAGGTTTTAGCCTGCAGTTGGCTTAGTGGTTTAGGCGTTGGCCTGTTCACTTATCAATTCCAACAACCTACAATCTAGCATCATCATCATCATCATCATCGTCATCATCATCATCATCATCGTCGTCATGATGTGAGCTCCTCTAATCTTTCTGTACGTGTTCGGCTGTATCGTGATTCTGGTCGTGGTGTTTGTGCGGTTCCTTTATGCACATAAGTTTGGCGGAGAGATATGGGAGATGGCCTACGGACACGCAAAAGTGAAACAACAAGTGAGAATTTATGGCAAATAAAGTAAAAATACTACATCAATAATTAGAATCATTGTTTGAGTACTAGACTAAGTGAGAATAATTGAGTACTAGACTAAGTGAGATTAGTTGAGTACTAGACTAAGTAAAAATATAGATCAAGGAATACGTCGGTACTGCGACTAGGTGCTACATGCCTTTTAGGGATCAGGCACAGAATAGAATAGACGAGGTATAACTGAACCTAACCTAACGACCTCTGATAGACTTTTTAGTCTTACAACTTATCTTCTCGTATGCCAATCGAGCATACAAGAACAGTTGTTGCTGTGATGCAATAAATGTCCACACGAGAAGGCAAAAGGGACCACACCTATCATAAACCATGATCATGAAGAGGTCGTGATATGACCGAGGCATAGAAAAATATGTGTGCTATAGCTATAGGCGACCTATGATCATGTTCTAATATAGGAAGTGACCTACAATGATGTTCTTCTAATATGACGCAGATAACCTCCAAGGCCATGCTTTCCCAACTATGCAGGAGGTACCGAATTTCTTGGCTTTCGTCGTACCTTGGCTGAATGCATTCAGTGGCGCGCTGGCGTTATGCTACGTACCCCACTTCCGAGCATCTGTTTTGCATTGCTGCTCCTGTTGCCCTACTCGAGTTCCAGTCACCGAGGGAGAGCAAGACTTCTTTGCTGACGATATCCAATTAAGGCTCTGCTCATGCTTGTTGTTCTTGATTTTTGATGACGATACAGCTGCTGATGGTAAAATGATACTTCTTCATTCGACAGCA
Source organism: Amoebophrya sp. A25 (assembly GCA_905178165.1). NCBI lineage: Eukaryota > Dinophyceae > Syndiniales > Amoebophryaceae > Amoebophrya > Amoebophrya sp. A25. The sequence goes on from CAJINU010000054.1 coordinate 492,638, forward strand.
CAAGAACTAGTACCGTTCCTCTCATCCAAAATACCTCGTCTAATGTAAACCGCTATGCTGGCGAAGAATGATGAGGATGATGCGATGCTGAACGAAGACGTCTTCTTCGCGCAGACATCTGCCAATATTGCTATTGACGATGCTGCGCACGACGAACTACCACAAGAACACGTTACAGAGTATACGCAGACGAAGTTGGGTTCGGGCCAAAAAGTTGTCCTAGTGGTCTTTGAAGTCTTCGCTGCTCTCAATCTTCTCGCTCCCACTGTGAATTTCGCTCTCCGTATGCGAGAATTCGAGAACCCGAATCAGTTTGCGGCTCTTTATGCTTCTCTTATGGCGAAGTTGATAGATCATAAGTGCGCTTAGTTCAAGATCAAAGGCATCTTCTTCTTCTTCTTCGAGTGACGGCACAGGTAGACAACAATAAATGCAAGAAATGTAGTAGTACTTACTAGTATAATCTTTTAGATTTCTTGTTGTTCCTAAGAAGTCTAGTATTTTTCATATTTTGATGGTGTTTGTTTCCCAAGAACTAAAATCTTGGTCTTGTGGCTTCGTTTCTAGTGCTATGAAAAGAAGCATCAGGAGCAAGACCATCCTAATGCTCGTTTTTCCTTGGTTCTATAAATATATCTCATCCTCCTGATGCTTGCTCCAGAAGATTCTTCTAATTTGCACAATCTTGCAGAATGGTGTTGCGGTCTTTTGTTCGCTGCCTTTCTAGGTAACTTGATCACTTATGCGGCTATTTTGCGCCAAGCCGCCGAAAATCGAGGAGGAAATAAGGATGGAGCCGTTTCATATGGTGGGGAGCAGGAGATCATTATGGGTAGAAGAACAACTAAGAAATAAATTTGCACCCCTAATTAAAGATGCTTTACCCCGTGAGTGGGCACATCCACATCAATCAATCAATGAGCTCTCTTCTTCGACGGTTGTCTATTGAAGTAATAAGATTCTGATCATTTCTACCAGGACTCGTTCCTTTGTTTGAGAGTAGCATGAAATGGATGATAGACCGAATTTGCATGCTTCCGGGGTACTAATTTTACCTCGTGGTCTAGGTTAGAAACCTAGAGGAGGAGGAGTAGCAGTCGATCTTTTACTACTAGCTCTGATTTGTTCCACTGTTGCTATTAGTGCTATTAGTTCAATTCCACCACTTAAATACTAGTTCAATTCCACCACTTAAATTACTTAGTGCTATTAGTTCAATTCTATCTCTAATAACACCCCAGCCGATGTGGAGGAGCCTTTGGTTGGAGGCGAGGATATTGAGGGTCGTAAGAAGGCTCAATCTAAGAAGGCTGCATCTCCAGATGATGAACAGCCTTGGAAGCGACGCGCAGAATCGGAAACAACACGCGATGTCTTACTTCTTTTAAGGCGACCATTTATTTGTTGGATCATTCACTACATCCATCGACGTTTGGTTCAATGTTGTAGGACATAAGTAGTTGAAGAAGATGAAGTTGAACGTGAATCGTGAGAACGCCCATGAAGACATATTTTTCAGAGTCAGGGAGCATTTTTCTGTAAATAATGATCATATAGTTCTTGATGTCGCCCGCCCACCATCCCGTCCTCCACGTCGCTCTATGTTATTTTCCATGTTCTTCATGTTCAGTAGCTCCCTCGTAGAAAACCTTACCTACCTAAGCCTTAGTTCCTAGTGCTGAGTTTCCCCTTGTTACCTTACCTACCTCACCACGTCATTCTCTTGTGCCACGCTTCCACCTCACCACGTCACCACTCTTGTATCTTACCTCACCACGTCACCGCCACCTCTAATCTACGAATGCGGAGCACTCTTAACCGAAGACGGTCGCTTGCTTCCGCGAACAACTAAGTCGTCCATCTTCTTCAAAGCATGGCGATTGGTTATCGGATCTCTCTTCGTGGTTCTTGCTGGCCTGTACGTCTGGAAATTCGTAGAAACATGGGAGTGGGACGCGATTAAGGCCACATTGCACATTGCATTCTTCACTACAACCATCCTTGACTTGTTTTCCACTAGGAGAGGGGTCTTCTACTGGGATGTCACTACCATCCTTGAGGACGTGTTTTCCAGTAGGAAACGAAAGGTGTCAACAACAGGTGGGATGATGTGAAGAATGCAAAAATTCCGCAACCTCCTCTAAGAATAAGCCGGTTCTCGTGGGCCGTCCCGCAACCTCCTCTACGAACAGCAATTCGGCCGGGGGTCCCAAGCAGTGGTATAAGAAAGATCAGAGTTCCGAAGGGAGGACCGGGAAGTGGATGTTGAAAAGAGCCTTTTAACAGAAGTACTATAACAAATTGTATGTACTTAACTAGGACTAGGAGGAGAAAGATCCAAGATGAAGATCATAAGTAGCACAACCTAAGTAAGTGATAGGAAGATTCAAAAGGCCAGGAATCGAATTATTGTACAATCCCTTAGGAAACTAAAATCGAAGTAGATGTCGATAATCGAGAAACTAAAAGGTAGATGCTAGCTTGCATGTACCTTCTCTGATTTAATCTTCATTGAACAACTAGACATAGACGTAGTACTAGACGTAGATAGTTGGACAATTTGTTATAATACGAATCTTACCTCCTGATGTTAATATTTGATTCACAACAACCTACATAATTTGGAATTGAAACTAATTTGGGATTTGACTCAATAAACACAACCATGTTATCCGCCATTTGATAGCGGCAATTTGTTTGCGGAAAACACGTGGGAATTTAATTAAGAATATTACGCAACAGTAATGAAGAACTACATGGATGACCTAAATCCAGCATCGCTGCGCCACATCATTCTTTGTTGCGAGAAAAATGAAAGACACGCAAAAAAAAAATAATCAAAAAACAAAAAAAATGTAACAATTTCTTGTGATACTTCCCTACTTGTTGTTGTATTTAGTAGTTTGATGTTGGTTTTGGGGGTGGAATTTTCTTAACCGATCACGACATTACTACTTGGCATTTCTTCACAAGTAGTACTAAAAGGCATGATTGGCAGAGACATTTCTGATATCCTTTCAAATGAACTTAATGGGGACATTCAAAATTTTTATGCGCTGACTTGTATAAGAAAATAAGGCCACGGTACTCACAGTCTCTCGGGAGCGAGTGTGGTTCTCATCGAGTTCTATGTGGTGTTCATATGCAAGATCTTGGTAGAAAAGGACACCACGAGGACAAGCGCAAGCGAGGTCAGATGCAACGTGGTGTGATTTTGCCATCTATAAGGCCGCACTCAAGAGAAGAGACCGATGCACATCGAGTTCTTACACACATGATCTTTTATGTATTTATAATTAAGGCCCAACTTTCATTGGTCATTGGGGTTGGTCACTGAGATCGAAGTGGCGGCCCCTTGAGAGAACAGGCGAAAACGAAGGGAAAAGGGTAGAGCTGCTTTGAAGGTGGTCTCTTCCGTTCCGCATCAGTGACCACTGACTGCTGAACTTTGATATAAGGAAGTAGGCTCTACTTCCACTTGTCCCGCCCACTGAATTGAATAGACTGTTCCACTTGTTCTTGCTGTTCGTGGTGTAAAAAGAAGTCGTAATCAATCGAAATGGTAAATGTTCAGCAGCAGGTCCCTTCTCATGCTGTTCCTAAGGCAGCGATTGAGTCCTTCTTCGCAGATGTTGGTAGGGTATGCTCAGCGATAAAGCCTACGGGAAAGGGCCGTGGACGAGAAGGTGCGTCAAGCACCAAACGGGGAGTCCTAAATAGAGACTTGGCGGATGAGTCGGGTAAGATGAGGCAAAGAGAAGGAGGAGGAGCAGGAGGACTAAAACCTGAGTCGAACGAAGTAGGACTGAATAAACCTAAGTCGACCTCCGTTCGGCAACTAGAAGCAGACGACAATATAGATTTCGAAGATTTTCTATTGCATAGTGTGGACAGAGTAGAGGCGGAAACGCTAAAACAGGCTCAAAATTGGCTTGGCTTCGTTTCCTTCCCTACTTCGTCTAGGTCTAGAGCGTCATCGAGCAAGTACAAGAGAAACGGCAACTGGAATAAGGTTAATCGCGGGATTGGTGTCGGTGCCAGGGGTATCAACAAAGGTCATGAGGTTGAAGACGCTGATAGGATCAAGAGCAAGAACCGCGCCTACGATCCTCCCTTTTATGCCACAAAGCAGTGGAACAGCAAGAAGGTTACGAACAGCCGAGAGTTCTTACAAGGTCGTCAAACATCTCCCTCCTCCTCCTCTTGGAGAAATAGTCCTCTCGTTACAGCTCAAAACTTAGTGACCGAAGGCCGTTGGGGTGAGCTCCTTTCGGCCTCCGATGCTCTGTCCAGACAGCAGCTCTTTCAACTTATAGGGTTTGTGGCGAAGAAAACTGCGAATGCAGTACAAGTGATACCGGACGGTAAAAGCGTAAACAAGGGCGCGAAGACGAGTGCGAACGGATTTTTGTGTGGCGAGAAGAAAGTCCTGCGTACTGGGGCCAGCACGACATCTGCTCCATTATCTGAGGTTCATCTTGGTAAAAGAAATGAAAGCTCGTTTTCAACATCGCTGTTGGATCAGTTGCAGGTGGAAAGCGCTCCTACGTCAGATTGCCCAACACCAGATTCAAAAGCACTGACTCCATGCACTGCCCCATCCAGCTCGCCTAAAGTTGCGGAGGCTGAAGACGTCGTCGCAGATTTGCTATACGTTGCTTTGCGCCATCGTGAGGACCTTTCGGCTGAGGAAGTTTCTTTGGCTGCTCATTGTTGTTCGAGATACTTCCAGACGAGTGTAGTTCCTGATTCCGCTGTCGATTCCGTACTTCTAGTTCGTCTGGTTGGACAAAGGATCAACCAGTTAGACTGGGTGGATAAACTAGAAGTTGTACGGGGGCATGATAAAAACCAAGTAGATCATCACGAGCTTCACAACAAGGCGTCCTCGTCAAAGATACGGACTCCGCTGACCGGATTCGACATCTCACGACTAGCACACTTCGTGTCCTGTTTTCCGAATACTGTGAACCTTCATCGGTTTTGGACTGGTTTGATAAGCGGTTTGCATCATGCTCATGATACACATGGAAGTGGTGATGGAAGACGCTCCACTTTGACCGACATCAGAGGACTCCCAGACCTACATCCAACGACGCGAATGACATTGCTTCATTCCATAGTGCGGTGTCAACAGGCTGGGTTACAACCTTCGCTAAAAGCGATAGAGAACGAGCTTCTACTACAACTAGAAAAGTCCGCAAACAGAAGCTCTTGTTCTCCTGTATCACAGCCTAAAATAGAGCAGGAGAAAAGCTCTATTATTGCTGTCGAAGATGAGTCAGACCACTCGTGTCTCGATAACGACCAGAAAAATCAAAGAGAAGAGCGTGGTTTAGCTGCAGACGCGCAGTCGCTTCTTGATGAGTTGATGAGTCCAGGTCCACGAGCACAGACTGAAGATGCCAGCATCGTCGATGGTTCCTCCGGAAGATGTGACTTAATGTTCGACGATTTGCAGCTGGTACAAAGTCGAGGAGCTTCAGGAAATAGCACGAGGACTGAAGATGACGAGAGTGCAGCGAAGGAGCTCGAAAAGCCCAAAGAACAAGCGCCACATCAAGTGTTTCAAAGAACCCAGAAGAGAAGCAAGTCTGGGACGATTTTCGATTTCGATTTTGATACTGGCGAAGTTAAGGGTTACCACATTGCATCCTTCACTACCATCCTTGACTTTTTTTCCAGTAGGGAAAGGGTCAGAGATGATCTGAAGAATGCAATGTCGCAACCTCTAACGAAGATGATATTAATATGGGTACCGCACGACACACAGAGGACGCGCTGGTATCTGCACGCAGGCGAGCTGGATTTCTGAATAGACAACTCTTGAAAGATAATAATAGTGATGAATCTTCAAGATCTGCAGAGGAGTCGAAAAACAACTCAAGAAGCGGAACAAGAGCGAGACTTCTCAACCAACATGGCGCATTTCTGGCAGGTCTAACGGAGTCGATTGTTGATGACGTAGCGAAAGGTCGGATCGCGAACGCACGAGAGGTAGCTCAGATCTTTTCTGATCTGCACCAGTTGCATTTGCTGGACAGTGAGGGATTGTCAATTCTTCACAGGCGGATCGCGGATTTGTTGGCACGGAAATCATTAATACCGGTAAAATCTCTCCTCTCCTCCTCCAACCAAAAGAAACCTCCCTCAGTCTCATTTCGAGACGCTGTTTCACTCTTGCTGAGCTACAGTAAGCTGTCAAGGGAATTGCGAAGTAGTTTAGAAGGAGACAATTTGGAGCTCACAGTCCAGAGTCTCGCACGTAAGTGCTTCGGAGGCACTCATCGGCTAGATGCTCCTACAGCTTGTGACTTGGTTCGAGCTTTTGGGAATTTGCCGGTTCTTGGGATGGCATCTTCTTCGAGTTCATGCTACGATGGTTCAACGTGCTTAGTAGATACCCCTACTTTAGATACGACTTGGGATGATGCAGCATACCTCGGCCCAACATCTACAACATCAAGGGTTCTCCAGAAGTCACCTCTACTTCCAGTCACCGCGTATAACCGATTGTTGTCGACCGCCAAAAAGGCGACTGGGAATACAACCTTTAGTAGATCATTTCCACCTTCTAAAGGACCATTTGACCGCAGCTATTGCGAAACTCAGCTAATATCAGCTGTCCAACGGTGTATACGGAAATCTACTATGACTGCGGACCATCTAGGCAAGCTCTTGTGGGAGTTCCGGAAAGATCGTCTCTCCAGCGTCCGCTCAGAGGTTGGTGGACCGCTGCTTACTGCTTTTGTTCTGAAAGCAAACGCTAATGCTGCGACTGCCCCAGAACAAACGCAAAAAAGTCTTTCCACTTCATCAAGTAGTCGTGGCATCAACAAAATCTCAGCACAAACAGCGCTTCGCTGTCCGGTTGCTTTAAGCTATGCCAAAAACCTATTACCTGCGGATAGACAGGGAAAGCAGCTGCTGGCACAACTTTGTTACACAGTGCAGGACCTTTTCGTGGCAAATAGTAATAGGTCCGCGGGAACAAGTATGAGTAGTGATGAGAACGAAACTTCCACGGCTGGAAAAATAAGCAGGAACAGAAGCATGTTAAAGATGCACTCAATCGATCAGCATCAGGGAGGAATGGTTAAAGACTCCCTCTTCACAACTTTGAGTTCGTCCTCTTCGAAATCCTCGATGAGCACACTTGTCGCGGCAATGCAGGCCTTTGCCAGTGCTGGGATGGTCGTTGAACCTAGTGCGGTGCTCGCAAATCGGATTCAAGACATGGTTTTGAGCGTGCTACCTGCACTGTCATGTTCTGGAGAGGAGGAGCAGAACCAAAAAAAAATAGTTGTGAGACCGGGAAACATTTCTTCGTCCGCTTTGAGAACTTCTGCGGCGATTGATGATGTCCTTTCTCTGGCAGAGGCTTATCCTCGGATTGCGGGCAGGGTTTCGAATGCAGAGCAAGCAGGTACAAGTAGTGCTAGTTCGCGGTTTGCTGCAGGTGGCCTTTCGATTATGGTGGTGTACAAATGAAGTAAAAATGATCTGACCTACTTCATCTTGTTAATACCAAGGAATATGTATCTCTATGTGTGATCCTAGAATCTGAATCTGCTTGTTTTGTCGTTATGGCTGGCAATTGTCTAACTCAACCCGAGGCGATCGTGCTGTCTTAACTCTACTCTCGCAAACCCTAGTCCGGAGCTTAGAGGAGCAACAGCAATGGTTACAGACGAGGAAACCTGAGAAAAAGACCTCCTCAAAAACACTAGAAGACGCAAATAAAAAGCTATGCTGGACACCTGGTCTTCTCTGTCGTGCCTTGCAACGCGCTCCTCTAGTTCAAAAAGATCCTAGATTCCTTACCGCAGCTCAGAAAGTGTTTGTAGCGAGTAAGAGGAAATGGGATGTCAATCAAACGGTGCAGTTCATGGAGCGCCTACAACACTGTGTTGTTAATGGTGGATTGCCTGCAATTGGAACTTTTGGGGTTTTTCCGGGGCTATTAGTACGAGGAGAAGGACTTTCTGGAAGCGAGCAGAGTGCAGCAACGCGGAGGTTGGGTGCTTCCGCTTGTAGTAACAAGGAGAAGCAGCACGATCAGGTGGAACAGTTTCTTCTACCAGACTGCAAGCATATGCTGAAAATTTTGTGCGCCAAAGTCCGCTCGTCTTCTGCAGGAGGAGGATCATTGGCAGTCCTCTTCACAGCTGCAATCCCGTTTCTGTCCTCTCCAGATCAGTGCAGGCTGTTAGCACCTGAAATCAGGCAGAGTTTAGCATCGTACTTGGGGGACCTCAACGAGGAGAAAGATGAGCTGGGGGAAACCAAAGCGAAGATCTCAAAAAAAATGAATTCTGCAGGCGAGGGCAAGCTAATCGAGCTGTGTTGTCAAGTTATACAGGCTTTTGGCACTCACGATGTCCGGGATGCAAGGCTGTTCAGGGACGTATTGAGTATTCTAGCAACATCAACATGTACATGCCCCCGTCAGATGAATAGGGGAGGTCCCCAAGGAGCAAGAACACGGATGCCCGATGAAAAGACAGTTGCTATATCTAAATTCCTCTATACGATGGCGAAATTGGGCTGTTTTGTGCAACAGGATGGCGATGATTCGTCGCTTTTGGGAATTATTCGACATTTGTGCAATGAGCTGGACCTTGATATTCGCCACCACGATACAACTGCTCAGACTTTTCTTTCCGTGCAGAGCCGCACTCGCATTCCTCACGACACAGCTTTACGTCTCTGCGTTGCCTCTGCGGTGATGGGAACACGGTTTAGCTCTGCAGTGGACGGAAAGGAGAGGAAGGCACGAGAGGTGGTTACTTGGGAGTTATTCCGGGTGAGTGTGGAACAGCTTGCTTTTCCTGGGATGCATGATCATGAAGAAGGCAATGCCGCTGCTGGAGACGATCATCTACCCGACAATCTTCGGCAAGAGACTTCTGAGAAAATGGTATCCAAGCTTCGGACTTTGACGCAAAAATCGGCGTCATTTGCTTTTGCCTTAGGACTGTTTCATAGCGTCAAGCAGGAATCGGCCACAGACAAAAGTGTATTCTTTCGAAAAAATCGATTGGAGTTTCTGGACGATATTGAGAAATCACTTGGCGCTCCTGGGTCTCACAATGAGACGAGCTCTTCTTGCCTTCTAAAAAATCACGAGCGTCCGGTTGCGCGGTTATTATCCAAAGTTGAGTATCCTTATCGTTATCCTGGTGCCAACACTTCTGCATCATCTACGTCATGGGGACGAGGAGGTAATTTGGAGTTGGACATAGACCTGAAAAACAGAAGCGTGGTCAAAGGTCCGCTAAAGCTTGGCCCATTCCGTGTATCGTTCGCAGTGCCTGTTTCCGCAATGGATGAGGAAGATGGCTTTCAAAATTGTGTCGGGAAAAACAAGGAAGGTGAAAGCTACGAACAGGCAACAATAAGCGCTACCAGTTGTAAAGACCGCTATATGCTGCTCGACTGCCTAGATGTGGCTGATTTCTATTTCGAACATTTTCCAGACTCGAGGTACGAACACCTACACCAACTACGACCACAGATTCGCGAGTTTATCCTTGCAAAACACTTTGCTTTAAGACAAATGGGGTTTAGGGTAGCAATATTGGATTGTACGAGGCCTGCTTGGAAAGATTGCCGCACTGACGAAGAACGTAGTGTTTTATTAAAAAGGGTTCTTAATGCTGGTACGGGACAGTAAATGATATAGATGTGATTGGTGACATTCGCTTTCATTCCTTCAATAGGAAGTCTTTCTCGCTCACACTGATGTATTGCCCCATCGGCTCACTCTCTCGTGATTCGCTCACTCGTTTACTCACGCACAACTCATGGCGGTAAAAATGCAAGCAGCTTTGGAAACGGCTACAACAGTGTTTGTTTCCGCAGGTTGGTGACGTGGAGAACAAGGCACTTCGCTATGGCGAATATCGTCTGTTTGAGAAAGTATTTCTGTCAAGAGGTCGTTTTGGTATCTTCAAGTTCAAATACTGCGTGTCCGGTGAGCGAGGATTCACAAAAAAGTTAGCGACTCCGTGCGTCATCTGTTGGGAAAAGGATCACGGTCTGCGTGACTCGCGTGAATGTTTCTACGGTTCTGCTGCACATGTTAAAAGCCATGAAGCTACAAGGATACAGGGGGCGCGCAAATATGTTCCTCGCTTTTGTCGTTGATACAGGGACGCACGCCCCCCCCTGTGGATGGCCCTGTGGTGGCGCTTACGCGTTCTTCTCCGCGCTGCCTTTCACGGATTCTCTGGGTGGAAGGAGTCAAAACTGGGCGCGGGCGTCCCCTTGCGCCTCTCTGCGTGTCCCCCAGGGACCTCCTGGCCTTTGCTGACCCTCGCAGGCTGGAGGTCTGCGGGGTAGAAGGCCGCCGAAGGCGGGGACGGTAACAAGAGCAAGCAGGCCAACGACCAAGGGCCCGGAGGGTACAGGCCACACGGCTCAGGGGGGCCAGCCTTGCGCCTTTTGCCGCTTTCGGAGGCCTTCCCCACCCGTTGCACTGCTGCGGCGGCGAAGCACATAGGAGGCCTGTAGAGTACATGCAGGCAGCGGGAAGGGAGCGGAGGAGGCGCCTTGGAGGACCCCTTTGGAAGCCTTCCACCCCCGGCTGACGCCTTCCAAAGGGGTCCGGGGATCCACGGACCCCCCCTACGCTAGGGGGGGGGCGCTGCCCTGCACCCTGGATCATATATCAATCCATGCACCTAGTCTACGTCGGCTCTACGTCGGTCTACTGCTAGGTGAGGCTGTTCAAATGATGAGTGTGAATCTCAATGTTGCTGCCACCACACCCACGAACGTACTACAGTCCCATCATCCGAAGGACCTCTCTGTTTTGAATGAAAGTAGAACCTAGACTTACTTACTAAAAAGTCCCCTGCTAATGATTTTTCTGTTTTGGGTAGAATGGATATAGGCGGAGTTGGAGTTTTTCTACTTTTAGAAGAAGTCGCCACCAAACCTGTATTGCATTTACCCTGATGTTTCTAATTATCTTTCTACGTTTTCCCCATTGATTGTTGTAACAACTTGTAGGTATTTTGAACCGGTTTGCGTCTATAATTGACACAAAATCTTATGATTCGCTGATCGATGGTCATCCTGTATCATCTTGTTTTTTACTTCACAATTTAAGCTTTTATCGCTTAGATACCACCAATTGCAGTGCTACGAATTTGCACACAACTCATAGATTTCCACCTCGTGAAAGAGAGAATTACGGTCAACTACGAGAGTGAGGTAGAGAATACTCATGGTCGTGCATTAAAATAGCCAGTATAAACGAGAAGTTGTAAATGTATAATTTTCCAAGTGTTGGATCTTCTAATAGGTTGCTGTATCAACAATGATTGAGACATCGACGAGCTCCGTCAAAATTGTATTCCGTCTCCTGTAAGGTTCTGTCGTGTTCGTAAATACGGCTTGTGTATTGATGATAAAATAGAGTAGAATTAATCCATCGGAATCCTTATTGCAAAGGAAATACTAGTAGATTTTTTGCATGAACTTCATAGCGTTAAGGAGCGACTGTTCTTGTAGCCCTGGTGCTTTTCACAAGTTTTGGTGACTTCATTGATTTTTGTCAGTGGAACAACTCAGTGTTTCATTCCTGTCTTGGGACCAGAGCTTTGTGCTGTTTTTGTATGGAATTGATTCAGCAAGTCGCAATATCCTTGTAAAAAATTTCCGCTAGTATAATGTCATGATGTCTATTCATGCGCATGACGGCAGCAAGTGATGAAAATATATAACAACAATACAGATAGTATACATAGTCGTGATTAGGTATGTTCAGGTTAGTTAGGTGTTTTGCATTCGAATTTTTCACCTTGTAATTATCTTCGTCGGTTAATAACTCACACAGCGTGTTGTAGATCCGTCAATAGGGTAAATAATTGATAATTGATTTACTGTGTAGAAGCAAGATTGTTGAGATACAGATTTCTGGAACAAATGGTGATAGTTATTTCATTGATTTCTGGAACAAATTTCCTTGAAGAAGTATTCGCTGCATGTAATTCAGTAGCAAGAAGCAAAAAAGATTTTGCGCTCCTCTGCAGAAGTGAGGAAGTCGAAGTATTTTTAGTCGTTGTTTCGAGGTAAAACTGAAAGTCGTAATTTTTATCAAACCTTTTGTGTGGAGATCAGTGGCATTATAGATACAGCATGGCCATCAATTACAATACAGTATCAGCTAATTTCATATTGGCCATGAATCAATAACAATTTTTGCTTTACCGGTAGCTAGCTAGCTATCTTTCTTTTAGACCACGCTTGTCTTTCGTGTTTCCGCGGCCGGCAGGATTGGCAGCATATTATCTTCTTCTCCCATTTTCTCACTAGAAGCATGTAAGTAGTGTAGAACACACAAGTAGTTTAATTCTAGTACTGAGTAGTGATCAACATGGGTTGTTGTTGTTGTTGAGGAAATTTTGGAATATTATGTCACTTTTAGGGAATTGTTATTCGATAAAGTGAGGCTTCAAGTGGAAGTATTAACATGAATATGTCAATATTGTAAAAAAGATTCGGTGCTAGCTTCGGGCGCCTAGGCTATCTGTCTATCTATTCGTTGCTAGATAGTGCCTGAGAACACACTCTAGTACTCGGTACTCTTCTTGTCGACGTGGGGAGCGAACGAGAGAGAGAGCAAAGGCTTGAAAGTACTTGGATAATAGAAAGGAAACACCCGGCTGAAGCTAAGTGTCTCTACTTTGGCGGGTCCGTAGTTTGGGCTCGCTCGGGGTTAGGTTACTTACAAAAGGAACATCAAAGGGCTTCTCTTAATATTGTAAAAAACACAGTTCTTTGTCCCCTCTCGCCGCGTTCTTGTCGAAAAAATTCGATGTAGTCGTATTGAGTAGTGAGGGAGAGAAATCGGAATCGGTGTATGTAGTATAAAAGTTGTCGTAGTGTAGTTTTTGTAATTCAAAGTTGTAGTGAAACCTAGCACTTTGGAAATTTTGTTTATGCATTCTTCGACAGCATTATTTGTCGTATCTTCGTGCATTAAAAAGGTGTTTTTAAAAAAGTCATCAGAAAAATCGAAAAAAAGGCTTATCTTCAAACAAAAAACGGAAAACCTTCTGGGATAGGAACAAGCCAAAACCTCTCAAAACTTATAGGAATTGTCGCTGAAGCGCATATTTTTTTGGGTTATGCCATGACAGACAAGCACACCTTGTCATAGGCACCAGACACTTGTTCTTTGACACTAATATTAAGTCAACGACACTATATTGATTTTCATTTCGCAAATTCAGATTGATTCAAATCTACGAGGAACAAGAAACTTCTAACTCGAAGTTCTTGTAGAATATATAGCAATACATGTTTGATTGTTTAAGTCCTGTTATTGACAAGGAAGGAAGAGGAATGAAGACTAGTTACACTTACTCTTCCAGATACCAACATACTACAGGAGTACTCAGATAACATCTCCTTTGTTAAACAATCGAAAAAAAATGGAAGTCGCATCATCAGAAATTCCCCCGCCGAGCGGGAGTGAAGTAGACGAGACGTTGCTATCGAGGCTTGAATCGATGGGGTACAAAGCGGATTCCGTTACTCCCAAGAACTCCTCCAGGTAGTACTTTTGATCGTGTAGTTCTTTTTCTCTCTAATACTACATTCTGAGTGAGAGCAGCAAGTACACCGAGACCGACACCAAAATAAAGTTTACTAAGGAACAAGAACCTCGTGGTCACACGAGGATAAGTGAAAGAACTCCTGTCCCCCCGTTGTTAGATTGATCGATCAAGGAATTCTCTTGCATGGAAATGTTGATCATATGCTTGTTGGCGTTACTCAGATGACCTTTCTTTGTGCGTCACTTTCCGTATGTGCGTGTATGTCCTGGGTGATCAAATCTCAATTTGACTCAAATGAGAAAGAAAAGAAACTTCCATGATCCGAAAATTGCTGTCAGAATGTTGTTTGGTTGATGCTCATCACAAAAAATTCAAGTTCCTTGATTCCTCCATGAATTTCAATTGCTATCCTTGCAGACAAAAATCTCCATCCAAGTTCTTCCCTTCTGAAAAGATCCACGCCAAAGAATCTGAATTGAATTCCAAAAAACTCCTCCAGCTTACCGGCGGACGCCGAAGATCAACGCCTGACCATGCTTAAGGAAGGTACTTCATCTCTTCACAATTGTGGCCAATTTTACATTCCTTCGTTCTTCTTTTTCAGGTCTGAAGATTCTATGGAACTCAGCGAATGAAGTTGTTGTTTTTTTGATTGTCTATTTTGATTTTATTTACCCATACTAGAGTTCATCTTTACTTGTACGTAGTTCAAGGTCTGTTTTACTTATATCTTTTTCACAAGAAGTACAGACCGACTTATTGTTTTGTGAAGAGCATCCAAACAGACCTGTCTAGAAAAAACACGTCATATGTTATAATGAGGTATCTCTTTCAACATTCATCAAAAAGAATAGGAAGAGATTGAACGAACCGGGTGTCCGGAAAGTATATCTTGTATTATCGGGAGGGTACGAGAAGTACCTAGTTGTAAATATCTATTATCTGCTCCTAGTATCTGCTCCTAGTAAGTATCTATTATTTGTAGGCTTAGATTCTATCCTAGATACCTGCTGAGCAGAGTGGCTGCAGCCCTATTGTAGCTGCTAAATTTTCAATGAATGTATCTACTTGTTACTTTCAACTACGTCCTGTTCATCAACTACATTTGATTCTAATTTACTAGTGAATGTAGTTGTTTTTGTGTAAAAGTTCAAGTTTGTTACAGAACATCTTCTTCTTCTATTTACAGGAGTATTTCAAATTCTATTCTCAGTGCAACATATTATTTAGTTTCTCTTGATCGTTTGGTAACTCGCGATACCGAGAGCCACAAGTAATAGAAGTAGAAGAAACATCTTCGTATCGACGCCACTGAAAACGCAGAAGCAGAACATCATCAAAGACGAAGAAGTATTAGTTTCTTGCAGAAGAAGGAAAGACGGAGTACCAGTTTCTCGACGTCCGTCGTGGACTACTTCTACACCGTAGCTGTGGTGGTCAACTTCCTCTTCGACGTCCTCTTCGTGACGAATTCATTGCA
Source organism: Amoebophrya sp. A25 (assembly GCA_905178165.1). Lineage (NCBI taxonomy): Eukaryota > Dinophyceae > Syndiniales > Amoebophryaceae > Amoebophrya > Amoebophrya sp. A25. Next base: position 507,689 of record CAJINU010000054.1, read on the forward strand.
TTATATCCACGATACGGCTTTCATTTTTTGCTGAATCTTCATTCTATGGAGCACTGCTCTACTTCTCTTGTTCAAGAACTACAGTGAAGTCTTTTCAACTACTACTACTGAAACGAGCTAGTACATATAGTTGCAGAATTTCGCAGAACAAAGTACCAGAACCAGTAGAAGTTTTTAGTACAAGCCAGTTTTTTTCAAGCAGTACGGATTCTACTTCGTGGAGGATGCGGAACGAGTTTCGCTTCCTTGGCGAGGGAGAGGCCTCGAAGACGGCAGTTGATTTCCTTTTCCGTGATTCGATGGACGGCTGTGATGAACCAAGCCAAGCACCAGGAGGACAAGTACAAGTAGGAGATGAGGAAGGAAGCGTACCAGATGGTCAGGACGAAAGATCATTAGTAGAATTACATGAAGAAAAAGAGAAAGTTCAGGCAATGGCAGCTGATGTTTCTTGTGTTGCTATAAAGGGGGAGGTTTCTTGTGATGACCACGCGGGTCATCCCACCGATCTCATTGCTGAGCCTGAAAAGCAGGTTAGCGAAAAGAAAATGACGAAGGACAACAAGGAAGCTCAAAGTGACGCAGAAGAACAAGTAGATGTAGAAGTTCCACCAACTTCAACTTCCGTGGAGGTAGATGCAGAAGTTCCACTTCTACCAAGTTCAACTTCAACTTCTGTTTTTGCTGGTGGAGAAATAGATACTAGTAAAGCTCACGAGGGCGGACAACCAGTAGAAAAGGATGTTGCTGGTGGAGAAATAGATACTAGTAAGGTTGACGAAAACCTCCAGCTAGAAATAAGGCTAAAACAAGAGTTAGAATCGTTAGAGCATCATAGTCGAAAAGCAGATGATAGTAATGGAGCAGGAACGGAGAAAGGGCGTAGATTAGAAACCTCCACGACGGAATACTATAATGCTCAAAATCTAGATGCCATAGATAGTACACCTAGTCCGACAAATAGGGAAAATAACACTAGTAAGGCAGCTATAGTAGGTCTCAATACAGCATTGCTATCTACTGCAGATACAACTATGTATATTAATTCTAGTGCTAGGATAGAAGCAGCTTTCGCTGATAGCCCAGACGAGATGCACGCCGAAGATTTAGATGTTGAAGTTATTGAGACACCTCGACGAGAAGCGGAAGTTATTGTAACAGTAACTCCACCTCCAGAACAAGATGAAGTAGATATAGTAGATAAGACTAAGAGAAATTATTTAGCGGACGACGTTAATCTTGATGAGGATGCAGCTCCTCCTACGACTTCTAGCACGACGAGGAAAACTAGCATGTGCAAGAACAGCACAGGCAGTGATATTAGCAGTCTCTTGATCGAAGACAACGAGGACACACCTTTCCTCCAAGAGGGTGATGATCTTCGCTGTGCTAGTGCTCTCTTGATGCAAAAAGACCACGCCCTGCCTTTCCAACAAGTAGACGGTCTCACTGCTCATCAAGCAGAGGTAGACGAGGAGACTCTTGGTCCGCTTGTGCCTCTTCTGATCCCTCAACAAGAGGAAGAAGATCTGCTCACTGCGCTTCCGGAGGGTCCCACGATGCCGGAGGAACCCCCTCCCCCTCCTCTTCATGTGCATCTTTCCAAGGCTCGCTCAAAAACAACTACAACCTCCTCCCACAACATAACATCTTCATCGACATCAGGGCGTTTGTCGGAGCAGCGTGCCGAGAGCGCGGGAGAGGGAGTTCAAGGCAGTGTGAGCGAGGACACAGACCGGTTTTTCGGTCTTTTTAAGGAAGGTCGCTCTGACTGGGATGCGAACCGACAAGGGATCATGGAAGCCCAACTATCTATGATGGGCTGGACCGCAGCAGCGTCTTCAACCTCAAACAGAAAAAACAACACTGTAGTAGGAAAGACCAATGTAGGCCTAGGAGGAGCAGGCGGCGGAGGAGCAGCAGCAGGTAGTGCCTCTCCTCAATCATCGTCGAAAAAAAACAGCAAAGAAGACAACACAAATACTTCAAGCGGTAGTGCTAGTGGTGCCTTGAAAGAAAGCAATAAAGACTCTTCATCACCTGCTAAAGAAAAACGAGGTAGGAAAGATTCAGAGGCGTCTTCACGAATGGCTGATAAATTCGTAATGCGAGTCGAAGAATACGATAGACCCACAAAGGATGAAGAAGCAGCTGGTGACGGTGCTGTTGAGGCGAAAAAGGAGAAAGAAGCTTCTACGTCTAACGCTCTAGCTTCAACTGAGTCAACATCCACGAACAAGAGCGCTAGTACTACAGACGCCAAAGATGCCAAGGAGAAATCTTCTGAAGAAAATATAGCATCAACTACAAGTAGTAGCGGAGACGCAGATAAAAAAGACAAAGCAGCAGCTGCTCAACCAACTTCTACAACACTAGAGAAAACGAATTCACATCCTGCAGTACCAGCATCTTCAGGCAACAATGTTGACACAGCAGATACGAGAACAAGTACTGGGAATAGTGTTGTGGCTTCGAATTTATCAACCGCCCTGTCCGTCGAAAGTGAAGCCGCACCTGACTTCCAAATGCCTGTGAGGACAGTTGGTCAAAATGCAAGTACTTCTCATGGAGAGTCTGGCTCGGGATCAGGAGGTTCCCCGATAGTCCTGCTTCCGCGCGCACCCACTGGGGACGACCGTGAACCCACATCCTCGACTTCGAATTCACCACATCCGCGAAGTGGTTCTTCTTCCTCAGGTAAAAACAAAGTGTGGGGAAGCACTTCATCAACCTCTAGTCAACAGCGCGACGTTGTTACGAGTCACACGGTTTTGAACGTTGTTGGCATGAGAAATGCTGCTAAAAATGGTGAAGAGGATGAACAAGACAACAATATTGATGCCGCTTCACCACAGTCTCCGGAGCAAGTCCAGTTGCTAGATCGAGTGGATTCCGGCTCCGCTGCTTCGCCACCGCACACAAGAGGTCGCGACCCCTACAATCGCAGTCTAGATGACGTTGAGGACGATGATTATCGGGATAAGAAATCAATTAAGGGTAGGGTAAAGGTGCTTTTGTTCCCGCTTTTTATGCCTTATTTCCTAAGGTGGGAGAAAGGCAGAAAAAGCAGGGTCCACGAGCACCAAGACCCTACCTCTAAATCAAGAGACGCGAACAATACGAGTGGAGGTTCGGATACTAGTCTTCTGGGTGCAAACGACAGAAGAGAAAAGTGGTCTAGCGGTGATCGTCCTGAAGACGAGTCGTCTTCAACTTTCTCTGAAGACGATCCAACGACGGACGAAGAAAGAACATCAAACTTGCCGCCTGGACAAGAAGCCAATGGTATTATATAACTAGGGAAATTATAAGACATTCCTCCAGGTCCATATAACTAGGGAAATTATAAGAGATTCTTCCAGGAGGTACTTTGGGTAAAAATGGTAAGCTATGGTGCCTTACTGACAAGAATAGAATTGGATTTGAATTTACATTAACAGGCAGCAAATTAATCGACTTTCTACTTTGTTCTTTCTCTCATCTTGCTTCACTCAATCTCAAACAATCATCCATTACATCCAGGTGAAATACCTCCGCTTTATCATCTTTATATGCGAGACCCCGTCTTCAATCCAGAGAATAGCAAAGCCCTGGCTGCAACGGTACTTTCACCATTTTTTGCTGTAAAAGATAGAGATAGAGAAGTAGTGATGTTTATCAGAAGAAAAATTGAGAATTGTGGTCTTTGATGATCCAGTAGGTAGTAATTTCGAGTAAGTACGTAGGTAATAGCATCACAATTGCTGATCCAGACATGAAATCAGAACTCATCCTGTACTACATCCACACCCGCTCAACTACAGACCGCTGCCGCACAACCTGTGGGTCGCAAGGAGCCGCAAAGCGGTTACGACCGGCTGACCGGTTTAGATTTCAATAATCCTGTCGGAGCGAATTTCGAGCGCACGAAACGCGAACAGGAACGAGTAGAAAAAGAGAAGCAGGAGGTTGGCACTATGAGTCTCGAGACCATGGCCGAGCTGTTGGATTACGGCGTCTCTTACCAGAAGTGGCTCAAGGGTCGGATGGATGCAGCCAGTCATGATCGAGATACCGCTGGAAGGGGTCAAGGTGCTGCAGCAGATCTTTTGCGAGGAGGAGCTGGACATTATGGCTCACAGTAGAAATTCATCTTAACAAGCAGCATCTACTTGGAAGGATTTTGTGAGACGAGAAAATACCTACCAAGATGCTCTGCAAGAAGATGAACATTTAAGTATAGTTGCGTCTAAGGACCACAGCTAGGAGTTGGGCCACCATCGTCGACTGCGGCGCAGCAACAGCAATTGTTGAGACAACGGCAGCAACTGCTAGCAGCAGCGCGAGGCGCAGGCGCCGGGTCTTTGATGGATCTGCATCAGCAGCAGTTGATTGCGGCAGCCGCAGCAAGAGGCGATCCAATAGCTCTAGCGGCTTTAAGTGCGTTCCCAGGTGGTTCTAAAGGTGCGACGGCTGTTGCGCCGATGCTGCCAGCCGGAAAGGGCACATTGCACCCACGCGCCGCCGCCGCAGCCAGATTGCTGCAGCAGCAGCAGCAGCAGCAGGGGGCCTATGCTCAGTTCTATCCGCCGCCGATGCAGCAAGGGGTTTCGCCAGGAGGCGCGTACGCACGACCAGGTCTCGCTCCAGGAGGTGCAACAGCAGGTGGGCCAGCTCTACGACCCTTCTCTCCGCAGGAAGAAGCGGAGAAGGAGCTCCAGATGCTTAGAAAAGGCAGAGGAGGCGCGCAGATCGTGAATGTCCACAAGCAGCACCGCATGGGCCTCCAAGTGCCTCAACTCGCAGGCGGCTTTCATACTGGAGCAGGGTCGAGGCAGAACAGCGCCTCGGTTTCTCCGCGTGACCGCAGTCGCACGCCCAAGGGCTCGGAACGAAGGCGACTCGGAAATCCAGCGACCACTACGGTGTTGCATGCAGGTGAGGTCTACACGCCAACGAAGGCAGCGCAACAAGTAACGCCGAGGACTAACGTCTTGCCCCCACCAGGATTGTTAGGTCAAGCGACAGCATCGTCTTCTAGTAAACTACCTGAGGCGGGTGCTGCTTCTCAACCACTTCCTGGAGCATCAATAAGTGCAAGTGGAGCTGCCAGTTCTAGTACCCAAAGTCCCAGTGGCCGCCTGGCCAAGACTGCAGCGCAGATGGAAGCGCATTTAGAACCTCACATGGAACCCATAGCACGTGCGCCACCTCAGAACCAACAGCAGGAGAAGCTGCGCAACCTAGTGATGTCAGAGAGACAACGCGCAGAGCAGATGAATGGCACAGTTGCAGGTCGTGCTGCGAGCGCAGCAACTTCGAGCGCAGCAACGACCAGACCTTCACCAGGCATGGTTAAAGTCGGAAGCTCTGCATCTTCCTCCTCTTCCTCCATACAGCCTCCTCCTGTTGCTTCTTCACAGCAGAATCCTATGACGGGACCGCAACAAGCTCACAACGGGACTAGTACAACTAGAGCACCAGGAGGAGGACAAGTTCTAGGTCCAGGAGGTCCAGGTCTAGGTCTTCCAAGGAACGCAAATGGATCGCTAAATCCTCCTGATCATCATATAGTAGGACAAGGTCTTCCAAGGAACGCAAATGGATCGCTAAATCCTCCTGATCATCATATAGTAGGACAAGATGAGATTCCTCCGCCACCACCTGCATCCTCCTCCGCCACCACCCCTCCCGGACCCCCTCCGGTCGAAGACGCCTCGCCTACAACTCCGAGAAAGAGCAGCGAGGACGAGGACTACGCCGCAGGAGGTGCTCCAGGAAGTAGTTCAGCTTACCATACCCCAGGAGGAGCAGGAGGTGCTCCAGGTAGTAGTACTAGTAGCAATGCTGGTCCTCCACGTAGCAGTGCGGCTTTACTAGACGCGTCTCCTGCGACAGAGCGAGATCGTATTGTAGCGGAAATCAAACAGAAAATGAATGCTACATCCGAGGATAGTGCGGCGCCTTATTGTGGGAGAGACGTCCTTATTATGGGTGTAGGGAATTCATCATCTCCAAATGAGTCATCTGGACGAAGAGAAAGACAAGAGGAAAAAGGGACCCAGATGACCCCTGAGATGAATTCCCGACACCTCTAACCATAACATGAGCCCGGATGAGATGCGACAGGAGATAGTGCGAATGCAAAGTTTGCTCCTGAAAAACAACGAAATGCAGAGCGGTGGGGCTGGGGTACTAGTACTTACTCTACGTTTATTACAGCATTCATCTGACGCGATTTACATTCAAGTAAGTACGTAGATGATACGAGTACACAATGAGCAGGAGGAAGTCCAAAAAGAACTCAGTTTTTGTGTTTTCGTATTTCTGTTCTACGAAGAATTAGTTGAAGATAAAATTGAAGATGGAACAGATGCAAGTTCTTGTTCAACACGAAAAAAGCCTCATCTGCATCACGACGCACCACTACATCGATCTCATTACAGGATGGCCCTGGCGGAGCAGCTTCCGATCTTGACGGTGGTGGCTTTAATGTGGATCAGCAAGACGGGTATTTCCTCAACATTCCCTCCGGGTCTTACTGGCAAGACGGTTTTGGCAGTGGCCCGCCCCTTCCGCCTAGTGGAGACCGCGGTCAGTCGGGTCTGGAGAAGGAGAGACGCGACTACACCAAAGCAGCGCAGCGCCTGTTCAAGGAGAAGGAACGGCAAGAGCGCAGAGAAAGGAAAGCGTATTTCGATCGCAAGGAGAGGGAACGACACCAAGAGCGCGACCGTACAGACGCGCGACGGGCAGCACAGGGTCGTGGAGTGATGCCGCCACCTGGTACAACTGACGGGGGGTACTTAGTAGACCCCTCCGACGTAAATGCACCACCGCCACAGCCAAGACAGTTTCGTCGAGAAAACAACATGGATCGCAGAGGAGGAGGCGAGGTTGACCACATTGACAATAGACGTGGCACGAGAGAGGATAGAAGAACAGGTGGAGATCATCACGGCGACCACAGAAGGGACGACAGAAGAGGCGATCGTGGAGATGACAGGCGAGACCACGATCGTCGTGGAGGCGGTGTGCACAGAGGCAGTGGCGGACACAGAGGCGACCGAGGCCATAGAGGAGGTGATCGCGACCTCCATAGAGGCGATCATCATACAACTAGGCCTGATCGCGAGCAGATGCAGATGAGAGGCGACCTTGGCGAGCCGATGTATCCACGACGAGACCGAGGAGGCGACCATTTCCAAGACCACAGACGGGAGATGCAAGATAGACGAGGAGAAGAGAGACGAGGAGGTGAATATACAACAGACAGAAGGGGTGGAGGTGATCGGGGCGATCGTAGAGGAGACCACAGAGGCGATAGAGACTACAGAGGCGATCGAGGAGACCACAGAGGTGATAGAGACTTCTACAGAGGGTCTGGAGACCCGCGAGGATACAACAATAACATGGACCACAACCACGTCAACCTCATGGTACCTCCTCCAGGCAGCGGCCAGCGTGAGAGCATGCGTGATGCCAGGCTCCACAGCATGGACAACGGTCCTCCTGGACTGATGCCTGGGAGAGATCGAAGGGATGATCGACGTGGAGGTCCTCCTCAGAATGAGATGGATTTTGGTCCTCCGCCAAGACGCGACCGCGATCTAGATCAAGGAGGCCACCTGGAACGAGGCGGTCCGTCGGGTAACTTCTATGCAGGAGAACGCGACGGCAGGAGAGACCGAGGAGACCATATTAGAGGTGATAGAGACCACAGAGGCGATCGAGGAGATCATAGAGGTGATAGAGATCATAGAGGTGATAGAGACCAAAACAATCGCAATGGCGGAGGCAAAGGTCGAGGCAAAGATCACACTCGTGGAGGAAATGATCTGATGCAGCAGATGCCTAGAGAAATGTCCAACGTGAATGTTCGCGGAGGTCGCGGGCCGCAAGACCACGACATGATGGACTACAACCGGGGAGCAGCACCGCAGCAGCCACCAGTACGACCTGCGAACGAAGTACAGTGAGGAAGGTTGTGAAATGTCTTTGGGTTCTGTCTGATCAGGGAAGTATTAGTTCTGTCTGATCAGGGAAGTACTACGTGCACGTCAGGTGCGGGCTGTTGTAATCAGGGTTCTGGAGGGATTTTGGGTGTAGTAATCACTCGTGGGGATCGATTGGATCAGTCGGGTTCTGTCTGATCAGGGGCAAGTACTTTCAGAAAGAAGAAACGTGGTCGTTTCGGTTTCTCTTCATATACATAGGTACTTTGTTCCTGTTTTATTCGGGCAGGTCATCAGGGGCTCTTTGATGTTCGTGAACCCCTCTGTTTGGTGATGATCTATATTTATATGAATGTCGTGGTACTACTGGGTGAACTACTTTCTTAAATTATCGTTGTTCCTTGCTGCTCTTAGAAAGGATCATGTTGTCAAAAAAAAATAGAATGTACTCAAAGGCACCTATGCTGGCTAATGTTTTTCGTGCACCCGTCATACAGGGTTCGTTGTTTTTCGTTACCATTCTTGGCAAGTAAAAACATCAATATCTAAGCAAGGGATTTTTCATCGAGTTTTTATTGGGGAACTTCTATCTTCAACCACGGGAACAATATGTGTCGAATCTTGTAAGTTAGTCTCAATCGTGGTGAAGCATCGGTGTCTTTCTTTCAGCTGTAACGAGTTGATCTGATCGCGTCGTGGTAGTCGTCGAACGAGTGTGCGTTTCCAGTCAGGTTGTCCGTGCTGATGATAGGCTTGTTGAAGCAAAAGAATTGAAATACCTTTTATTGGGGAACTATCAACCAGGGGAACAATTACAATGTAGTTGGACAGAACCCAGAGTCATGATGTAGTTGGGGACGAAATTCGCGATGGATGTTTCAATGACGTGTTGGTTGACTACTTGTTGTACTTCTTCTCACGGGAAAATTCGAAAAACGAGACCGCGTTTGAGTTTTTACTTAAAAAACTAGTGTTTTCGGAGTGTGCTTATAATGCTTTTGCGTCGTATGCTATACCCATTCCAGCTCTAATATGCTGGTCACTCACAGAGCAAGACTTTTCATTCTTCTCCGAGACTTAGACTTTTCACTAGGTTGATCAAGAGCACTGGGGAGTAGGAAGTCGTCCTTCATTCTTCTCCGAGACGATCTAACTGAGTAACTACACATGATTTGATGTGATTTATCAACGTGATTAAGACGAGGGTACTAGAAGTATGCAAATAACAATCCGATTCCGCTCATATGTTTCTGCTTGGCGCAATGTGCTTACAGTTCTAAATCGGTCGTGAACACTAAAAGAAGTACTAGTTTGCTTCAGGCTAAATTCATTTTTAATGATGTACTTCAACTTCAGGTCAATGATAATTTTATCGCTTTTATTTTCTTTGCTTGTTTCTTCCTCGTTCGATCAATCTTGCTCCTCCTTGTACTTATCCGACAAAAAGAACAGGATGTTAGAGGAAGGTAGATTATTTTAGATGTTTATCGTTCACCTAGATGAGGTATCAGATAGAGTGAGGATCGCAACAACAACAGCTAGAAGATTTGAGGTGATAAAAACTGCTGTAGGAGTAGGTTGTACGACTTGTGCGTCGTTGTACAATTGGTAATATGCTCACCTTCCTAGTCAAGACTAAAAGCTCAACATTTTCAGGTTGGTGTTGGTCTTGGCTGTTGTTGTCTTGTAGTGAGTGCCAGCACTTCCTCAATTAGAAGACAAATTTTAGATCATGTAGCTGTTAAAAAGAATGTGCTCGTCGTAATAATGTGTATGAATGACGAGCACAGGTTTTCTTTATGTTGATGTGCTTTTTTCTTTTTCATCTTTCAAGACTCTCACACACGGCATCTCTAGGTGCAACTCTCTTCATTCACGGCACTTAATTTCCTCTTCACATGCTATGTATGTACTTCTTATTTATTACCAGGAGCTTTGCCTCGTCAACCAAATCAAAAGCTATTATCGCCATACCAACCCACTTATACATCCACCCTCTACCCTATCATTTATAGTTTTTGTCACGGGTGGGCGACACCTACGACATGGAAGAAGATTCATTTGGACGTTTGATTTATTCATCCATGCAAACGGTCATCCATGCAGCAAACTGTGTTGGGTTAGTGACATACGATAACCCAAGACAGAGCGGGTACATTCATTTATTCTGTATCTCTTCCTCTCACCTCTATGCTTCTCAACGTCAAATGAGATGATCATAATTGTAGTATAATTGTCGTGTAGTTGTACTAGTTGTGAAGTTGATGTATTAACTAGTAAGTAACTACTTGTATCTATAATGATCTCTATAATCATGATGTATTAATGAAGATGTACTTCCATGATCTCGTCGTGGTCTACAGTAGTACCACTACCCGAGATGAAATACACTAATAAATATGACCACTTCGGAATCTGAAGTCCAAATGCATCTTCAACTTCATCTTATTATTTGTATGAATGAATCATGAGTGAATGCTTGGTGAAAAAATTCATAAAGAATTCAGAATTCGACCATCAGTAGTCAGGAGGAACTTTTTCGCCCTGACAACTGTTTCGTCTTGACGATACATTTAGGGAATGACTATTAATAGGATCGAGAGGGTCCAATGAGAATGACGAAAACGAATGATTAGTAGAGACGCACCGCCAATAACGACGACCATTGTCGTTGAGGTAATTTTTATACGTCGAAGGGGACCACGAGAACATTTCATCTTGTGAAAAACAAAGCGCAGCCGAATGGTTCTCGTTTAGACGAATTGTTCTCGAGGCGCTGGTCCTTATCCTATCAAAAAAGGAGAAGGACGAAGTCCGCCAGTTCACAGCAGGTTCGAATGAAATCTTCTTCAAGTGTTTATAGTAGCTTTTGGGACAACAAGAGGTGAAGGTGAGGTGAATGACTACAAAAACACGACTGCGTAGCTCAACAAAAAGTTCAAGTTGTTAAATTCCATTACTCTAAATTGTCTTGGTCGTGTCATGAGAATGAACTCTTTTCGGTAGTCCTAGATGTGGCACAGAAGAGGTTATACGAGAAGTATCTATGCATGGGATCGATGACGAACATCAATTATATAATCTACTACTACCTCGTCGAACCACCAGGAAACACACAATCCCACTGACTACGAGAAGATACCATGATCCCTCCATGAAAAGGATGAATAGCACCTTCCTACTTCTTACTAAATACTACCTTGGTCCCTCACCTTCACGACCATGGCCACGACTTCTGATACTATGAACACCACCTACCACTAACTGCCACTACATCTTGACCACATCTTGACGATGACGAAGTATCTTGAACATCTTGATCATCGTTTAGAACATTCATTGCAAGCAGAAGGAGCCTCACTTGTGATTGCTGCTGCTGAACGACACTAAACTCTTCAACATCGACCTCATGATAGGCACATCAATCAATCAACAGCGCGGCAGGTGTTCACAACTTTGTGTTTCTGCTACTCTCTCCAGACGAAGGGGTAAAAGATGATGGGAAATCGGAATCCAATTCTGGATGTACGCTTTGATTCAAAGGAGATCTTCTTCGATTTCTAGTAGGTATACAGTACATCGGTGGCCCTGAGTAGTAGTGTTTTGCTGTTGTAGAAATTCAGTCTAGCAGGCACTCAATCTTTTAGTTTCCACAAAAAGGACGATCGCTTACAAAAGAGCTTGCCGAATAGGTTCACATCATCACTTAAATAAGTTACGAATACGTGGTCAAATAAGTGCGTGCTCCTCGTTCAAGATCATTACGAACGATATCCATATCGATGACGATGATATCGATTGGTGCTCGATGCGATGAATAAAAGGGACAAGAGAGTAAAGATACAGAGCCTACTTCTACTTTGTGCTAAAAATCATGCTCAAGTTCAACGAAGGAATAGTTACCCAACACTCACAATCGACAGTACTAATGGACCCGTCTACTCAACAACCTAGTAGTTCTTGATACAACTTACTTATTTCTAAAATCGCGGTAGAACAACAACAAGAATCGAAAATGAGTTTTCCGATCCGAGCTACGTGCTCCATCTCTCCGAAGGGAAAACCGTGCGGCGGCGGAGAGGAGCAGGCGCCCGGCTGCACCGGTGTCGTCACTTTCGTGCAGTTATGTTGAATAGAAGGCATGTTTGACTTTGATCTTCGGAATCGGAGGTGAAAACTACAAGAAAAATTCGACTACAGAAGTGTTGACTTGGTCGACTGGTGGATATGCTGGATAAAATATTGATCTTACTTCACTTCTTAATCATCGGAGACATGAATACTGATACATAGAAGTGTTGAAAAAATCGATAGTGACAGAAACAAGTCAAAATCACGTCTAATACCTGAATCCGAGGACAAGTGCGTGATTACATGTTAAGGCAACTATCCACGTATGCTTAATATGCTTTAGCCTCGCGGGAACCTTTATCGGGTTGAGACGAGAAAGTAAACTGCGTCATAGCATCAGCATGGTTTCTGTCTTGTTGACAATAGTAGATACTAATATTGGGTGAAGATATTATGAAAAGAAATGTGCAAAAAGTAAAAGGCGCACTTTTTCTCAAAAGTTGGAGTGTGTGTGTGCGTGCGTGCGTGTGTTTTTTGTTTCCGTCGCTGCCCGAGAACATCCAAAAAAACGCTGCCACTGGATAGACTCTGGCGAGGATCTGGCGTAAGCGGAAACTTCTATCTCGTCTAATCTTCGGATCTCAAGTTATGGCTAGTTTTCGAGACCACAGCGCTAATCAGACATTTTGAAATCATGCATAGATAGGTAGAAATCATACATTGATAGGTAACGGACTTTCCGCTTTTATTTGGTCCCTTTGTTAGGCAGATAGCCGAATAGATTCACAGCATCAAGTTCAAGGCCAGTTTTCGAAAGTGCAGCAAACAAGCCAGGTGGAGCCGGTTATAGCTTGTACTTCCCACTCCTACAACAACCTCATTTTCCACATCCTCATCTTCCACTTCCTCCAACAGTCCTCCTCTAATCCTTGGATGCGGAAAAGCGGGACTTCATGGGTTCCATATTCACGAAAAAGCTGACTTTTCGAATGGGTGTATGTCGGCTGGACCCCATTGGAATCCTCATGGTACTAATTACTACTCTATTTTTTATTGTTTGTACTAGTGTACATCGATCATCTTCAACATTTTGCTCTTGCTCTTTTTACTCTTTTTGTGAAAGAGGAGCCTGAAGAGAAAAGAATATCAGCGTCTATTTCGATGGAAGTTTGGCTACTTTTGACTTTTATCACCATTATCAAATTCAAGAATCAAGAACGGACATCACACCCTGTTCGCCTCGCATAGTACCAATTGACTTTGAGACTCGTGTCCTGGATGTAAAAAAAACAAATAGTCTTCAACATCAACTTCGTAGTTCGTAGTTCCTGCTCGAGGGGTCCTTAAATATGTTTACTTCATGCCTCTAGCAAAATATATTGAACAATTTTTATAGGTAAAAATCACGGCGCACCTTCGGATGAAGATCGCCACGCTGGTGACATGGGAAATATCACCGTGGATGAGAACGGCGAGTCAAAAGGTTCCTTGACGGATCATCTGATCAATTACGGCAATATTTCTCTTGTCTTTCATCTTCAGAATGCCCTTACAAAAAAAATAACAATGTATATTACTCAAAGGTATATGATGATGGACCGAGATCGTAGATGTAGATCGAAATAACAAAATGTAACTCGATGCAGTCGATGAGGTACCAGAATCTCACCTCTCTCCTGCTCTCCTGTCTCTAATCCGAAATATTTGGTGAATTCACGGTCGTTGGTCGCAGCGTTATGGTCCACGCTGACGAGGATGATTTGGGCAAGGGAGACCACAGTGAGCCTGGCACTAATGGAAAGACCTCGCTGACCACCGGAAACGCAGGTGCGCGCATCGGCTGCGGCGAGATCATATTGTGCTAAGCTACATGTACTTCTGTGCTATACATTTGGATCACTCGTAGCAGTAACACGGAGTTGTATCATGCAACAGTATGTAATAAGTAGTAAACGGTAACAAGTAGTATGACTAGCAACAGTAGAGCAAGTAGCAGTACTTATGATGCAATTCTAATTCCATACATCAGCTGAAGAAGTAAAAGGAGTAGGCTCTACTAGAAGCTACTAGTGCTAAAATTTGTTTGATTTTATGGTGCGTTGTGCTTGTAGGTCGTTACCGAAGATATCGATATGCGTTATCATGTTGTTTCATCTTCACAGAAAACACCTCTAGACTAGGCACAATCAGCATCATCATCATCATCATCATCATCATCAATTTAACATGTAGTAGAATTTTTGTTGATACCTCATCAGAAATGCTCAACGTCAATACCACACACCCCCTCAACTCAACGTCAGGATGCAAAGCAAGATATAATCGGACCCACGAAGATGTTAAAAACCGGAGAACATCGTCGACACCCATTGTGGGGCTCGAATTTTGATGAAACTGATGAAGCCTCTTGTTCGTTTACTCCGCAAACAGAAACGCATATTGAGCTGCTGCATTCATATACCATTTGTGAATCTTCTGCTCAGGAAAATAACAAAGGAAACCATAGATAGCACTTAATAGCACTTACATGATGATGACATTAGCATTTATTTTGGTGTGAGCTTTTCCCAGACTTTGAAGATCCAAGTCCCTACGTCTAAATTTATGTCGATATCTAGTTGCACAGCCAAGCGGCCTGAGGCTTCGAGGAGTTAGGGGTATTTTCTTATAAAGAATATTCAAAGCTCTCTCACTTATCTTTTTTGGGCAGCAACATTCATCTGCGTCTTCTATCTATCAAAAGCTTCATTGCGTCGCTATAGTCTCGAGATCGCTCATCAATGTCAAATCTCTCACCATGTCATGACTTGTACACTGTACATCGCTACTGCTAGGATGTCTAGCGCGACCACTGTTCCTACTAGAAGAGGACTCAACCTTCATACGCAGAAGCAGCGATCAGGATCATTCTCAAGCGAGTGAGATGAACACGCTATTAAAGAGCTTCTATTGCTGAAGACTTAGAATCTCCCACTGCTGCACTTACAAATGCCTCCCTTGGCTCAAGGGGGGTAGCGTGACTGAATTCCTAATTGGTGACCAGAAATTTTTTCTGAAATCTCCAAAAAAATCCAAATAAATGAATGAATGCATGGATGCGATATCACTGGTACTGCTGCTGACGTTTATCCACGACTTGAGTTTACACTTCTTCCTTTCTTCCTCTTTTTTCTCTGCTTCGTCTATCTTCATCAAGAACAAAAGACACAGGATAAGGCGAAAACAGTGAGGAACTTGCTACGTCTTCATACCAACTTGTGCCCCATTTTTCAGCCTTGTTGTCACGTAGTTGGTCATAAACTTATTTAAGCCTTTGAGCCTTTGTTGGCCAGTCATAAGCAGCCAATTTGCGTCCTAGTGTATTAACTCTGAAGGTGCTGTACCATAAAGTAGACAGAAGATTAGGGTGGTGGATTAGCCCCCTGGTGTGGTTCCCCAGGGGGAGGATATGATGGGAACCAGAGCCACTTGCTAGACAAAACACACGCGCGGACATGCTTGAACAGGCGCCACAATCGAGAAAAAGCCTGAGAGGTGTCAGCCTTGGCGCGGCGACATCGGGCGCGCTGCCGCGGGGCGGCGAGCCTCATGAGTGCGCGCCGCTTGCCTCCGGAGGATATGTGGACACCTGGCAGGGGTGGAAGCGCCTGCGGGCCTATCTTCAAGCGGAAGGCATAAGCAGGCACATGCCACGCCTTGGGGATTTGTTCGCCGGGGTCTGAGGAGTTCAGGGGCCTCGCCGGTCTGCGGGGGTTCAGAGGTGTCGGGCGTTGCCCGTGGGGCGCGGCGCTGCAAGCAAGTGACGCGACTGCACGCAAGCAAGCGGCGCGACTGCATGAGGCCGCCGCCTCCCACCACTGGGCAGCGTGGGCCACGGGCTTGGGCGATTGGAGAGCGCGGCGCCAAAGCGGGCGCTTTAACTAAGTTCCAAAGCTCATGGCGTAACTGCGCGGGCCCAGGACTGGGGGGAGAGGAGAGCGGGACACCAAGGCAGTACTTTGACGCCTTAACTTTCAGAATTCGCCCCTCACTTTTCAAAATTCACGCCCTAACCCTCAAAATTCACGCCCTAACTTTCAAAGCTCACGCCTTGACTTTCAAAGTTCATGCGCTAACTTTCAAAGTTCACGCCTCTGCCTTCGCAATTCATGCCGGGACTTTCAAAGTTCACGCCTTTACGTTCAAACTTCATAAAATTCATGTCCTAACTTTCACAGCTCACGCCTTAACTTTCAAAATTCATGCTCTAGCACTCAAATCAAAGGGGCGACTTTTGCCCGCAGAAATCGCGGTTTATGCCGATGACTACTAGCGGAGGGGAGGGAGCTCTCACATTTGTGAACTCTTTCATCTCCTCCGGGGCCGTGAGTGCAATGACCCTATTCAAGCTCACACCATTCTTCCATTCATTGGCACTTTTGTTGCCCTCATTACTCAGCGANTCCCACCACTGGGCAGCGTGGGCCACGGGCTTGGGCGATTGGAGAGCGCGGCGCCAAAGCGGGCGCTTTAACTAAGTTCCAAAGCTCATGGCGTAACTGCGCGGGCCCAGGACTGGGGGGAGAGGAGAGCGGGACACCAAGGCAGTACTTTGACGCCTTAACTTTCAGAATTCGCCCCTCACTTTTCAAAATTCACGCCCTAACCCTCAAAATTCACGCCCTAACTTTCAAAGCTCACGCCTTGACTTTCAAAGTTCATGCGCTAACTTTCAAAGTTCACGCCTCTGCCTTCGCAATTCATGCCGGGACTTTCAAAGTTCACGCCTTTACGTTCAAACTTCATAAAATTCATGTCCTAACTTTCACAGCTCACGCCTTAACTTTCAAAATTCATGCTCTAGCACTCAAATCAAAGGGGCGACTTTTGCCCGCAGAAATCGCGGTTTATGCCGATGACTACTAGCGGAGGGGAGGGAGCTCTCACATTTGTGAACTCTTTCATCTCCTCCGGGGCCGTGAGTGCAATGACCCTATTCAAGCTCACACCATTCTTCCATTCATTGGCACTTTTGTTGCCCTCATTACTCAGCGATCACGTTCTCATTGTGATCACCGTTCATTTGTTTTTTTCCCACCCACCGTCCCGTTCATCATGGCTCACAGAGGCTCGTAAGTCCCCAGCCACGGCTGCGACTACCCTCAGAGCCAGGACGAGCTCATTCGCTTTTACTAATAATCCATCGAGCTACGCTCTTCCCTTCTGTAATCCGTTCTTTTTTTAAAGAAATCAACCAACTTCATAGCGCAACTTTTCATCAGTACGCAATTTTATAGCAGTCGTTTACTGTCAAAGTCTCGTCCTGGCGAGTCTCTGCATGAGTCCTGAGAATCTTTCTGGCCACTTCAGCCAGGGAGGCGCGCTTATCAACGCGACAAGTGGTCGAGCTCTGCCTCTGTCACCTGAGTGCGGTGCGTGTGAATTTGAGATGGCGTCATCCTGTCTGTAATGTGCTCTACGAGCGATCTCGTCTGAAAGTGAGTTTCAATGAGGCACTTTAAGAGTCGTAACGCACTGACGTCGTTCTCGCTCAACAGTATCAACTCATCCATCGAACTTCCAAACTCAACGAATCAGTCACCTCGTTTGTTCCTTTGAATTGCAACCCTGTCGCTCTTTGTCATAGCCCGTTTCAGAATGGGAAACAAAAAATTGAAGAATGTATGCTGGTCAGCAGCAGACTCCGCTGCGCAGATCCTCACTAGAATCCGCAGCGACATCTCCAATGTGCATGATGTCAAACTAGAGCAGATCATTGATGAGAAGAATTTTCAATTGTACCTGCAAGGCTATCCCACCATCGAGTCCGTTACCTCCGGCCTGGCTCTCCTTGAAGAGCTGGACGCAAATTCTTGGTGTCCTCCATCTTCTGAATTGCATGAAAATTTTTTTGATGTCTCAAACAATTCCGTTATCGGCTTTAAAAACATTGCTCTTATCAAGAAGCTAAATACCCTATTTATGCCTGAAGATCCCGATGTTTGGACGTTATTTTTACGGGGCGGCACCTGCGTCGGCAAGGTAACTTGCCCGCCCGGTTGGGTGGACAGGAAACCAAAGCTAGACGATGACGTCTCTAGCATGTGTGAGCGTTTCTGCTCCAGGCATGCCATAGCAAATAGAGTAAAGCCCGCCTTCATGGATGATAGTGTCCTGCAACTTATCTGGGATACTTCCCTCGACGAGGCACGCGAAGGGATTCTGCATGGGCCTTTCCCAATTGACTCTCTGCCAAGCGAAGTCGAGGCACTTGTGCCTCGCTTCGCTATTTGGCAGAAGAACAAGTACCGTATGATAGACGACGCACGAGTCTTTAACAACTCTGCGCATCTGTCTAAAAGAATTCCTTTACCGAGCCCACTAGAGGCTCTGGCCACCGCAACTGTTGCGGCCCGCCTGTCTCTTGATCCAAGCCTGGGCCGAGGCGTTGCCGGCAAATTCGTAGTTAATCCTAAGCGCCGCAGAATCGAGAAGCCCGACGTCGACTCCTGTCCGCCGGCCTCTCTTTCCGGTGACGTTGTCATTAATGATTTCTTCGAAAACTTGAATTTTCCACCCGATGATCTCTTAGGGATCGACGGCTTTGTCATAGATATCGAGCGCGCATACAAAAGCGTGGGCATCGTTGCCACCCAACAGCACGCGAACTATATCGCAGTCTTTGACCCTTCTAGTTCAAAATTCTTCGCGTTTCGCTCCTCAGCGCTTTTGTTTGGTAATACTCATAGCGTCGTTGTTTGGGTCAGGGTGTCCCTGTTGATCGCCGCGGCGATCCGGGGCCTCTTCCAGATTCCCGTTGCTGTTTATATCGACGACTATCATAGTTTTGTTAAGAAACACTTTGGCCCCCGGTGCGCCGCCGCTGTATGTAGACTCCTTGATAAGGTTGGGCTTGGCTACCGTGAAGAGAAGATGGACGTTAGTTCCACCTCTATCACGTTACTTGGATTAGTTTTCTCTCTTGTGGGGCAGCCGTCGGTCAAAGTTAGTACCGACCGCGCCGCAGCCTATCGCGACATTATCGAGGGCGTCCTGCGAGAGGAGCGTCTGACGGTTTCGCAGGCCGCTGAACTGTATGGCAAGCTCTCGTTCGCCTTCTGTGCAGTCTGCGAACGCAGACTGCATCCTCTCCTTCGCCCTTTGATGCTGCGCATGTTCCAACAACACGGTGACGCCACGCTCCACCGTGTTCTTCGGGCGTCGTTGTCGGCATGTGCCGAGCTGCTTTTTTCGTTACCACCCCGAAAGCTGTTGTCTCTACCTACTCGCTTTCTTATCTATTCGGACGCGTCCTGGTCTAAAGGTCGCGGAGTTATAGCAGCAGTACTGGTAGACTTAGCTAGCGTTAAAAGTGGGCATGCCTTCAACGGACCTTTTCGGTTCTGGCGCCTTAACGTCGACAAAGGAATGATCCACGAACGGACCAACGCCTTTCCAATCAATTTTCTAGAAGGTGCTGCCGCGCTTGTAGCAGTCAAGCACTGGGGCCCCCTGCTTGCCGGACACAGAGTTTTTCTCTACGTCGACAACACGGCAGCAGAGGGAACCCTAGTGCGGATGAACAGCGGCAAAGGGCACTTAGCGGCCCTTTCTTTTTTGTTTTGGGAATATGTATCAAGAATGTCGATAGCCCCTATTTTAGGACGCGTCCCATCCAACGACAACGTCGCTGACTTACCGACGAAGCCTGGAGATGTTTTCAATCTCTGGCGCAATAGCTTTGATGTCACCGAGGAATTTTTGATTGAATCTCTGATCGTCGAAGTGAGGCAGGTGCTGCTTTTGCAGGTCCAGCACTCCGCTGTGTTGTTGTCTTAATGAGTAAACTTCGTTTCTGAGTCAACTCATCAAGGACTATAGGCCCTCTCAATAACCATCGCCATCCTTTTTTATTCTCTACTTCATTCCAACCTCGCGCCCCATTTTTCAAACGTAGCGTCTGTCAGTTAAGAAGTTCATTTGTCCTTTCTGCATTTGGTCACTAAGTCAATCGCCATAAATCAGATTTGAGCCTCTCGGGCTTCTTGTTTCAACTCAGAAAAAGCATGGCTCTTGTAGGACAAAACGTGCAGGACGCCTTCGCCGTCCTGGCGAACGAGGCGGCAATCGACCGCCCCGACCAGCACAAGTGCCGTTTTGTGAAAGGAGTCTGCCAGGCTCGCATGGGCCTCCTCCTCATTGGAGTCACTGACTCCGACACTCTTGCCATTGAAAAGCTCAGAGTGGCCGGGTAACTTCCTTTCCTCATTTTACACATTTCTGCGTCGCAATTCCCTTAGTCATCCTCTCAACATCCTAGATTTCATAGAGCAGTAGCTTCTCTTGTCACTCATCGCGGCGCGCGTTACTCAGTTCATTCATTTACTCTTCCAGGTGCTTGCACGAAGCAAAGATGCATAAGGGCAAAGTTCTCGAGACCGTCACCCGTCACGCCGTTATCACTCTGTTGCTCGACGGGTACGTCGCCGCCGTCCCGGCCGATGCCGAGAATCAAGTTTTGGCTGTCCCGGAGAATATCCCCGACGACGTTGTTCACCGCGCGGGTCTCCTCGGTACCAACGTTATGCACCTGTTCACTACTGAGACCGTGAGAAAAGCCTCTGATGATAATCTGAAAGAGGCAGCTGAGGACACCTACTCCCGCAAGATGGTGCGACTTGCAGGAGCTGGAGTTGTCGGCGGTCGTACCTACGGTGAGCGCGTCGAGGATTTTTTCTCTCTCGGCGGCTTTCAGGACGCGATGGAATTCTGTCTCGAACGGTAGGCCGTACATGGTTTGTTGAAAACTTGTTATCTCTCTGTTACTAAGCTTTATTCGGCGTTCAGCTTTTCTGAAGAACTAACTTCCGTTCTACTCATTTCAATTACACTCATTCACAGTCTGGAAAATCGTGAAACCAACAAGAGGATGGTGGCGCAGGCTGATGATTTGAAGGCCAAGCTGGAAAAGGCCAACTCGTCTAACCGAAGCTCACCGTACTCGAAGTCGTCGAGCGTGAGCTCTACACCACAGAAGCCGCGATACTGCTTCGCGTGGCTGAAGCTGGAAAGACCTCGTCCGGCCAAGTGCACCAACGAGGCGTGCCGCTTTCTGCATGCGGTGCCACCTCGCTCCGAATGTGAAGAAATCAAGAAGTAATCGAAGGGCTTATCCCAGTGGGACCTTGTGGCCGAATTCGGCAATTAACTTCCTTTCACGTATTAGACGTTTAGTGCTAAGCAAAAACTTTCTTTTTCTCGTGACTGTCAACAATCAGCCACATGCTACATCTCGATCTTTCCTCTTCATTACCAAGAATGTGAAATTGTTAGTTTGAACTCAAGTTAGAACCATCATCAGCTCATGTCAGTGTCTGCAATTTGTTTTCGATTTAATCATTCAAAAGTAATCAGATATTTTAACTCACTCAACGACAAACTGGCTGCCAACTAGCTACTTAGAATTAGCTCACATCATTCGAAGCGAAGTCATGAATTGTTGTTAATTATATATCAAGCAACCACTGCACTTCAACCACGTCGTTGCTTTTGTTCGACTAGTCTTCTCGTACTCATGCACGCCTCGCAGTTCCAAGAATCAGCATAGGTGACAGTAAGAACATGAGTTGGAGCATGGGCGCATTGTCAAGTCCCACTGGGCCGTCCTCTCCACAATTGAGCATGTCAATTAGCTCTCCAGTACGTACTGCGTCTTTTAAGAAATTACACATGCAAACGATTAACCACGTGGGGCAATCGTCTCCTCCCGCCGGTTCTGCGCGGATGAATGCTTGGGGCGACGCTCTCACACGAATTGAGAGCCTTAGAAGCTACACCACATCATTCACAGCTCCGCTTTCTCGCGACTTTGCGAATACTTAACATATGAGCAGTCTTGTCACCTGTCATCTGTCTATCAAGTTTAGCCTGCAGTTGTTATCGTTAGTTTTTCTTTTTTCTCTGATATGCGCATCGCCTACATTGCAATGTACTATCTACACAGACGAAAAGATGGGCTCTCCTCCCCTCACAACAACAATGGGCCGTATGCCGCTGTACCCACACCGGCCACTGGAGGCCCGGGCGGCCCAGGCGAAACGCTCATCTGGGCAAAATTCGCTGATGGGTCTTTCCGCAAGTGCCTCGTCAAACACGGCATCAACGAGGTAGAGGGTGGCTTAGCGTTAGCTCCGCCTTCTTCGTCGAATGGAAGCTCATCTTCTTCTTCCTTTTCCAGGTTACCGCGCGTAGTTTCCGGCGCCTTCCGGTCACCGGAAGCTGCGGCCGCCGCCGGGGCGCCGCCTCTGACAGCACCCACCGATCACATTGTCGCTTCGTTGACTAACGACAAGCTGTTCTCTCGCTTTCGCGACTTCGTTAAGACGCAGAAGGCCATGGTCCTTCATCCTGACATGGCCACCAAAGACAAGATAGCGTTGCTCGCGTCCAGAGGTCCCACGTTAGCTCGCAAAACAGTCGCGGCCAACACCAGCTTCGTTAAAGGTGAGTCCATTCGCACGTGGGATAGCTACCTCTCTCACTTCCGCCAGTACCTCGAGTACTGCACTAGCATCTCAGAACGCCCGATGCCTTTCCACGTTTACAAGGTCGAAGGGTATCTAGCCCTACAGAAGTGCGCAAGCACCATGGGCGTGGCACGCGCTGCGCTGCGCAAAGTGGCCATGTCTCTCAACATCCCTTGGCCGATCACCATAGATTCCAGCGCTCTCAGCCGGGGACTTCGACGGCTGCAACCTCCAGCGAGGATCAAAGACCCGATCAGTCCCGCTTGCCTCAACCGAATCATCAACTTGCAGTCCGTCTCATTGCACATGAAGTACGCATTCGCCATTTCTTGGATCTGCTTGCTGAGGTGCGGAGATGAAACATTGCAACTCCGCCGAAGTGCCGGCAGTCATGAGGAAGACTCCTCAAAACGATTAATCGCCCCCTCTGCAGTCTTCGCTGACGTCCGCCACAAGACGCTGATCATCCGCCTTAAGAGTCGCAAGAACCTTCTCGAAGGCGACCTTGTACATCGGTCATGCACGTGTGAAGCAGTAGATCGCGGTGCTCACTCATCTTCATCGGCGTCGACCGCCTTGGACCATCTTCACTGGGCAATTGATTTCTGCCCCTTCTGCTGCTTCTACCAAAAATTCGTGAGGTCTGCGCCAGCAGGAGGACTTCTGTTTCCTCGCTTCTCCTACGCCGACGTTTTGAAGCAGCTGCAGGACGTGACCACCAGGCTAGGTGAATGCGGCAACTTTGCCACACACTCGTTGAGGAAAGGAGGCTGCGCAGCTGTAGCTGCGTCTGGCGCCAGTTATGGCCAGGTGCTGGCCGCCGGCCGCTGGAGCTCGAAAGGGCAGGCTTGGCGTAGATATGTCAACGAACGCGCGCTGGAGTGCTCGGCACTGCTGCTGGCTGCCAAGGACTCGAAACTTGATTCATTAACCGACGACGAAGAAGATGATAATGCATTGATTGTCTCAACCGACTAGCTCTTTCGAGCACAGTCCCCTCTTTTTCCCTCCTGGATGAAACTTTGACTCCCCCCCCCCCTGACATAGCTACACATCCTCCCCCCCTCTCCGAACTTCATCAACCTATCCGTTTTGCTACACCATTTGCTACTAATGATCCTCTTCACAACACCAGCGCGAGCTTCTCCATGCTCGCAGCCGGCCCACTACCCTCCCGACAGGTGGTTCTATGCACACGCGGCGCTGTTTAAGGCTCTGCCTCACGCGAGCCGTCATTTGTTTGCGGTGTGTACAGGTAATTGTGACTAGGGGCGTGCTCGCACTTTCTTTTTTGCGCACACTCCCAGTTGGCACGATAAAGAAGACAGTCGCCCGCGTCGCGCGGCAAAGTCTTCCAAATGGCGGCTCTTGATCATCTAGTTTAGGCTCTCTGCTCGTACCAACGTTCTTTGCCAAGAGAGTCAGTCCTGTTCGAGTCGCCATATTTTCACGGGAACAGTGTCGTGCCTCAACTAGTCCCCCACCTTCATCGTAGCAAGTTAGGCATCAGCATAAAGCACACGGCTAAACTTTCAAAGTTCATGCCTTAACTTCAAAGCCCATGCCTTAACCTTCAAAATTCACGCCTTGGCCATCAAAGATTACGCCCCAACCTTCAAAATCCATGTGCTAACGTTGGCGCAAAATTCATGAAATTCATGCCCGAACGTTCAAAATTCATGCCCTAACTTTCGAGAGTCATACTGCAACTTTCAAAATTCATGTCTTGACTTTCGGAATTCGTGCCCTAGCTTTCAAAGTTCACGCCCTAAATTAAAAACGCATGTTGGCCGAACGTGTTGCAGAAGTCACGCCGTAACTTAAAACTCATGCCCTAACGAACTTACTTGCAAAGTTCATGTCCTAACTAACTTCCAGAATTCTGCCCTAAATTTCGAAACTCATGTACTAACGCTCAGGGCTCATGGCTTAACTTTCGCACTTCATGGCCTGGCCTTCACAATTCATTCGCTGACTCTCAAAGTTCACGCTTTTACTTTCAGAATTCACGCCCTAACTTTCAAAGTTCACGCCTCAGCTTTCAGAATTCGCGCCCTAAGTAACTTGCAAAGTTCATAAGTATAGCAAAGAGCTGCGTGCTTTTGCGGTGTTGTCTCCGCGTGTCTTGGTCTTCAAAAATTAAAACTCAAAACTCAAAATCACAAGCAAAGTTCAAAATTTGTTGGACCACAAGAGCACAGGCCTCCGCGCCAGGTTCGTTTCTCAGTGGAAACACAGTGCCTGAATCTTGATAGCAAGCAAGTCTTGACATCCCTGCCTGAGACTTATGATCTCTGGCTGGTGTAGTCCTTGTTTGGTTCATTGGGTAAGAAAGATGGGTCATACATCATCAGCATAAGCATGCCAGAAGGGATCGGGCTGGACATGCATCATACGACTAGGATCAGCACGGCCGTGCCTAGTCTACGCCTTGATCATTATGATTATGCATTGACTGCGCTTTGGAAGTAGCATGCATGATCATTGGCATTCGCGTCCATGTGAGACCATCCCGGTGACAGTCGAGCGCGAGGCTTTGCGTGAGCCACTGAGAACAGAACAACACGACATCCGAGAGGCTTGAACCATACATGACCAACGCCCCTCCTCAATCGATGCGGGTCGAAGTCCGTCTCACGTGACAGCCTCACTGTGTGTCGAGTCACGGTAGTCACATCTCTTGTTGAGTGTATGCGACCTGGCTACGGTAGCTTAGAAACCAAAATAAACCGAATATATTACGCTATAGTAAGCTAAATCGTCCTCATCTGTTTCATCATCAGAGGAATCACAGTCATCGTCTGTACTTTGAGTTATCGGATTATCTACGTGATGTAGTATAGGTCTACGCTGAGTGGCACTGCGCGTTAGTTTCGAAAGTGGGTCTGCCTTCATCAAGTTGGTAGGACAGAGCACGATCTTACTAGCAGCGTCGCGCACTCTTAGGCAACGTAAAGCATAGTGTCTACTTTTAGGGCGAGCGTCTGTTGCTTTGGCTGTTGTGATCGCAGACTGGTTGTCTATCCACAATACAGCATTGTCTAGGGAGGGTGGCAAGCCGTTCTGTGTGTGTACCAACTGAGTTGGAAGAGGCTTATAGAAGTCAGCGAAGTCATGCATCTCACTGAGCACTATCGTGTCAGAAGCTGCAATATACTCACTCTCAGCCGTTGAGTAGGCTCTAGCCGTTTGTCTGTTACTCCTCCATGCTATGTATGGGCGTACCTTTGTAGTGCATTATATATGGATCCACTTGTGCTTCTCATTGTGATGATGCAGCTGGCGAAACCAGCATCACTGAATATGTTCACTTCTGGCATATCTCTGCCGTCTGGTCGAAGTTTCTCATATATTTTGTTGAATTCTTCCTCCTTTTCTGGTGAGTATTCTACTCCTTGGTCTTTTGTTGGCACCAGATATTTCAGGACTTTCTTGGCTGCTTTGGCCATTCTTGCTGGCGTGGGTTTACTGACATGTCTAGCCAACGCTGCCACCGGTGCAGAGATGTCCGGGCGCGCGGTTACGGCTACCCATAGTAAGGCACCAACTACCTCACGAAAGGGATACGCGTCAACTATCTTGATCCCGTCTTCAAGAAAAGTTGTTTCGTCAAAATTGGGCGAGTAAACCGGTTTCCCTCATTGAGCTTCATACCTCTTAGCAATTTTATCGATGTACTGCTCCATGCACAGTCTGAACGACTTAGCTTCGCGGCCATAGTACACGATCGCACCGAAGAAGTCGAACTTTACCCATTCGAGACCCCAGGGGGTTAGAACTGACTCGACTTCAATCGCACGGCCAGGAGCACGTGCGAAAATGAGGCCTAGTTCGGTCTTGGGCTCATCTTGGTCAGGACCTGTAGCAAGATTGTCATCTACATAGACAGACATCTTCAGGAACTTCCCCGGTGCTTTGCTGCTCGGTTTGTGCCACAATCCAGGCGCAGAAGTACACGGCTCCCAACCAAGACTGGCTAGAGTCTCGTGGTACTTCTTGAACCATGCTCGTGGTGCATCCTTCAAGCCGTATAGAGCTTTCTTGAGCTTCGCGATCTCGTATCCATGCTGCTTCGCCCAGATGGGTGGAAGACGGCAGTAGACATCTCGATCGAGTTCGGCATTGAGGAGCGCTGAATCTAAATCGAACGGGATCACATAGCCCCCTTCTGACGCAGCAGAAGTGAGGAGCAGCCTTACCTATTAGCAGCATGTGATACCACGGGAGCAAAGGTGTTTAGCTCTCCTGAACGATCTAAATTACCGAGTAAGCAGGCTCTTGCCTTGTATTTTCCGCGTCTCTTTCTTGTTAATATGATGGCAATTGGTAGAGCCCGCCACGCGGTTGCTAGCTGCTCGTCAGTAGCTTCTTCCCACGTTTTAGAGGCTAGTAGTCTCGCATGCTCAACGTCAATGACTTCCTTCCACTTTTCAGCTTCAGGACTCCCTAATGCATTGGCAGCGGACAGCATCGCGTGTGATTCGACGATTTCCTCATCTTCGTCTATCTCACACGTGCCACCGCTAGCACTTGCGAACAGCGCCGGACTCTTTCTGAGTTCTTCCATCTGTTTCTTTGTTCTACGAATCCTTCCTCCAGCCTTATCCTTGGCTCCTTTCGGTCGGCCACGCTTCTTGTCGTGTGTATGGCGTTCGCCTGCCACAACGCGCGCGGGAGGTAGCGCTTTCGATCTAGTCGGACGAGGTGGGTCAGAGACTCGACCCTTCGCCTCAGCTTTCCCCTCCTCAAGTGGAACACCTTTAGGAGAGTCAGCCACGTCGGATTCAGCCTTCTTGTCTAAGGTTTCAGCGTGTAGTTCTTCGGGAATGCCGGTCGGTCCACCTGAGGCGCGCTCCGTGCCAGAGAACCCCGATTGCTGGCCCAGCCTTTGCACTGGCTGCCCAATCAAGGGGGAGCCCAGCGACGACGCCCCACGCTGCAAGTTTTCCAGTTCATCGCGCTCATAATAAAAGCCCTTTTTATCTGGCGTTAGCCAGTCTATGTCCTTTATTAGATAGCCCTCTCTGAACTTGACATCTAGGGTAGAGTATTCCGCCCATCGATGTCCAAGCTTGCAACGATCGCCATGAGCGAAAGTCGCAACCAACCAACCAGACGACTTCGGACCGACAGAGTCCAAGGAAGACGCCACGGCGATACTTGGCCGAGAGCTTGGGTTCAGGAGTGTTGGCTTGGATTTGTTCACGAAAGTAAACAAGACAACCAAATCGGCGGAGCATGCCGATCTTGCTTTTGGAAGAATTTCCACCAGTTCTTTCTTCTAGAGTCTCTATTGGACTCCTTCCGTCGTGTTCTGGCATTTTAGCGTAATTATGCGGAAGACGATCCCAGCAGTCACCAGCCCACTCAACGCAGTAACACCAAAGACGTCGATCAGCCTTAACCTTCGGTAGCATTGTTCTCACGCTGCCAAACAAGGTCCGCGTAAAACGTTCAACAGTCCCACTCGTTTCCGGATTATAAGGAAAAGCCGGACTGTCTGAGACCCGCAGCGATTGCGTGAGTTTGGTCATGTCATCACTGCCGGGGACTGGTTCTCCATCCCTCCGGATGAACCGTACTGCCTTGTCATCTAGCGATAAGGAGTAGTCCTGTCGAATGCTTTTTATGACTTGTTCCATTTCCTCCACACAGTCACTTTTGAGCTTCAGCGGTCGACAAAGCGCCCTCTTAATTGCGTCACATATGACAACTAGAACACATCGCATAGGTGTCACTGAAACAGGTTTTATTCCTACAGCAAAGTCTATTGCGAGTAGTTTGAGGGGTTCGGGTTTGTATGTGGTCACGTCTCTAGATTTTGCGTGGGGTTTTCGTTGTCCTTTATGTGGGTCACATTCGGGGTAGACCATCTATGTGAAAGTGTCCACATCTTCTGTGTAGTTCTAATCTCGTAAGATAGCAACTAGAGACACCTTCTTCAATGGATGCACAAGTGAAACCATTTTCATGCTTGTTTTCAAAGAAACTACATGCGAGTGCGGGTAGCTGCAAGCGTGGGTGGGCTCTGATGGGTAGCATCTGGCCGGTGTCCGTGTGGACGATACAGCCACCAGTCAGTGCCTTTGGGATTGAACTCCCACCCTAATTGTGAGCAGTTTCCGTCTCCTAACCATGGCAATGCGCGATCTATGTTTCCAGGTAGAGGATCATAGTAAGCTCCGTTCTTTAGTCCAAGTATGTTGTTCTTGAGTTTTCCGATTCTTCCGTCTTTAGTGCCTGCGCTACCTGTTATTCTGCAAATGTTGTTACCAATTTCGTCGAAATCTTCTCTGTGTCGTGAAAGATATTTGCTTGCGCAGCTCTCAACTAGAGTTGCGTCGTCTGATGTTCTAGTATTCAGTGTGTGTGAAGCTATATCCATCTGCATTGTAGCTATCAGCATGATTAACAACGTTTGTCATTATTTCATCTTCTTCGAAATTCAGCGAACACTTCCCAGCTTCGTACGGTTCCGTCGCTCAGCTTTGCTTGTGCGAGTTCATGACGTTGAGCATCTCCGCAACCTGCGACATGTGGATCGTGCCACTTTGATTACCCTTTCCACCTTTGCCTCTAGAACTACTAGATGAGGCTCCGGTAGTCCATCTTCCTTGTCCCAGTTGCAGGGCTTGTGTGTTATGCCAGCACTCGGAGGACTTGCGTCCAACCTTGTGGCAGCAAGCACAGCGGGGTGGATAGGTATTCTCACTTCCTTTTCCTTTATCTTTCTTCGGCTTTTGTCCGCCGTTCTTTCCTCCTTTGGGTTGGTACCCGTAGGAGTTGTAGACCTCGGCGATTGCCTTCTTCTTTTCTTTCTGCTTGAAACGCTTGAGGGCGTTAGCGGAAGTGAAGGCCTTACCATCTGCCTTATTGGCCTCTACCTCGTCATCGTCCTCATTCTTATCATCACGAGGACGCTTGTTCGAGGTTTCCTGAACATTGGCCGGAAACGCTTTCCCGAAGGAATCGCTCTCAACTTTGTAGGTTCCCTCCTCGATCAACGTTGTGAGACGTTTCTCAAGTCGGTCTCCAATTTGGTCAAATGTCAGGCCGTCTTCTTCTTGCATCTGCTCGGTAGTCGCCTTGAAGTTCTTGCAGAACAACTCGGGCAACTTCTGCGGGATCGCTCCGTTCTGTTGATCAGCTTCGGGCAGATCTGCACCCGGCGGAAAGACGGTGGGCGATTGGTTCATGATGTCGCGGATCTTTGAGAGGAACTCCTTGACATCAGCAGGCTGGTCGCTGTTGTGGAACTTCGTCAGTCCCTCCGACAACGGCTTGACCTTCATGCGCTGCTCCTGGCGATTGTTCGCATTGAAGTTCCCTTGATCACGAAGTAGAGCAACAACTTCACCAGCATCCATTTCGTCCACCGCGCCATCATTATTCCGATTGTCGACGAACGACTTGGCCGCACCTTTCAGACTTCGCGCGATTGCGTCTTTCAGGTTGCGCCACTTCTGGCGGATCGCGTCTTCGCGACTGGTGTTACCTTGTGGCACACCATGCGGAACGGCCGGCACGTTGACTACATTCGTGTAGTTCTCAAGTAAGCCTAAGCGACTAGCTTCTTGACGCACGGCTCGCTGCCACTCGCGCCAGTCGGATTTCTGTCCCAACTTCTTGAGGATCTCCCTGGCCTCGCAGGACATTTTGATGGATTTGTTTATTTTACTACACTACTTCCAAGCTTTATTGATACTTTTGCCGCTCAAGGGTTAGACCAGTGCTGGACCACAAGAGCACAGGCCTCCGCGCCAGGTTCGTTTCTCAGTGGAGACACAATGTCTGAATCTTGATAGCAAGCAAGTCTGTCTTGACATCCCTGCCTGAGACTTATGGTCTCTGGCTGGTGTAGTCCCTGTTTGGTTCATTGGGTAAGATGAGTCATACATCACCAACATAAGCATGCCAGAAGGGATCGGGCTGAACATGCATCATACGACTAGGATCAGCACGGCCGTGCCTAGTCTACGCATTGATCATTATGATTATGCATTGATTGTGCTTTGGAAGTAGCATTCATGATCATTGGCATTCGCGTCCGTGTGAGATCATCCCGGTGACAGTCGAGCACGAGGCTTGGCGTGAGCCACTGAGAACAGAACGACACGACATCCGAGAGGCTTGAACCATACATGACCAACAAAATTCGAAGCATACAATTTAAAACTTAAACTCTAAATCAAAAATCAAATCCAAGGCGAAACTTCACAAGTAAAGAGATTAGTTCGGCATAGACATCGATAATATTAATATTAATTAGCTCTTCTTTTTGCTAGGTGTGTGTGTAATAAAGGAGCGCTCATGCTGTAGGAAGTGAGGAGTCTAAGTCTGGAAGTGGATGATCTGAGGGAAAGAACGTGACACATTGATTGTTCGTACTCGATGTTGTAGGGGAATCTTTCGCGTGAGACCATTTCGTCACGGTTAGTGTCTCTGCATTAATCTCATTAGAACCGATTCACATTAAGAAAATACTGACTATCAAGAAGATACTGACTGTAGGAGATACAACTTATTAGACCATACTAGAAAGGGTAAACTACTACTATTGTATATGATTTTGAGGCCATTTTCAGGGTAAAAAACTACTTCTACCAATACTACTAATATTACTAGAAATTATAAGAATAACCATACAACAAGCAAGAAGATGCCAGTACTCGCGTTGCCCGTTCACTAGATACGAGCCAGTAGATTAGTTATTTAACTGCTTCTAGATATAATACGACGAGAAAGATGTTGAGAATGAAAATGGCAAACGCGAAGATGTGTGCGTCTTGGGCACACATCTTTTGCAACCTGTTGAAGATGGCCGTCGCATCGTGGAGCTTCATCCACCTTGGGGGTGTACTTCAGGGCGTGCACGCAGCTGGGCAACTATTTCATGTCACAGCGACATCTTCAACATCTACAAGCAGTGCCAAGAGTCTTCAAGTAGAAAATGCGGCTGGTTTTTTCGACAAGGAGACCTACAGTCGTGGGAGTAAAGATTCATCTCCTATGTCGCCAGACCCTAAAAGTGCCTTGACAGGCACCGGGCGCGTCGTTTGGGAAGGCATCTTCACATCCGATGAGGACATGCTGTCCAACGTGGGAGCTGTCCTTTCTCCTCCGGGAACGGGAAGAATGGTGTCTCAGAGAAACGCAGAGGCTATTCGAGAAGCGATGAAGAAAGGCAGTCAGGAAGTGGAAAGGCCTCAAACATGTGGTGAATTTGAAACGAACATCGAAAAGGTTCCTGGTCCAAGCTCTGGACCCCTTACACCACGACCACGAGCCAGACGCTCAGAAGATGAAGTAGAACCCTTGCGAGTGGGTGAGTCGACCCAGCAACAAGAATTTCGGCCGGGTTTTCTTCGTGTGCAAGGTCACCTCCATGGTGAGACAGCACGCTCATCCTCTCAGCAGCAAGAACTACAGACACAAACAAGTCGTGCTGTACGGTCACGCCTGTCAACTCCTGGCCTAGCAGCTGTGCCAACTCGTAAAGAAAAAAGTCGCCCTCTCCTGTCCTTTGCCGAACTCCGTCCTCAGATGTCACTGCTTGTTGGTCCTAAGGATTGCCCTGCAGACGCACACGCAGAGAACCAAGGAAACGGACATGAGGATCTTCATGAAGATGGACCACAAGGCCACGCCCTCCAGCAAGATGTTCATGATCTTCAAGATCATGCTGGACAAGTAGGACACGGAGGCCTTCATGTCCAACAAGATGGTCTACAAGATTTTGAGACAGTACGTCGCCGGGGGGCTGCTTTGTTTTGCGATGATATGAAACGGCGTTTGGGTCTGGAAGGTCCAGTCCCTGATCAGGGTCCTGCTCATCTACCAGGCAATCCGCAGCGTGCGATCTTTGCGAGTGACGGAAAAAATTCGCATCCTGATGGTAAGCGAATGACGTTTGAAGACGCGGTCGCCCTTTCCGGTCAACCGGTTTTCTACGGTCAGCAGTCTTCACCTTTTGCCTCATCTGGATCTAGGCCATGTGCATCAAGCCCATTTTCGTCAGCTCCTCCACTACCATTTGCGTTTGGGTCTAGTCCATTTGTATTGACTCCGTTCTCCTCGTCCAGTTCCACTGCTGCCATTGCAGGAGCTGCCGTATACGGTCCGACGGATGCTTCCTTGAGTACATTGATGTCTCTCGCAGACCAACAGCAAAAACGTTTTGAAGAAGAACTTCGCTCCTGCATGTTAGGTCAAGACCAAGCGCCTTACCCTAGTCAAGCACATGGGGATCGATCTTCGAGCAGTTCGAGCGCGCCTTCTAGGAGCCAAGGTCCTCCTGCCGAGCAGGTGGCCTTCGGCTCGGCTGCTCTCTTTGTAGGTCAGGAGAAGCAAATACGCTGTGAGGATGAACCTTTCTTGACAACTTTCCTGGGAGGGTAAGTGGTTTTTAATCAAATGTAGTGGTGGGCTCTTGAAGCTAGTGGAGACATTAGGGGATGTGTTATCATGTGAGTTGTTCCACTTATATATATGGATGGTTGTATTGTGGATAAAAAAATAGGCCATGCCATAACAGGACACACCGCACACAACGAACAGTACACGACGAGCTATCCAGAGCTGATACAACTCTTCTTAGTGTTTGTTTTTTTCACAGCAGAACGAAGTTGATGATGAAGTGCTTGAGGGGTTCGATTTTCAAATTACTGAGCACCAGTCGGTCTTCTACAGGGTCACTACATCCTACTCGTAGATAGTAAAAATGGAAAGCATGGAAACTAAATTGTAATTGATACTTTGGTGGAACGCATACGCAGCATCAATCACAAGGAACATCAACATTGTACAATATTTTGTGACTTCTCGACATCTATGATTTTATGGTAGGGCA
Source organism: Amoebophrya sp. A25 (assembly GCA_905178165.1). Classification (NCBI taxonomy): domain Eukaryota; class Dinophyceae; order Syndiniales; family Amoebophryaceae; genus Amoebophrya; species Amoebophrya sp. A25. The sequence continues at coordinate 541,048 of CAJINU010000054.1, forward strand.
AACATATTATAGACTCATTCATAAACTTAATGAACATGCTTTATCTAGTACCTTACTGAGTGAAAAATTCATGATAACTCGATGACATAACTTTACGTAACCACATGAAAACGACCGCATCATGACATACAAAGAGGAAGCCAGTAGCAAGAAGTCTTCTGAAGTCGTAAACTTTGCTTTTGGGTGATGTCGCAAGAGACGGAAAAAAACACTTGGAGAAATCTTGGCCATTGAGCGTGCCAAAAGTTGTTCGCGCCGGACGAAAGATTAAGAGAGCACGAGATTGAAACAAAGACCACCCAGTGAAATAAACAAAGTACTTACCAATACTAGTTTACATCATCCTTTCAAGGAGTACTGTATAGGAAAACGCATCTTCAGAGGAAAAGCTAGGCATCATACATTGCTTTTTGAAAAGTGTAAGTCTCCGTTTATGAGACCTCAGACGGCAGTATGACGCTCTCGCACGTCGGATGACGCTGTTAATTTTTAATCATTAGATTTAGAACTTGGACTTACTTCTACTACTTAACTTTTTCAAGGAAAAGAAAATAGAAAAAAATGTCTGCAACTACCGCATCTTCTTCCGCATCTTCTTCTTCGTCTGCGACCGCAGAAGGACAGTCACAGATCAAACCCGAGATGAAAGGGGATGATAAAAAAGAAGCTTCATCTTCACCTGCCGTTGAAGAGTCTTTTTTGAAATCGACAAAGGAGCGAGGCGATTTAAACCAGTATTGGTTCTCAGAGAAGACAATCAAGGTTTTCATACGAATTATCGAAGGACATATCGAAAAAGGGGTTGCTGCAGGAGGGCAAAAGCCGAAAGTAGCGCTAGTTTCTTGTCCTTCGCTTTAAGGCAATTGTGGTCGTGTACTTAGCTAGCTTCGCTTCATAGCTACAGGCGTGTACTCAGCTAGAAGCTCGGCTCGTGTCTCACATTGATATCAGGGTGGGCATCCTCCCTAGCCCTTTAATATATATGATATGTGTGTAGAACTAGAAGAAGATGCATCGTCATCGTCAACATCCTTCTCCTTGACTTTTTCTGGTGTAGAAGATGCATCTTCTTGGCTCTAACGAACCTTGTTTCAACATCAATGTTATTCTCGACTCGTCTTGTCTGGTTCCTCAGCACAAAGACCCTCAGCCAACAAGGCCGTGCGCAAGAATGCAAATTTTTGCTCTAATGTGTTTATTTTTCAGTGGCAGCAGCTTTGCGACAGTACTGCATTGTGCTAGACATCGACGAGCAGTGGCGAGATGATCCTGGGTTTGTCTATTACGATTTTAACATGTCCTTTGCGGACGAAGCCGAGGCAGGAGAGCTGACAGGACACAAGCACGATTGCTCTTTGGTAGTGATCGACCCACCCTACATCACCGAAGAAGTTTGGCGAAAATATGCTGTTTGCGCGAACTACCTTGCAAGAGCAGCACCAGCGCCTGCGCAACTCCTTTGCACGACAGTCTTCGAGAACAGACAGATGATGCAAGAAATCCTCAACGTGAAGCCTTGCCATTTCCGTCCCAGTATTCCAAATCTCGTGTACCAGTACTGCGTATATGTCAACTTCGAACATGCTCTGTTGACAGAATTATGGCTCCTACCACAAGTGCATCTATTCAGTCATATAGATTGATAAGATAGTAAGTTGTCTGTGTGATAACTACATTCAAATCATGTAGCAAAAAAGGAGTAAAAAAGGAAGAAAAGAAGAAATAGATAGCTTCCAACATCAACCTCTTGCCGGGCACATCAATTCAGTCATAATCAAATCATGTAGATTGATAAGGTAGTAAGTTGTCTGTGTGATAACTACATTCAAATCATTGTTGCGAAGCAGAATCTTTTTGCATCCTCCTATTTTCATGGGGCTTAAGCTTAAGAGGTGGCTCTAACAAAAGCCAATATAGAAATCGGGGACGACGATACGTGGCTCAAGGAAGCGCTGCGAGCGGAAGAGGAAGATTACGGCTTGTTGAGACCTTAATATTAACAAACTAATGAATAGTGCACCTGCACCTAGAATAAACGGATCCTAAACTCGATGGACAAATTTTTCTTACAGTCCTATTGTAAGTATATACCTCTACCTTTTTCTATCTTTCCTAGATAGGTTGGCTCCACCACAAATAAGTAGTAGTACCAGAAGTCTGAAGTTCTGGTCAAGACTTTATTACATGATACATCTATGAACAAATGATATTTTCGCACGCGGCATGGTGCAAACAGAGTAGTGACTGTTATCGCAATATAACAACATCATCAGTTGTTCATGTTGTACGAGTACTAGTAGTCAGTACTAGTAATCAGTACTAGTACGTAGTCTACGTACTAGTAGTCAGTACTAGTTAGTACGTAGTCAGTACTAGTAGTCAGTTGTACCAGTGTGAGTGAGTGACCAGTGACGTAGAGGTAGACATTCCTCTAAGACAAGCGGCGAAGAAGAGAGGCAGCGCCTAAAAGTCCACCTATAGTTAGGAGGGGAGCAGGTTGGAGCAAATTTTTAGACGAGGAAGAAGCAAACCGTGACGGTGAAGATGGAGAGCAGAAATTGGAAGGTCAGGTGGTGGGAGGCTGAATAAAAAGACTAGATCAATTTTTTTAGACAAAAAAATACTTCTTCAAGAATCTCCTTCGTTGGCCTGTTCACTTATCAAGCTGCATGAAGAATAATGGCATTCACAATCATGGTAGCTCCATCATGAATTATCATGTGAGTTTCATCATGAATTATCATGGTAGTTCTAGTTTCATCAACAGGCAGCAGAGGACCACAGGCACAGACTGAAGTTCCATAACGATTTCGTTCTGCCGCCATTGACGAGGCTTCCAACAGGTAACGAATTACATTGATGACTTTCACACAATGTTGATTCGAAGAAAAAGCTTTTGTTTCCATGGGGTCGTGTCCGCGGGTCCACCCTGCAAAGCGACTCTACTCTAACAAGATTTGTTCGGGTGTGGCCGTGGCTGACGTTGGTTCGGCCACTCTTCTGGCAATATTTTGTTACTGTGTGGGTGATGTTTGTTCTCTCCGCAGTACCAGATCATAAGAGGCTATGTGTTTCCTGCGCAATGCTTTCATCTTTAAGCAGCTTGTCCATGAAGTTATGACAGTCTTCTCCGTGTGAAAGCCATAAAGAAAGCCAAAAAACCTATCTATTCACTATGTTGAATCATGAGAAGTAGTAGAACAATCGGCATCTTCGAGTTGAATCAAGTGCAGTGAGAAATTGCAAGATCCCTGGAGTCTGTCTTGGTCCTTTCTTGTTCTTGTTGTTGATCGAACAATAAACCCTAAGTAAGGCCACAGATGAACGACGACACTTGATCAACAATAGGTCCTCACGTGTCTTGTTCTGTTTCTACTTTGTAGGTGCGTCAGTCTTTCTCTTCTAAGTATGTCTACCACAACTTCGCAGGTACTGACTACTCGAATCATCTATTCGACAACACTTGCCTAAGATTTCCCACCTAACGGTACTAATTCTGCCTGATAAAAAATATTGACTTCTGCTTGATGAATGATCCATCTCGTTGATGTTGATGTTTATGACGACATGGTAAGTCTTCGCTTGTTCGTGCCCTGCTCTTAACTTCTCTAGGTTACAGAATTAGAACAGAATGAAGGTTGCAGTCGGCACTGGACCGAGCTCTAGCTCGACGTCTGGGCTTTCGTTAAAGCGCGCCTCTTCTGGAGTAGAAGATGCATCAGTGAAATCATCGCGAGTAGTATTATCAGGGACTACACCAACAACTGCAGCAAAATCAGGACCAGCAGCAGTGTTGCCTGCAACCGCAGCAGAACAAGTGCCTGCACCTACAGCTGGTCCGCCTACACCTACCGAAGAAGGAGTATCGGCGACAACAGCAGCACCACCGACGACAGCAGTACCTGCGACCACTACAGGAGTGTCGGCAACGACAGGAGTATCCGCGACCACTACAGTCGTATTGGCGGCCACTACAGCAGTAGAAATACCCGCGATCACAGCAAAGTCTCCCGTCACTGCAACAGTACCCACTACTACGAAACCAGTATCGCCACTAAAATCAACATCACCAACAAGCGCTGCAGGAAAAGGAGTCGGCAATTATAGCATCCACGCTACCGCTACGGAAAGAAGTACTAGTAGCACGGCACCAGCGACGTCTTTAGCGAGTAACACTTCAGCAAGTACTAGCACTTCAGCGGATACTAACGCTTCAGCGGATACTAACGCTTCAGCGAAAACTAGCACTGCAGCAAATGTCAACACTTCAGAAGCTGCTAGTGCTCTCAACAAAAAAGAAGCTACAGCTTCCACATCTTCGTCTTCCTCTTCCCGCACAAAAGATGTAGAACCGAGAAAAGAAAACCAGGCCACGAATGTTTGGGAACGTGAGAGTGCGCGACTACTCCGCTATCTCGACCGGGACTATCCATGTGAGACTGCTGAGGGGCTGCGAAACCGAAAATGCATAGCGCAAGCAGTCGAGCAACAACTGAATGACTGGCTGAGAAAGGTCGTGACGCAGAGTTGTTCCCAGAGCGGATCACTGTTGGAGAACCTCCAGAGCCAAAATACTGCTTTTCCGAAGGGACGTGTTTGCACCATGGGTTCCTCCACACTCGGCGTCGTCAGTCAGGAGAGTGACATTGATTTAGTGTGCGTCGTTCCTCAGATTCCTAGCGGCATTTTCGTGGGTGGGGGACGTGTGTCACTCCGCGAACACTTCATGCAAGACTTCGGAGATACCTTGGCGGCTTTACCCCACGTTAAGTTACGACTGTAAAAGATAATTGAATCCTAATTGCGTGAAACATGAATAGTAAATCTTATCATAGAAATTGAAATTCATCTTTGACTGAGACTGAAAGAGCATCCTTGAAATGTATGGGGCAATATTTCATTGCGATCATACCCTTTTCGACTCACTGCAAGAACATTCTTGAATAGTCCTTAAATTTCTACGAAAAGCAAAAGTCTTTATCTTAGTACATGGGTGAGTAGGTATTTGTTTCCTTTTCTGTGAATAAACTCTTCAAGAAAGACAAAGATCATGCAGTTGAAAGTTGAACTCTTTCGGAGAGGTCTAATTCAGGACTTCGTACGCATAGACACAGCAGCAAATCCCACTCTGAGCTGCAGATGGAAGGGAGTGGACCTAGACTTAAGGCTAGTTTTTCACTATCCCACGTGCACGTACTTCTATGCTAAAAAGTGGCGCGCGTTCCCCTTGTGATTTAATGGGGAACAACCTGCGAAAGAGAGAAAAAAGGGCAACGAACACAGCTAGCACCTCAGATGCTGGATCATCGCACTCAACATCATGTTTGAGGTCCTCGTAGGATCAGAACCTATACATAGAACCTAGAGCAGGGAGAAGGATGCACTGAAGGGCAACAATCTAAAGGGCACTCAACCACGCATAGTCATAGTGAAAAACTAGCGCAGCTAATAGATATCCTTTTTTGCGACTTGCAGAGAAGTACTATCGCTGAAAACTTTCTCAAGGATGGCCGCGACTTGTATCTCGACGACATCCTAGTCGACTTGGATGAGTCCTGTATTCGAGCGCTTAATTATGGGCTTCAAGCACTGACTTTATTATTTGAATCCAAGTTGGATGTTGGATCTCAAGAATCTCATTTAGATGCGAAGCCCAAGATGAACGAGGGGAAAAACTAAAACTTGTCATATTTGTAGTGTGCTAGATGCTGCAGCTGCTTCAGGTAGTTACCACCACTCTTCTAAGAGAACGGGTATCGAGTGGCACGAATCATTTTGCAGCTTATGAAGGAAACAGCGTCGTCAGCATCCTCAACGACGTCAATGTCGTCAGCGGTCCCCGAAGATTCTTATGCTCTTTACTTATTTGTTCTCCAGGAGAGAAATTGTAATTGTTGTCATTTATCTTCAGAGAGATTGTTCTTAGAGGTAGTACCTCTACTTAATCTACCACATATTTTCGGTGACTTTGTGGTGAATGAACCGTGAAACATGCCTTGTGCTGCTGGATCCAAAACGAAGATCAAAATCAAAAACAAAATACTGCGATAGATCTGAGCAACAAAATCATGAAATGCCACCCATGTGAAAAATCAATGACTTATCTCGCTGACATAGTTCGTCGATTGCTCTCACCCTAACATCCTGAAGTTTGAACTTTTTCGTTTGGCTTCGATTTTACGAATGTCTTGGTGATCCTCCGTCAACATGGCCCTTTTTAGAGATATTTCATTTCGTTTTATTTTATTTTCTTGTTTCTTTCTTTCTTTCCTCATTTCCGACCATGCAACTATATTTTTCTTCTCCTTGCCCTACATGTTCTTTTCTACACGTCCATACAACCATAGAGTTTTCACATTTTATTCCACATGCAGCCTTCATCTTACCACTATAACATGCCGTATTTACTTCTATCTTGACTAGTAGCGCATTGTCATGGCTGTATGTTTGTGTACGAAGTCTTCTTGTGGTTAAAACCCGAAAACTCCTCCATGTTTCTTCCAAATGCAGTGTTAGCAGGGGATTGAAGCTACATTCGTCGACAGACAAGGAGCATTGCCGACCTGTTCTACAAAAACGAGATAAAAAGAGGAGTGAGCATCTGAGTTGTAGAGATTTTTAAACTATTTATGGACCTCAACCACGGGTAGATAAATAGTGAGTACTCGTATACACATCGGCCAACATATCAGAACGTAAGATATATATAAAAATCCACAATATACTGTATGTCATAACACAACTAGAACGAAAAAACTAAAACTATTGAATGACAAAGAAGGAGGAGCGGAATAAGAACTACTACCACTTGAGACTATCGCCTGAACTCAACACGCAACAAGGACCGGCGCACATGAGACGATCATCTGAACTCATCCAGAATCCAAGACCACGAAAAATCTGTGAGACAACTATCTGAACTCACAAGAGCAGCATCGAACATAGGAGCCTGAAGATCGAGGTCTATAAATATTACGACGTTTACACCAAGATGCCACAAGATGCCGCGGACGAGCAAAAATAAGGTGCCCCAGTTCGCCCTCACGCACAAGCAGAAGTGCATGTGGCTCCGAATTGAAGAACTAAGAAAAACTAAGAAAAGCGGACTAGTACTAGGTAAGAAACTATTCGAAGAACTTGTGAAAAAGATCAATAGCTCAGAGAGGCCCTGGCTACTAGACTACGACCTTGGGACAGATTGTGCTCCAGAACTCAGATTCTCCACATCTGAACTAGCGATCCCATACTACAACCGTGAAGAAAGATCAGAGAACGTAGCGGACGCACTGACGCACGAAGGAAAAATCGCTAGAGTGGTCCAGTGCATGAACCGAACAGAAGATTTGATCAGCGCCCTATCTTTACTCGCATTTTCCGGGTCGTGCGATTTCTCCCACATCAACACCTACAAATTAAGAACGGAAAAACCGAGCAACGGTTTCGACGGGTGGGAAAGCATCCGGAAGCACCACGACGGCAACGACATCGCTTTTGATATCAAGCCACGCACGGAAGAACATAGAAGAATCATCACGAAGTTTAACCTAAAGCGATCTGGATACAGAAAAACGAAAGCCGCTACACCAGAACAGAAATCAAGCAGTAGCAGGAGCACTACGGAATCACCAAAGAAGTAAAAGAGCTCGACCACAGCGGAAAAACGCCCCTACTCCCGTGAACTACCAATCAACTACGACGATGACCAACAACATGAACATCTCACAGCAGTCGGGAGGTGGAGCACAGACCTTCAATCACAACCCCCAGTACGTGAAAGCATGCAGGGTTGCATCAAGTGGAAATCCATGCGCGGCGGGTGACAGCTGTCAATTCTCACACCAATATCAGGATTTGTTAGCATACAACAAGTGGATGAAGGATCGAAATATGGTAGCACAGGAGAGCCTACCACAAGAGATATATCGCACAAGTATGCACATTGGGCAATTCAACACTGCGAACGGACACCAACCAAAGCAACCGATCCAAGGTGGGAACGCTCAGTACCAGCAGAACAATCTGCCCAACCAACAACAAGCTCGACAGCAACAAGCATCACCTCCGCCACCTAGCCCGACGCAGATCCAACCACAACAACAGCAGCAGATCTACCAATCACAGCAGCCATATGCTACCAACTCGAACTCCATACAACTAGGGAGCTCACCACAGCAGACGCAAAGCAGCCAGGGATCTGGCTGGACCGCACCACAACAGCAACAACTTGCACAACAGCAACAACAACAACAAAACACCCACCTGCACGGTGTTGCGCCCCCAGCCGGCACGATCCACATCAAGAAGACCAGAGGACTCGTGCCCACAATCACGATGAAGCCAGCACAAGAGGAAGAAGAAGAAATCTACCCGATGGTGATATCCAGCATGCAAGTAATGAAGGAAATGAATGAGCACATGATGTTCAAGTCGACTGAACTTCCAACTAAGGACTTCCTCATCCCGCAGACTATTGCGCGCAGACTGGTAGATGATGAATCAGAGATGAAGGATGGATCGGCCTCACTATCGCTACTGGTGTGTAACAGCTTGGTGGCAAAACAATTGCAAGAAATCTGTTTAAGGATTACCACAACGGAAAAAGCAGATAAGGCGAAGAAAGCACTTGAGAGCCTCCCTATCACCCTCAAGTTGGCTAAGGATGAACCGGAATCAGAGCTCAGCACGACAACAGGCCAGGACGCGAAGGGCATGGATAAGAGCGACATCCTCAACGCCATTGGCAACAAATTCCAGGAGTTCGGGGCGAACCTACAAACGCAATTCACGACAATCTCCTCTAGAATCGAGAGCATCGAGAAACGCCATGAAGCCCATCAACAATCATACCAGCATCAGACACCGCCACCAGCCTCAGGATCCACAACAGATAAGAAGTGGTGGGAAAATGATGACTACAATCAACCGTGGTGGAAGAAGGATAAGGACGCAACGCAACAAAAAACAATTTTCAATGATGGCTGGTACGAACGGGAGGAACAGCAGAAGGACAAGTCATACATCCAGAACATGGTCGACCAGCAATATGCAAAGATCCGCGATAGAGCGAAGCATCAAGCCTATCCGCCGACGGATAAGAAATCCAGCACCAAGGGTGAAGGAAAGAAGAACAGTAGAGATCCGAGCACAGCAGCCTTGCTCAGCGACCTCTACTCAGCTGCCCCCGAGGGGGACAAGAATATGCCGAGAGCGGAAGATGAGAACACGAAGAAACGACGCATCACGAAGGCCATACAAGGCATAGAGGAGGCGTGCGGTAAAGCATACAGCGACACTGTCAGACACATGTTGGACAACAACATCAAGAGGAATCCGAAGGACTACAAGGCTGAAGACTTCGAGAAGGCTATGTCACGTCCCATATGCTTCCTCCGATCGACACTGTGCCACAAGAGACCGGCAACACCTGTTACAAGAGTTAAGGAGCAACTTTTTGGAGCTTGCCTGCTATATGAGAAGCACGAAATACCGCTAACCACCTTGTCCAACAAGATCAAATCAAACGTCATTGACTTAGTCCGGGACTTCACCACAGAGAAGTACATCGCGGCATATCGACCTCTATTCAAACTAAGGACCACGACGGAATTTGCGCTCTTCGTGATGATAGCTGCGGCAGGAGCACAACAAGAAATCCTCACCATCGAACTGGAGAAGGAGAAAGTACAAGAGCGCAAGAAACAACTACAACTGAGCGATGTCATCGAACGTACACCACAAGAGCATGCCCCTCTCGACCCGAAGTTACGCGAACGGCAAATACGAGCACGAGACCGACAGATTCTTAATGACGGAAAGAGCGAGAGCACGTCATTGAAGAACATCGGAAATGAGGATGAAGACGAATTCTCACCACTAGGGGGAAGACCAGGGGATCCACCACAATGGTCACCACCTGCACCACCGCAAGAAGAAGAGGAACCAGATGCAGAACAGCTCTACGACCTAATACGCGATGAGATCTACGGTTCACCTGACCAGAATCAACAAGCAGATGCGGAGATGGATCTGGGAGATGATTATGATGACATGGACTACCATAAGAATGACCGATACTACGATCACCAAGGAAGTCAACTGCCGGCGGCAACATATCAGAACGACGATGACAAGAAGGGCCACGGTGACACATGGCAGGATACATCAGAAGCAGACCCTTTTGGGGAACTAGGAAACCTTTAAAACAACCACCCCATCACCATGACTGACAACATCTACAATTGGTTACAACCCAGGTTCAGCCTGCCGATGTGGGAACTTCGAACGAACTACTACACGAGAATACCAGCCATGCCATCATTCGCTCTCAACATCGCAGATATCTTTGTGAGGGAACTTTTGAGGATAGCGCCGGTAATAGAAGAGAACCGAAGGGTAAGAAAGATGGTTCTAAATAAGATCACGTTTATGAGAAATATTATATCCCAGCTGTCACATGAACACAGCCAGACAAAAACATGTCTAAGATGCACTAGATCACATAGGTATTGCGCATGCACCTATAGCTACAACAAAGTCACTAAGAGACTACATAAGATGTCGCAATGTGCTCAAGGATCTCTACATTTTGACTTCCTACCTTTCGAGATCTTAACTACTACAGGCCCTTTCCAAACATCTCTGGTAAAACTCAATCAAGTGATATCCACCGTTCGTGAATACATGATCACCATAGACGAGATCATTATACGACTTTTCTTACTCGATGGCAACACTTGGAGAAAAAGGGCACTAGAGAAGAAAATAAATAGATATGATAGAACTAATAGTAGATATAGGGGCTCACCAAATGTAGTATACATGGCACTACAGCCACATTGCAAAAAATCATACGTAGGGGAAACATCGGGTGGAATCGACATTAGAACAGCTGCACATATCCGAAAAGCACAGACAGGCACCCAGTTCTTCTATCGTAACACCTTCGAGTTCTTCAAATACTACTTCATTCCTTTGGTCTATCTACCCCCCACCCTTACTAGCAGACAAATTAGAACAGCAGAGGCTAACTTAATAACGGAGTTTGCTGCTAACCAGAACACACAAATAGCAGCAGACACCCACCAGTCGCCATATCTACACACAGCATCCTTATATATTTCGAAAAATAGTAGATCTAGACCATACCAGAGAAGGAAGGGACGACAGCCGAGAACTTCAACCACCTCACGTGCTACACCTAACCTGGCACTAACTACTCTACTTGCCTCATCCAAAGCAACAGCAATATGCATAGCACTCTCACGAAGACTTGTTGATGTCATTCCCCAGAGTATTGCCGTATTCTTTGACACACATACACATGCCAGTGCTATCATAACAAAACGCGCAAAATTTGTCTTGGATGAAATTGAGTATGAGATCCTCATCAGGAATCTAGCTAAGCATAGACCGCAACGTCTCATCCGCCATGTAGTAGACATAGGAGACACGAAGAAAACTCCAGCATTCTGGAGATATGTACAAGCATACATAAGGATATATCACCAACACCAGGAGCAAGGCAAGCCTGCGGTCAACCTATGTTTTCGGACGAAAACTGGGCCCACGTTGATAGACATAGCAAATAAAACTAACGTTGGCTACAACTTACCACAGGTATGTAGATGCTGCGAAATTCTCATGGACCATCCCAAACTCAACAAATACTTAGTACAAGGACACATTGCATCATCACTAGAAAGATATAGGACTGAATGCTCGGACTATGACTTCATAGAGACAGACTTACCGGTGGGCAAGTGGAACATGAGGTCGAGATTTCTCAGCCCCAAGTCTACGGCCACCAGCCTCAGACGGGAACTACTCAAATTCACCTCGAGAGTTTTCCCAACCACCCGCCCCACACTAAGATTTCCTAACTCATACAAGGATTTCGCGAAGTCGTATGAGACTAGAGGAATTAGACCCGAACAAACTAAACCTAGGCACCTAGATATTTCCGAGAGATTAAGCACGGATGTAGTAGATAAAGAAGTTGATATGAGTTTGGTATGCCCAGTGGTCCTACGCAAGATCGTAACAAAGCACATGTTCACTTCAGGGGCATATATACAACTACCAGGCTGGGAAAGTCTCAAAAATGACAATAATAATGAATTCTTTTGGCTTTTCCCTGATTCGTCCATCAAGCGAAAGAAAAAGCATAGATGGGCGAAGATGAGGATCACCATGAAGAAGAAGACATATAGAATTTTTGAGAAAATAGAGCAGGAGCGCAGAATCGTGGACCTCAAGATGAGACCTTTAACTAGCTACCAGCGCCATTGCTTTAAAGAAATATATACCACTGCCACGAGAATAGTCAACCACCTCCTTGAAAGAGACCCGGCAACCTCCAGATTTTTCTTGACAAACCCGGCCTCTATCATTGAGTACCTTAAAAACGTTTCAGAAAAAGCATCTAGGCTAGACTTACAACTAGCGGTATTCACGGGAGACATTGGGGAGCTTTTCACTAACTGCAACCTAAATAGTAGTATGGTCGTGATACAAAAAGTAGTTGATGAATTTATTAGAAGAACGGGACACAACTTTGCTAGAATATTCAAATCTAGCAAAAACTTGATGCCTGTGTTACATAAAATGATAGGAAGAGATAAAACTTACTTTGTACAAAAGGGTAGAAGACTACAAAAGCGCTTGTCTTTGATCTCCTTCACTAGAGGGAGACCGGACCCAAGATTTCATGATTATGTAAGAATTACCGACCTAACAAAAATACTACTGCACGATGTCAGATTTAGCTATGTTAGAGCACTAGGCACAATTTTCAAACAAACTAAAGGCGCACCTATGGGGAGCCCAACTAGCACTCCACTTTCTAATGCGTACGCTATTTATGAGGAGATGGTGAAATCTACTGACCCAGGAACAATGCTAGAGACCTCACGACGCTACGCAGACGACAAAATAGTATTTACTACTGTCCAGAGAGCTATGCAATTACAACAAGTACCTGTTTCATTAAGACCTAACTTCTATACGGGATGTTCTCTAGTCCAAGATGGTGTAGAGGAGCCTACTACTTTCTGTGGTCTTAAGGTAGACATAGCCCATAGAAACAAAATAGTAGTCACAGCAGCCTTAACAGACAAGCCCCTGGCTTCTGCCTTCTCAGCTGGGATGGATCGCAGAGAAAAGGGTGTTAGCAGAGGACATTTCGCCAGATTAAGACTACAGTCCAACATCGTACCAAAACAAGAAGCGACAACTCTAGTACAAAAACTTCTCCAACAAGGCTACTCGCATAATATCACTATTCAAGAATTTAAGCAATTTGCAGAAGCACTTATCTATACCTTTGATGGTGACAGGGCATGAGGCATTTTTCGGTGACTTTGTGGTGAATGAACCGTGAAACATGCCTTGTGCTGCTGGATCCAAAACGAAGATCAAAATCAAAAACAAAATACTGCGATAGATCTGAACAACAAAATCATGAAATGCCACCCATGTGAAAAATCAATGACTTATCTCGCTGACATAGTTCGTCGATTGCTCTCACCCTAACATCCTGAAGTTTGAACTTTTTCGTTTGGCTTCGATTTTACGAATGTCTTGGTGATCCTCCGTCAACATGGCCCTTTTTAGAGATATTTCATTTCGTTTTATTTTATTTTCTTGTTTCTTTCTTTCTTTCCTCATTTCCGACCATGCAACTATATTTTTCTTCTCCTTGCCCTACATGTTCTTTTCTACACGTCCATACAGCCATAGAGTTTTCACATTTTATTCCACATGCAACCTTCATCTTACCACTATAACATGCCGTATTTACTTCTATCTTGACTAGTAGCACATTGTCATGGCTGTATGTTTGTGTTCGAAGTCTTCTTGTGGTTAAAACCCGAAAACTCCTCCATGTTTCTTCCAAATGCAGTGTTAGCAGGGGATTGAAGCTACATTCGTCGACAGACAAGGAGCATTGCCGACCTGTTCTACAAAAACGAGATAAAAAGAGGAGTGAACGTCTGAGTTGTAGAGAGACATATTTCGAGGTACATAATCTTCTACTACTTAATCTACTCTACATTTAGAAGAGGTACAGGTAGAGCAGAGGCAGAGCATCTGTGGTTGGACTTGTTGTTTCATGCGTAAGAACCTGGTCTCGTCCATACCATATCATTATCAATCCATAGATGTGCCACCAGACAGTAATTTACTAGCATCACAGCTGCGTCTTTTCAAAATGCTAATGAAGAAAATTGTCCGGGAATCAACATAAGGGAGAAGAGCAGGTGCAGAAGTTCCGCAATGTCCTTAGGTTCGTCAAGTGGTGGGCCAAGCAGCGGGGCATTTACTCAAATATATGCGGCTATTTCGGCGGGATTACGTGGTCCATCTGTGTGGCACACGTACTGAAAAAGTATCCGGATTACACAGAAGCGCAGTTGATATTGCAATTTTTTAAGGATCTTCACGCCTGGGACTGGGAGAACGAGCCTTTGCTTCTGAGGGAAGTAGCACCGACGCCGAAAGTGGCAGGTACTTCTGATTACATGTTTTGTTTTTTGTAGTTAGATATGCTCCACCAACATGCATAATAAGTTAGATGATGAAAAGTCGTGTATAATTACATTTGTACAATTGCTAAGGTTAGCATGTACAATTGCTAAGTACAGAAGTTTAAATGAAAAAGAAAATTATTGCTGCCCTTGCCGGATGAAATAAAAGGTCTCAGAAATAAAAGCCTACAACTAAAAGTAACAAACTGGCCGATTGGGTTTACTAGCAGTAGTTGCAGTAGTAACTACTGCTACTTCTTGTTCTACTGCTGGGCGACCTCCCAGACAGAGGATCTTTGCAGTTTCCAAACAATGATCCCCCGACCAGATCTATCTCTAGTTCACCGGATAAGTGGAAAGCATCAGTGGAACGGGCACGTAGAGCATATGGCCGTTCTGACGCCAGTGTTTCCCGCTATGAACAGTTGCTACAATGTTTAAGGCTCTATACCCCAATTCATTGTCAAGGGCCATCATTTTCTTCCTTCTTGGGAATCTGAAAAAATGAGCTTCAGAAATGAATTGTGTTGAGCTCTAAACTGTCACCGAAAGTACGCGCCGAGTGCTCGAAGAGCAGCTCTACAGGGCACACACGATGGCCACTTTAGTAGAAGACATGGTCCAGAGACCTGAAGCCTATGTGGTACAGGGACCACCTGGAAGTGGAAGTTGCGGTACAAAAACCACAACTACTACAGGAGGTAAAATAAATGGTACGGGAGCAGGACCCCCTGTGGGAACGGGAGCAGGACCAATTATAGGAGGAAAATCTTCTGGGGTATGCCCTAGTGGTACAACGGCTAGTAGTGCGACCGCTGGGGGAACCTCCTCTAGTGCGACGACCAGTACTTCGGCGACCAGCATGAGCAGGTGTACTCCTAAAGCAGGAACTACTAGTAGTGGCCGCACAGGTACATTCTCAGCTGTTGAAGGTGCGTCTTCTTCTCCTGCTTCTACTGCTGGGAAAACAACAAACAATGGAGAAGGGTCTCTTTTTCGTGAGGCGAGCAGCTCCTCAAGTTCTTCATCTTCAAGTGGAGGCGCTTGTACCAATAAAGCTAACAGTAGTAATAGCAGTACTGGTGCTAGTACTGCTAATTCTTCTAGTATTAAGGCTCAGAATATTTCATTTCTATAAGTCATTTCTCGCAATTTCCTTCTTGGGAATCTGAAGAAATGAACGCAAGAAATGAAATGTTTTGAGCTCTAATAGTAGTACGAGTACAACAACTCCACTTCATGTCAGCAAGAAGGACACTTCTGCATCAACTGCATCATCGAACTCAAAGACGCCAGCCAGCATCGTCGAAGAGATAGATTGGTCAGTCTTTTACGCTCCTCTACCTTTTTTCAGTGATTATTCCAGATACTTGCGGGTCACGATCACCTCCCATGCTGGCGTAGCGAATTTCATGCGTCTGCGAGGGCTTCTAGAAGCGAAGTTGCGCTACTTGGTCCAGTACCTGGATCGCATCGAGGGGCTTCATGTCCATCTTTGTCCCTATGAGGGAGGGGTAGTGCCGCACGCTGCTCATCCTGGTGCTGGTGCTCACAACCTTGTATTCTCCAATTCTTGTAGTGGTGATCCTTCCGCGTCTAGGACGAGTGGTGGTCTTTCATCTACGTCTAGAAGTAGCACTAGTTGTGGTCCTCCAGTAACAACCACAACTGCTAATACTACTACCTCTTCTACTAGCAGTAGTGCTACTCAACAACTACCAACTAACTTACCAACTACCTCTGCCTCTACCAACTCGTTGACTGCTTCTTGGTATCTCGGACTCACTTCTTCTTTTGGTAGCTTAGGCGGAAGCTCAACCACGTCCGGCTCTGCCTCAGTGGTTCTAGATCTGAGGCCTGCTGTGGCAGAGTTCCTTAATTTAGTCGCTTTGGAATTTGAGAGAGACCCAAAGTCTCAGCTTTCCTTCCAAGTCCTGGCCAGGGAAGAGTTGGTGGCGGAACAGGAAAAATTATCACTTGGTAGTATGGGATTGGGAGCTACAACTACCTCTAGTGCCGCTGGGTCTGCAACAGGAACCGCGACGACGTCCTCGTCAATTATGAATAGAGCTATTGGTATTGCAACTACTACAGCACGAACACCAGTAGCTGGTCCACATGGCTGTGCAAGTACATCTTCTACTTCTTTTCCAAAAACAGGACCACACGACCTTGAGCAAGGACAACAAGCACAACATGCAAGTACTTCTACAAATACTTCTACTAGTAAAGGGATCCAACATGCAAGTACAACTTCTAGTACAAATACTTTTACTTCTAGTAAAGGGCATGATCCCGCTTCTGTTGCTGTTGTTGCTCCAAAAAGAACTAGTACCGGAACAAGTGGTGCTCCTGGTGCACAGAGTGTGAAAAGTGCTGGCGCTCTTCCAACTACATCAAATCATGGTAAAAAATCTTGTTCCGGAGGCAAAGATGAAGCGACATCATTAGCAACTAAAGAAACAACGCGAATAGCAGGTGCTTCTTCCAAAGGAGAGCTTCGGACAGCGACGGAAGCTACACTAGCAGGCGCGTCACCGACAGCAGCAGGCGCGTCACCAAAAGCCTCGCCAAAGGCAGCAAAAACAGCACCAATACAACAAAATACGGCTCCCCCCGAAGATGATTCGACAGCGGCAACAAATAAAGCAACAGAAGTGCCTTCAGAAGATCCTCTACAACTGTGTGAGACCACAGGTACAGCCTCCAAACCGTCTGATACACCCTCCAAGCCTGGGAGCGAAGGGCTGCAGCGACAGGGCTCCGAAGTTCAAAACGCAGGACTGGATTCCTCATCTCCGCAAACCAAGAAAGCGCGCGTTTGACCCATGAGTTCCTCGCGAGACCAAAACCAAGTCAAAGCGGTCTTCTAAAGCCTTCTTCACTCGGACTTCCTCTTTTCCAAGAAGTTAATTTTTCCTTATCGGATGCCACTATATAACTATGATAGATAGGTCGTGGATATCTCTCGCATGATCAACCAAGTTTCGGGGCTCTTTTTTATTTATGACATCATGATCATGATCAATTCTTACCGTGACGCTCACTTCGATGCATTAACATTATAGTCAAATGTTCTGAGAGAAAAAGAGAAGGTTCCTATGCTATGCAGAGAAAGAGATGTGGAGATGAGGTCATATCACATCAAAGAGAGCAGGGGTTACCTGTTTGAGAACATGATCGTTGGCGAGTCTGTGATGCCTTGATTATCTACACGTTGACCTGTTGAGCGTTTCTCTGTACTAGTAGAGCGTTTCTCTGCTGTAGTAGAGCGTCTCTCTGTAGTAGTAGTAGAGCGTTTCTCTGTAGTAGTAGAGCGTGTCTATCTTGAGCGAAGAGGTCATCGACCATACTCTGTCACTGTCTTGTACTTGTGAGTAAAGCTTGCGGAACCTTATTAGAACGTCCCTCTCTGTCTCCTGAGTCGAGTAACATGGAGATAACTCTGTCGACAAGATGTCTGGAGCTATTTTCTAATTCTAAGAAGAGTAATGTCTTCTACATAAAACTTAAACGCTACAACCGCTAAGAGTTCTTATAACTACTCTACTTACAATGAACAGGGCACCATAGAGGTGCGGTCGGCACGAAATCGAACACTGGGTTTTGGAATTTTTATAATTCCAAACACACGGTGTTCCCCCCCCATCTTTATACATGGATGTCCCTTGTTCCCCCATAATTGACGACCACATATTACTTTTACTAGTTAGTATACACCTCATCCCCTCCTTGTACTTTTTTACCTCTAGTACTTATTCTTATTGTAACTATGTCAAGATATTTTTGATGTAGTAAGTACCTTGGTGCAATATAATTACTAAATTTGCAGTCTCTTGCTTCCTCAATCGTTCTTTTGTCTGAATTAGAACTATAATCGATTCTTGTATCATCTCTCGATGATGTTGTAGTCGTATTCATTACGTTCATAAGAAGCGGTGAAAATTACTGACCTCATTAAAGACATTCTCGGTCCATCTTGACTACATTTCGAAGACCTCTAGTACTTGGTTATTGTCACCTGTGCTGTCTAGTTCCATTGAGTCTAACCCTGCTGTACTTCTCGTTCTCTTATCTATGTACATGTAGTATATGAGACCACGAACTACTGCAAAAATCTAGACATATCTGTAAAAGCTGTATCTACTTATTTTTCATCAACAAGAAGGAACTATAGAGACTGCAACTGTATCTACTTATTTTTCATCAACAAGAACTATAGAGATAACGATAGAGCAGGATCATCAACAAGAACTATAGATATAACCATATTAGAGGATGGCGGGTCATCGTGATGAGCGTGAATCTCTCTCGCCGGACGAGGATCGCCGGATTCTTCTCGGCGTCGACGATGAGTTTGAGTCGGAGCTCGTCGTGGATGACGAAGAGGAAGTTGTCGTGGAAGAGGCCACCACGACCACGACGACTACCACTGTGGAAGTTAGCGAAGGAGTACATGTTAAGGCTGTTGTAGCTTGAATAAACGTATCTACTTTGGACATGATCGCATCCTTGATGTTGAAATGTATGGAGGACGAGGAGTAATATCCACCTAAGGGAACGAATAATACTCTCCCATACGATAGTACTTTTCAAGGATGCACTTGAAAGATGAGAATTACGGACAGCTCTAAACATGCTGTTGCGAATGATCAGCTCCAACGGGTTCTGAACCGGATAGACGATGGTGGAGGCGCTAGTACCCATGTCAGAGAGCAGCAGGTCATGGATTCGCCAGATGGCGGCGCCCTCAGGTTTTACGGGCGTGCTCCTGCGCGGATTTCATCTCAAGGGCGCCCTAACAATCCGGGTGCGGCAATTGTCTCTGGACGTATGTTACGGCTCGGCCTCTATTAATCCATCTGAATAAGCAAAAATATCTCGAATCTGTCCCGTAGGAGCTGTCCCATAACAACATTTACAAAGGGAAAGGAGTCAGATCCGAAACGAATGACAAAAGATGGATTAGCAGGGCGAGCTCTAAGCATGCCTACAGCCCAATCGCCAACGTCCGGCAGTTCTGCGGCCGGTGCCGCTGTGTTGGTGCCTATGAACAATAGCAGTATCCGTAGTTCAAACACGACCACTCCTCCTGGCAGCATGTCAAGAGGAGCTCCTGTGGTCCCACCAGGAGGACATCAAGCAGGTGGAGTGCACTTTTCAGAGTCAGTTCGGGTGTCATCGTCAGCACTTGAGAGTGGTGGAGCGCGGCCTTTCGTCCGGTTGTCCAATTCCCCGCACTACATGAAGCACGTGGCCGCAGCTCCCACCGCACGGGGCAATGCGATGAGACGCGCCGCAGGGCCTAATGTGGGTCCGATGGCTGGCCCTCCCGGGGCAAAACGCCGACACTTAAGGGTTGGACATTTCACCTCTCTGTCTCTTTGAGCATGTCAATCAATATAGATACTCTGTGAGCATATCTATGTCTTCTGTG
The DNA here is from genome assembly GCA_905178165.1 of Amoebophrya sp. A25. Lineage (NCBI taxonomy): Eukaryota > Dinophyceae > Syndiniales > Amoebophryaceae > Amoebophrya > Amoebophrya sp. A25. The sequence goes on from CAJINU010000054.1 coordinate 561,010, forward strand.
AGCTATCACTGTATCTCCGTGAGCTATCAATGTATCTCTGTCTTCTGTGAGCATGTCTATGCGAGTAGCTAACTGAAATAGATGAGCTAGCTTTACTAGTACAAGGCAACTCTCATGTCAGTGCTATCTTCTGCGTTATTCTAGTCATTTACTTGCTTAATATTTCAGTTTTTCGGGTATAACCTTTTCAAGTAGAAGGAAATGAGGCGTAGATATGCGAGGACCTAGTGAGCGGTCAACTTTCAACCCCTAAGACACCACCAGAGCTTTGCACCTATGCGTCGGCACCAAAGTCATGCGCCGGGAGCTCAACAGAATGTGCGGCAAGGGACTAGTGCGGCAACCTTACCAGAGGAGCACCACGAAGAACATCAAGAGCTATTAGTTAGCAGTCCACAGCACGATGAACCGCCACAGCAGGCACGCGGCGCGTCTAGGGACGACTCCCCCGAGGATCTTCAACAATTCCTGGGCCAAGGAGCACACTACGATACTCTGCACAGCCAAAAGGGTGAGGACGAACCACCCCGGCATGAAGATTATGGCCAATTATACGTAATACAAGATCTAGAAGATGCAGAATTGATTTAATATCTCCGATAGATAGATGTAGATCTAGATGTGTAAAGAAAATTTTGAACCGGTTATTTTCTTTCGACTTTTTTAATCCCTCCGAGTAATACTAGTATAATAGATCTACATGTAGTTGTAGAGTTGATTTATCTCAATCGATCCTTCTAAGGTCTAGTAAGTACCTGATTATCTCAATTGATCCTAATACGACGTGCTGCAGTCATCTTTCAAGGTTTTCAAAATTCATCTCAATCTCAGTGTGGCACATTGTCTCTGTCCGGCGGATTGCATCTATGTAATGTAAGTTCAGAAGCACCAGAAGATACGTGGCACAATTATAAATCTTCAGCTCGTTTATTTTTAGAGCTTCATGTCGTGGCTAGGTCACGAGCTAATGAATTGCATTCTCTTTCTAGCGGCAGCTCTGTGGATTAGTAGCGTAGTCTCGCTCAAAGGACACATACCAACAAGTGGATTAATAGAATAGCTCCTTCCCAATCCATGCAGATTAGTAGCGTAGTCTCTCTCTTTGTGTTTTTCTAGCGCTAAGATGAAATGGAGGATCTAGTTCGCGTGGAGAGCAGGCTCTCAAGAATGGAGGAAGAAGAGAATGAGTTGCTACAAGATTACCACGAAGGAGATCAATTGCGGCTGTCACGACATTCGCCCTACGAGGAATTCGAAGAAAGCTTTGCCGTCATTTTAAGGCTCATCTTAATGAGGCTCATTGGTTCTCGTATCACCCTAAAAATAGGTTGATTGTGCACTTTCTCGGCTAGTCTTGGACCGTCGCAGGAAGTGTTTCGTTTTGTTGCCGATGTTGACCAAGCACGGCCATTTGAGACGCACGAATGTACGTTGCCTGATATATCCTAGGTTAGTCCCTTCATCCAATTTATCGATTTGCATTTGCATTTATTTAACAGTTGTAGTTCTTCTAATATTCGTCCTTCTGGGGCTGATCTCCGTCTCAACCGGTGTATCGGAGTCTCTTGGTGAAAATAAGGGCGCGAAATTGCAGCATTCCTTACGTCTAGCTGTGGCACTTTTCTTGCTCTTTGGGTGCTTTGCCCTGCAATGGTTTCTGCTTCAGTACATCTCGTTTCAGATGGGCGGAGGCGAAGCAGCGGAGTATTATCTTAAGGGTTCCCACATTACATCCTGCACTAACTTCCCTGACTCTTTTTCCGGTAGGAACTGAGTCAGGAATGTTCTTCTGAGGAATATTATATTTCCGTAGCCTCTAATTATCAAGATGCCCAGAAGATTTTACCCGAAACAAGTAGCGCTATGCGAGAAGCGATGAAGCGTGGTGGGTCCTTAGACTGGCGCAATGACGAGACCAAAAAAGAAAACTTGGAGAAAATATGCGGCTGGTCAGTAGCTAATCCTGCAGTCACCATTGGGATGCTTATCGTGTACCTGATGCAGTTGCTCGTAGAACTCCGAAGCGCCTACCAACTAGTTAAGGCTCAGAATATTTCATTTCTAGAAGTCATTTCTCGCAATTTTCTTCTTGGGAATCTGAAGAAATGAACGCAATAAGTGAAATGTTTTGAGCTCTAAACTAGGTCGCTGGGTCGTTACGGTGTCGGAGACCGTGCCCGATTCAGCGGAAGGACTTGCCCACATCGAGGATAGACCTGGAGAACTCGTTATTGTTGGTACATGATACTATTGATGTTGTTGTTGGCATAGGAATAACATGCTCCACAGCTCGCTCCACATCTCAGGTCTTCTAGCATGAAGTTGTAGGACGTTGTCATAATGATCCATTTCTGTGGTATTTGTATTTCTGATTTAATGATACTAACAAATTATGTATGCCGCGCGTGATTTTGATATGCCATCAACCAACCAACATCAACAAACCAACAAGCGTTTCTTCACTTGCACACCTGACGCCATCAACAACCACTCCACATACACCTCTTTATATCACAGGACTACTTACTACTCCACAACAACCTCTCCACAACAACCTCTCCACAACAACCTCTCCACAACAACCTCTCCACAACAACCTCTGCACAACATCCCCACAACCTCTGCACACCCCCGTCAGGTTTAACGCGCGCAACGAGATGGACTTTTTTCTTTCTGGTCTCCGTTCCCCAGCTGATTGTTTTGTTCTTTCTCCTAATGCAAGGAATGCAATTCGTCCTCGCCACGCCTTCGAGCAACGCTCTGGACAGTGTCATCAACTATTTTATCGTAGTGCAGTTGCAGATGTTTGTCTACGCGATCGCGGTTACTCGCAGGCAGAAGGTGGAAATTTCCATGACGATGCGGTATTTGCCGATTTCGGAAAGAAAGCGGGATATATCTCCAGCAGCAACTGTGCGAGACTTTTTGATTGTGTTGTCGCCCGTTCTGTTGGCGATTTTGATGTACTATGTCGCTTTGCCGAGACTGCTGAATCGGCCTAAACTCAATTAAGTCTACAAAAAATCCACCTGCATAGGCATCCTGGTCTCGTTTTTAAAGGGGAAACGGGACCCAAGATTTTTTTTGAAATTTCCCTTGGTTCTAACTCAACATGCAGACGGTGTCGAACCTGTGCACAGGCTTCTTACAGGAAGACGTATACGGAAATCACTATCGCTGGTACCACATGATGACCATTTTCTCGCCAAAAAAGGGTCTAGCAATGGCGGCGGGAGCAGCAGCTGCTACAACGGGAGCAGGAGCAGCGGGAGCTGCTGCAGGAGCTGGAGCGGCGGGAGCTGCTGCAGGAGCTGGAACTGCGGGAGCTGCCGGAGGAGCTGCTGGTGCTGCGGGAGGAACAGCAGGAGCTGGGGCAGCAGGAGCCGCCGGAGGAGCAGCAGCTACTACCGGAGCAGCAGTTGCTGGCGGTGTTGCTCGAACAGCAGCTGGCGCTGCTGCTGCTAGAGCAGCTGCTGCTGCCTCCTAGAAGTGGGGATAATGGATGGGACTCGGATTTTAACCAATCTGCATCCATCAAGTGCCACGTAGAAAAATCCGGATCGGGTTATCCGGCACAGAGCATTCAAGCTGCAAGAACTAAGATATCGGTAAGACTGCAGCACAAATCCAAAAATTACTTTCCAGTTCGAGGTAGAGCTAGAGTTTTCAAGATTACGTATGGTGGTTCTTCTTCTTGTATAGTTTTTTTTGCATAAACAGTTAAGATTTTTCGTATTTACTACATTTGTTCTCGATCCTTACATTCATGCTCATCGTCAGTATTGCAGCAGATTTACGTTTTCTAATCAACACATCGACATCATTATCACACATTGAATATTCATGATGATCAAATAGAACTGAAATAATATAGTGAGGAGTTGATAAAAGAAGTGCCTCCATGTAGAACAGTGAATAATTACAGATTGGAAATAACATTAACATGCCATGATCAACATCTTCTTTACGGATTATAGGCTTAATAGGAGTTATCTACTTACTAGGTTAGGTTATCTACTTGCCTAACCTAGCCAACCTTTATTACTTAACTCTTAGGATTCTATGTGTATTTTTCCTATTCGGCTGGGTTGATATTAGCGTTGTATCCAATTCCAGATCCAGGCATTACTACATACTACAGTGATGTTGAATATTGATGAGTTCTTATGTCGTTGTCGAGATTCTTGACAGCGCAAGTTCAACGGATGCTGCCTGAACAGTGATCGACGGTGCAACGACGTTCTTGCATTCAACTTCGTCCTTACTTAGTCGGATTCAATGCCTGCAGCTCCCAGAAATGTACTTAGGCAAGCTGCCGAATAGATTATATCAAAACCAAAAAAAAAAATGTTCGTCATGTTGGTCTGGTCCTTGTGGAGTCTTGATAAAGTCGCTATGCACAGACCAAATAGGGCACGAGGGATCCGCAGAAAGATGCAAAAAGGTGAAAGTCAAGATATTATTTTGAAAACAGGGTCTAGGTCGTTGCTCAGCGACACGACGAGTCGTGATGAGCGTTTCGATAAGTGTACAGGTCAACGCCTAAGCCCCTTAGCCAACAATAACTTTTCTCTACAGTGTTCAAAAACAAAGTATGTGGCCGTGTCAAGTTTTGACGATCGTGCCCTCTTTGCCGATCTCTGTAAGAATCCAAATGTCTTGAATCAGGAATGTCCAAGGAAAAGGAATACACTGATTAACTAAAAATGAAGTTGTACTGCTAGAGGACGACTGGACAGTGGTGGCCAGAAACCCTCAAACTCCTTTGCGAATGAGATGTTGTAGAAAATCTTCAGCATAAAAAGAACGTGTGTGAATGAAATAACGTGACATGACACTAGATCGGTGACCACGAGGATCTTCTCTCTCTCTGTTCTTTTTGTTTCACGATCATACACTGGTCGAATATGTATCTTATACTTCATCGTGCGGTGACGGTGAGGGTGATGCTGCTCGTGTTTCGCTGGCAGAGTACTCGATCTAGGATCGCCTCATTCCTCGAATAATTTTGATCTACTTTTTGACTTGATGTTTCGGATGCGGACCTCCATAGAAGTTTCTTGTTGATCTATACTAAAGAGATACACGAGCACGACAAAAATCAATCTAGGCAGACAACTTTTATTACTTTAATTCTATGTGGTGGCAACCAAACAACTTTGGTATTTAACTAATGTTGGTTTTCTTTTCCTGGAAGAGAATTTTGTTTTTTGAAAAGGACGAAGGTAAAAATACATGAGAACTGGCAACAAGGAGGATGAGAAAGATGAGTCTCCTCTGTTGTCTTCGTGCTTTCGGTTGTTACGACTGCCTGCTTCTTTCGTCCTAGTTGTTCAGAAGGCAAACGGCCTGAAGAACGAAGTAGAGCATGTCGCGACCAACTGGAGCTACTTCGTTCACGGCCGCTAGAAGAACTTCGGTTTGCGAACAATACTAATAGATTGCAGCCAGTGAAAACGGTGGTCGTGGTCCCGCTACCAACAACGCATCTCTAGTAGCTTCATTTAGTGCCAGTGGAGCAAGAAAGCGACCTCGCCTAATAGAAAGTACTTTGGAAGACCAACAAGAGCGACTTGTAGTGCCTATCCTCGTTGCGCAATCGAATATACCCATCAAACGCAGCGACCCTACTCCATCAAAAAAACTTGGCGTAGGAGCATGATCGGAGCATGATCACTTGGCGTATTCTGTATAGGGAATAAACGCAAACGCTGTTAGCAGTTCTGCCAATAAGAAGTCGTATTAAGCACCAGGATAAAGCTGAACTACCGCTGCTAGTATGTACTACTTCTACTAGTACTAGTAGTAACGAAAACTACTTCTTCTTCACCGCACGACCTCCAAGTCCAGCACCTCCATCTACGAAGTCCAGAACCAAGATGGAAGCCGCTTTAGAACGCGCTTCGCCGCTCATTGGGAGTGCGGAGCTGGACTCAAGAAGGGCAATAAGAGAGGAAATCGAAGTATTGCTAAACAAATGGATCGACTCCTTATTACCTTCTGAGGAACAATTAAGGGTTTCCACAGTGCATCCTTCACCACCATCCTTAGCTCCTTTTCAAGGGGAAAAGAGATCAAGGATGTTCTGAAAAATGCAACTCGGCAACCTTTAAAACAAACTAGTATTACAAGGCCACGAGGGAAGGTGATGACCATAGGAACGGGGACGTTGGAACTCCTCACACCCGAAAGCGATATAGACTTGGTCTGTCTACTCCCAGCACTGCCAGGACAATCGCACAGAGCGGTGGATGAAGTATTTATAAATATTTACTCTCAATACCATCTTCTCCACAATCAACCTCGTTTCTAATCACTAAATTTAATGCAGGGATTAGTATCCGAAACGACCTACAATCTAGTCCTTTCATCGTATTTATACTTGTTACAGCACATAGATGAAGTTGTGAAAGGGTCTTACTAGGTCGTTCTTAGAGCTTCAACTAACACTTGTAACTATCTCTATCATTTTTACTCCACTTCTATCAGAACGGCGAAGTGCGATCGCCGCTCAGAAACAGGTGGATAGAGGAGTTTGGAGCCTTACTGCAACAAAATGAGCACGTGGAAGATTATAGTAAGATAGACACAGCCGCCAATCCTACACTGTGCTGCAAGTACAGGGGCGTCGACTTGGACATTCTTCTCAGTATATTACCAAGAAAAACCACCATCGAGCCTGAGTTCCTGGAAGTCAATGCGACACATGACAATTGTACTTCTTTGATGCTTTAGGCAAATTCGTGTTTTCTAGTACTCGCTTAGTAGTTGTATTACGAGGAAGTAGTTGTAGGAGTTTTACCTTTACGACTATTGGAGCTGGAGGTACTGCACCATGCGCAAGTAGAATTGAATCAGTCTCCAAAATCTTTCAAACACATCATTCATCACAGGGCAAACATTTCAAGACGACACAGTGCTAGCTGAGTTAGACGACGCTAGCCAGCGTTCCTTAAACGGCGTGCGCGTTGCGCGGCTGCTGTTGTCCGATAGATCTCTAGTGCCAGACGTAGCTGTCTTCAAGCTAGTACTGCGCTTCGTCAAGGCTTGGGCAAAAGCACGCGGAGTTTACAACAATATCTCCGGATATTTCGGAGGCATTACGTGGGCTCTTTGTGTTGCGAAGGTACTTACAGTTCGAAAAAAATGAAAAAATTGAAAGGTACTAGTTCATCTCAAGCTAAGAGTAAACCACGCCTCGAAAATGATGAATTACCTACAAATAATGCTAAATCTTTCAAATTTCCAGGTCTTCATGAAGCATCGGGAAGAGAGGAGTGCGGAGGAACTCGTTTGTCAATTTTTTAAGTATTTCACCGAAATCGATTACGATAAGGAGACAGTAGAACTGCGAACGCCAATAGCACCGAATACAGACGAAGCCACTAAGAAGCTCATCGCCATGGAAAGCGCCTGGACAACTAAAGGAGATGCATCAGTGGCGGTGGTATTTTTACACTTCTGAATAACAACTAAAGGAGATGCATCAGTGGCGGTGGTATTTTACACTTCTGCATAACTAAGGCAGAAACCGAAACCGTGGACTGCCTGTGGACAACCTGAACCTTCTGTACAAGAACAAATCAATATCTCCATATCATCTACTACCGGGTTACCACTTTATAACTATAACTATATTACTTCTACATTAATTATAACTAAGGCTTGAATTCTTCTAGAAGACCAAGACATTGCTTTCGTTTTGAACTGGAATCAACATACACAACGATTAAAGGTCCCTCTCAGCACCACCAACTAAGTACTTACATCGATACAACTAGGTAACCCCCTGTTTTCCTCCGATGAATTCGTGTCACAATGTGAATGAGCAGAATTTGTGGGTCATGCAGGAACAGTTTTTTAGGGCGGCGACCTTATGTCAGCGCGTCAAGGAGGACCCGGCGGTTTGGAGTGAATTCTTCACTCCATTACCGTTCTTCGACTCGTACAATATCTTTTTGCGAGTACTCGTTGACGGAACGGGCAAGAACAGAGAGGATTTTTGCAGGCTTAAAGGTGCTTACTTAAGATTCTGTAGACCATGATATTGAAGTTGTTGGACAAAGATCTTCTTAGAACATTTTTCACAATGCACATCAGACACTGTCCGAAAATAAGTATTAAGTCTAACTGCAAAAGTTCATCCGTCCGTATTTAGATACTACGCTGCTTGAGGAATCAACTTCCAGAGTATCATGCTCATTCCTATGCCGAACAATACAGGCAGTATCGAGGCAAAGCTTCGGAATCTAGTGATTCAATTAGCAGAGCGGGAACAAAGAGCGCGTTTTCATCTCCATCCACACGATATGGGAGCGCCCGAAAGCAACGAGTCACAATGGTACTTATAGATCAAATAATTAGGAAGGTTTGAATTTCTTGGGAAAGAGCTCGAGCTCATCAATAATTGTCCATACTCTCTCACCTATTTGTTTCTTCGAATATATCCAAATTATTCAGGTATATCGGCTTTGATTTCGATCCTGGTGGCGATTACACAAGTACAGAAGAGCATGAGCATGTTGACCTCCGGTCAGCCTGCGCGCATTGGGCCACGTCAGTAGCCTACGAAACGAAAACCAGTAACGGCGTAAAACTCCATCTCCAGATCGTAAACGCCAACGATGTAGCACATATGAGGTAATATTTTTACCTGCCTTGAAGATATCGAAATGTAATTTTTTGGTATGAAAAGAACTACAACTAGCAACTGCATATAGCTTACTAACAAGAACGACTTACCTTCTACACCTGATCTATCTATCAGATTCCTTATGCTCGTCTATCTCTTTACGAATCTTAGCATACAAAACCCCCACAATAACAGGAGAAATAGCACCGGTGTCGGTCTCAAAAGCGGGTTTATGAAGACGAGTAGTAAAACGGCCCTTATTTTTCCTCACGACCAGAAAGTAGGAGGTAGCTACCAGTATGGGAACTCTAGCTCATCATCTTCGTCAGCAGGTGGCGTAGACAACCTAAACGCGAATAGCAGTGGAAGCTCCTCTACTGGAGGCGTAGTGTTAAATTCTTTTCAACATAATGGAGCAGGAAGTGGACAGTCTTTATACGCGAACTTGAGTAGTAGCCCGCCGACTCATAGCGTCATACCTGGAGGCGGAGGAGGCTCATCTGGAAACGGTGCCATTACAGGTGGATCTAGTAGTACCAGTGGTGGGGGTACCACTACGATACAACCTAGTAACATCATAGCTGGTACATCAGCTACAGGCGGACCGCAAAGTGGTCAGCACAACACCACTGCTCATACGACAGGAGGTGTACTAGCTGGAGGCACAGGTACTAGCTCTAGGCTACTTTCTACTGGAGGTACTACTACAACAATAACAGCACATGGCGTTTCCTCGGCGTCCAACTATCCCGGGACTTCAAACGGCTCCACCCCCTACCACCAATTAAATCCACCATCCTCAAGTGGTATTAATGCTGGGACATCTGGTGCTGGAGCTGGAGGCACAACCATGTCAAAAGCAGGCTCTCCGGCAGCCCTGGCTGGAGGAGGACTGACGATGAACATGAATATTAGCACAAATAGCACAACCGGAGGTAATACAAATAGTAATAGTATGAATAACGGCGGAGGTGGGGGTGCTGTGAGTCTAAAACCGAACCCAGCAAGGGGTGGAGCAGGGATAACGTTGACGTCAGCAGCCAAACGGGTGTCCGAAGATGGCATCGACATGCCTAATGCTGGAGGAGCGATAAAGCGTGCTAAAGCGTAGCCGATTCATTCCACTGGAGCAATCAAGCGTGCTAGAGCGTAGTCTGCTATTTTTCATCTTCATGCCAGCATCGACCTGAAGATGTCATAATTCAACGCCGGCAGCAGTACAACACTGGAGAGACCGGTCAAGCAGCGTGCTAAAGCATTGTAGCCCGTTTACACCAGCACCACGTTAATCAGAAGGAGCGACAAACTAAAGCGCGCTAGAGCCTAGCCGGGTTCCTGTTTCCTACCTGTTTCCTAGAAAGAAACCAACCGGCTTGGACTTTCGCTCTGCAAATATACAGATGAAATTTGTATGTCTTGTCATGCAGGTTGCGCTCGCTCTGTCTTGGTGGATCATCTTCATGATTACTTGTATCTAGAATAACATGTTGAATTTGAGGCGAACTGTTTTTCGCTATTTTGAATTGTAAGAATCACGGTACTCGTACTTCGTCTCACATAACGAACTTGTACACCCCAGTTCTTGGAGGCACATATCAGCGCTTATTGTCATCTTGTTTGTTATACTACTTAGTCTTTTTTCTGGTGCTCTCTGTCTGAAACAACGAAGAACATCGAATGGATAAGTTTTTTTTTCTCCTCTTAGCTTCCTCGGCCCCACCTCAACACGCTGTGATTGTTACATCTTTGTTAACCATACTAACTTGTCAATGGTTACAACTTCTATCGATACATATGCAGAAGCTGGTTGTGAATTTCACAACGTGCAGCTTTTGCGTTGTCCTCAAGCAGTATTTTTGTGGTCCACACTCAATTTGATTCCATCTTGAACAATATATAAGAATGAGAATCACGATCGGCTTCGGAGGTGGTGGCAGAATATAATCTGCTGGATCTAATTCGAAATCAGCGCGGGCATTGTATCAATGTGGCGGCGTAGTGGGGTATTGTTGAATAAAATCTGCTGGATTTGTCTTCTAGGTTTTGTTCTTTGGTCTAGATATTATTGGGACGAATGGTCCGTGACAGAGGTGTGTTCAATTTGTACTGCAATGCTAGTAGTTGGGAATGCCCATGATCATGATCCCAATGAATCGACGGTGAAAGACAGGTGTGAATCTTCGACAAAGAACCTTCATCTCTGAAACACATGATGAATGCGATCCTTCATCTCGACAAATTTTTCCTGGTGAGGTGAGTGTGTCTTCAAATCAACATCAACTTTGCTTGAATTCAAATTTTTTTTTCTGTTCAGATGATTGAGATTTTGGTCGTTTCTTGAGTGACACCTGCTGCACGTTGAATGCAGGAGCAAGTGTTGTTGTACCTAGAAGAGTAATAGAGTTGTAGTACCGAGTCGGTCAGATACAACTAGGTACAGCGAGATACATATTGCTCTTGGTAGGACGAGAAAGAAAAATGAAGACCCAGCTGCTATCTTGTAGACCTCTCAACAGCACAACCTCCGCTTCGATTTTTGGTGTCTTTTGTTCATCGATGAAGTTGTATATTTAAACTGAAGAAGGTCCGGCGACCCGCAGCAATTGCAGCGATTAGACATCACGTTGCGGCTACAACGAGGATAAGACGGCAACCGTGGGGCGATACGAAGAAGCGATAAGATCAAGATTTCAACGACTTCCTAGAACAATACCTTCCCAACATCAAGATGTTGTCATATTTTACAGGGCCGCTCGCGACCTACATGACAGAATTTGCGATTCTGCTCAAGCGACCAAGAGTTTTCTTCACCCAGCTGCTCAACTTGGCATGTACCTTAACTTTGAATACAAATCCCTTGACAGGAGGGGATGAGCGACTTAGTACTCAAAGAAAGACCTTCATAACATTAACATTGTGAAAATCCTCCTGCTTATAAATAATGATAGAGTTGTTCACATCAACCAAAAGATAACCTTCTCCACAACCTGCAACTAAACAAGGTATAATTTTTACCGCGTTGATGCTCTGGCGAGGCTTATCCTTGTCAACGGGGAGTGAGAGTCCAGTAGTTGTGGTGCTCTCTGGCAGTATGGAGCCTGGATTCTATAGAGGAGATATCCTGTTCCTTAACATGTGGCGGGAGGAGCGATTTGTTCCGGGCGATGTCATTGTTTTTCAAGTCGAAGGCAGGGGCATCCCGATTGTGCATAGTACTGATTATGTACATAGAAGATTACAAGTGATGAAATCTATTTGTTTTCCACGATGATATAAGCAATAAGAGATACGTTGAAGTAAGTGGATGATGTGGCTGGTTTTTTCTACAAATTTTCTTGCCTTGTACTTCCTTCTTTCATAAGTTGTAAACAAAAATTAAATTGTGTTTGATGCTGGACCACACTTGCTTCATCTACCTCTTTCCTCAACAACAACATCAACAATAGAATTCCTTCACTACACCTGCTACCACCTCCGGATTTATGATCTATCAAAAAATACAATCTACTCCACGTTCTTGAACCTCAGGAATAGTGAATGCGCACAAGAGCTGGGACAAGGAGTTTGCAATATTGACAAAAGGCGACAATAACCAGGTAGATGACAGGGGTCTCTACAACAGCAAGCAGAACTTCATTTCGAAAAATGAGGTCATGGGTAGAGCGTTTGGGTTCCTGCCCTACGTAGGCATGATCACAATCCTTCTAAACGATTACCCCTGGCTGAAATACATAATGATAGGGTCGATGGGCTTCTTCGTGATGATAGGGAGGGAGTCGAAAGGCTGGCTCTAGCGACTTCTTCAGTCGATTGGAGCTTCAGAAAGAAGCGATTCCAGTCGAGAAGAGGAAAAGGACATCTTCACATACTTACGGTGTAAGCATGCTAAAAGAATAGAAGAGGTCTACTTCTTCCATGTTGAAGATTATAGTACGTTCATCATGATTTTGCTACCCCTTCATACTATTTAATCTTGTTCACCTACGACGGACCTCCATTGATGTTGATGTTCTAAGAACCGTAAAAATTTGAGTACTAATATTACATCAGATCATCCGTCCACATTGCCCCACATATTACACACATCCCACACAATGCAGCATCTGCATCCCCGTTGCTAATGGCCCACACGTTCACTATCATCACATTCACACCAGCCAAGGCTGTCGATGTGCTGGATAGCAGAGCATTGACCCACTGATGTTTCTCTATGGTCTATTAAACATTAACCCAAAAATGCGCACTTGATTGTGACAACACGTTATTACAGGAGATTTTGTTTTATTCAGAAGATTAATGATTGCATGCGGGATGGCTGTCTGACTGTTCGTTGCTCGTGCCTGGACCTTGTACATAACAATCATGATGATCTGTTTTCCCTTATGGCAGTCTGCACTGAACTTTGTGTGTAATTTTCCCTGCCTTTGCTCCTCGTTCTTGATCAATGTAAATCGTAGGGGCAGTAGCGTAGTTTGTTAAGGAGATTAGGAACTCCCCCCTACGCCGGTAGCTACGCGGAAAATACGCAGGTAGGTTCTGACTTATCGGAACTCGCTCGCACTACAAATAAAAAAGCGAGACTAATTGTATTGTATTGTATTGTTGATGACGATTCGACTTTATGCTTTTAGCAGAGAGAAAGCGCAAAAGGAAAAAGTAATCCTGCTGACCCTCCCTGAAAAGACCCACAGGATGAAAAAAGAGAAAGAGTGTTGAAACAGATCATGGCGGTCCCCTGGTTCTTGTAGAATGTACTGGTGTACTTAGCCTGTTGAGCCGCTAGCACCTTCTAGCACCAGCTGAACAAAAGTAGAAATACGAACTACATTCTAGCACATTCCAATTTTATCCAGTACAACATACACGAACACTATTAACAGATTCAATCAACTCCCTGACACAAGAAAAAAATGAAGTTGCAAATCCAAGATGGTAAAAGGCGCCTCGAAATGGAGGTCTCTGGCAGGGAGACCATCAAAGACGTCAAGGCTTTTGTGGCTTCTATTAAGGCTGACCGTAAACATAATTCATGTTCATCTTAAGGCGCGAGGATCTTTGATACGTAGGTAGTTTCCAGCGGAAAAAAGAAAAACGTCAATAAAGATGACTTGTTCCTCCAAGATGAATAAATCAATGTTCTTGGTAACTGACCTCTAACTTTAGCGACGGACCACCCATAGAGTTCCAGAAGCTACTAGCGAAGGGAAAAGAACGCCTGGACGACGTCATTTTGGCTGACATACCGCTTCAAGACGGTGCTAAAGTGATGATCATGCGCAGAGCCGGAGCACCTGAAAGGACGAAGGTTCTCAAAGAGGGGGATGGAGAAGTTAGGCTTATCTCAATAATAGATACTCTAGGGAAGCAAAGCGTTGACCTTATTAACCTTTACCATAAAAGAAAGTAAGTGAGTACGACTCGTCGTGTAGATTTATAAGTGTTGTGGAAAAAGTGGACCGCTTACCTGTCTCAAAAAGAGGACAAATTATAAGAAGAAGCAGCTGCTTTCTTATCTTCACGTCGCTGATGAACTTGAATGTTGATAAAAAATATAAAGAGTCCAGCTGCTCTAACGAAGCCGCAGCACAAGAAAAAACAGACGACACGAAAGCAGACACAACCGATGTCGCACCAGTGGAAACGAAAACCGTGATGTTTCTTCCAGAGGACAAGTCTGGCTCTTCGATGAATCATGATGGTGACCACCGCGATCCAACTACAAATAGTAACCAAACGACTACAACTACTTCCAATGGGAATGGAGCAGGAGCGCAAGAGGCTACAAGCGAAAGCGGACAAGAAGCTACAATTAGGGTCAAGCAAGGTAGAGACTCGCATACAATCACGCTTGGTGGCAGTAAGGTAGTAGCGGGAGTCACGTGGGCAGATCTGGCTGCCCATTTACACGCCTACTGCATTCCCCAGGTTGCCGCGAAGCATTACCGGTTCCTGGCGAAAGGAAAGTTATGGAGATTTAATCCGATGTTTTGACAAGAACAATTACACACAGAGTACTTCGGGTTACTTAGGTAGAATCTAATAATGTTTCTACACGATTGCTTCTGCAGGATATGGAATCGTAGACCTAGTAGAGACAGAAATACATGACCAGCACCAGCACAGTATGTTGTAACTCATATTCGATAGAGTGAGAACCCCTCTCCTTCCTCTTCATGGTCCGAGATTTCCGATTTGAGCACGCGCGTTTTTCCCCCAGATCAGACTACGTCCTCTTCAGAAACAAGCAGGACGAGCAGCAAAGCACTTTCTTGTTCCGTCATGCTCCTTTTTAGGGAAGGCCACTATGTCGAAAAAGACAATGCGCAGTGGGTCCGCGAACGAGCAGTTGAAGTGGAGGCATTAGCAGATCGGATGGGCACCTTAGAAAAGCGTGTGTCACACCGTATGGCGGATGAGGACACTTTTCTAGAGATTTGGCGTGCCGAATCCCTAGTGGCAGCTGTCCAATCAGCAGCTGACGCAGTAGGAGTCAAAGGGGAGGACATTGAGAAGAAAAGAAAACTGCAAGAAATGGTGAAAGATTTGTCTATGAGATTGCAACAATTGAGGAAGAAGATGTAAGGGCAATGTTTTCTTTCTTGATATGCGTTGAAGGTTCCGCTTCCATATGGTGCGCACTTCCGCGTGTAGAAAATATCGATCTGCTTCACATGGAAGGAATTGATCGCGCAAGGGCTATCCTTTCACCTTTTACTTCTACAAAGGAGAAGAAGCTGAAGCATGTACATGTTGAGAACTGGCTACAGCGTCTAGAATCCCAGGATACACTATGTATACATCTGATGTTTTTCGTAGTGCTTCAATTATGTTGTAGATGTAGCTGAAAACCTTGTCGTGGGCTTTCTTAGATGCGTCGAATAGCAAAAATGGCACATCACGCTGATCGTTTCGTACTCTACAACCCTCCACGCGACCTTCGCTGGGACTGGCCTTGTGGCCATTTTTCGGCGTTTTTGACGCAAGCTGTGCTCCACTTCGACAAAGTCGTGGATAAAAAGTTCGTTTTCCATGAGAGCGAAGACTTTTTCACCCTCTACGATGGTTTTCCGAAAGCAAAAGTACACCTCCTAGCAGTCCCACGACGCCGTCTGGATTCGCTTAAGGATGTGGCGTTCTTGGGAGGTGATCATGATAAACGACAAGATCAAGCGGGAAAGGGGCAGCAGGGGGCGGAAGGAGAACAGCAAGCAGTGAAACAGGACGTGGAGACTTTCCAACCTACCCGGACTTCTAAAAGTGACACACGACGGACCACAGGTATACGACAGCACACAGACGACGTGGGAACATCTTCAAGTTCTCCAAACAGTAGTTTTCTCGAAGACTATCTCGCATATGTGAACCGTATCCTGCGCATCGTGCGCCGCCTCTTCCCTAAAGCCTCCTTTCGATATGGGTTGCACGCGGATCCCAGCTTGACCCAACTACATTGCCACATCATATCAGAGGATTTTCGGTCTGATTGCCTGAAGAACAAAAAGCACTGGCTATCTTTCCAACCACCGTTTTTAGTGCCTTTGGAGCATGTGGTGAAGGTCTGGAGCTGCCTGGAGTCTACTGGATGTGAGGCAATTTCAGACTGCGAACGATCACAAGTCTTGTTATGGTGGAAGTTGTAAAAATTCATGAACAGCATTAGGGCAGTGGTTGTTGTGTAGGGAGAAGAGTTTTGTTGCAAAACCAGTTTTATCTCAAAGTCATACTAGTTTCTAAGCCAACGTGTAAAAAAGTGTTTCTTCTGCATTTCGATTCCATTATGTTTCTGATAACATGTTGGTCCTGCTCTAATTTCCGTGCAATTCCTGAAGGGGCGTGCAGAAGCTGGCATGGCTGTTACAGAATTACGTTGTTGTTGCGGCGCATTCGTTGCACCGAACATGCCCAAACTCAAGCAACACCTTGAGACATGCATTGCGCAGCGTCCGCCGTGGCCACCACCTTTCAAGGGTGTTGACATGAAAGACGTGGACGCCGGTAGTGGTGGAGGAGAAACTATAACTACTTCAAAAAGAACTTCACCTCCTGGAGGATCAACTGAGGAGCCAGCAATGAAAAAAATGAGAAGTGAGTGAAAGACGTTGAAGAAGAACAAAGTTTGCCCAACAGAAAGTGCCGTCTAGGTCGTTTCCGTGGGCTGACATGGATATCTACCAAAATTGATCGTCGATACTAGATAAACAAAAAGAATTGAAAACTCGCTGAGGATCTTCGTATGCGATCGGTCTGCTTCAGATATAATGAACCAAAATCCATTCTCCTTGTGGGTGTGGTAAAAACCGACCATAAGCTACAGCAACATGAGTCATCTTCTTGTGAATTCTAATATGGAAAAGACTGATCAACCCGTCAAGGAAAATAATGGTCACTAGTTCGTGCGAGAGAAGAAGGAAACTAGACCCAAGCGCATGCTAGCTCCGTGAGAAGCAATCGAATGAAAATCTACTGATATGAATTGTTCAAAAGAAAAGTTGTAACCCTAACGCGTGACAGCTACCACAAGACTTATTCTGGTGACTACAAAGCAAAGGACGGGAAGCGATCCGGGTAAGAGTTCTGTGAGAGTTGTGAAAGTTCCCAATAGAGATTTGTTGATAATTATGACAGAAAACAAAAGAGCAAGGACTAGAAAAATGTGGACTGGCTTTTATTTTCTTCGGTCCAATACCTATCCAAGAATTACACTCGAAATCTGACTATGACTTTATTACAGGCGGCGTGCTACAGTGATTTTTCAGATGAGCGTCAGATAATAAGTGCTTGAACCTGTGTTACTTGAGTTTCTGGCGGCGATCACCTCTCCAAATGATGTGGCGCTTTTTGAAGACACCCTTCTAGGCAGCACTATGAATCCCTCTATTAAATATCATTTTCGAACGAAAACTTCTGCCTTTGTTATTTTGTAACTGAATACTTGAATCTAATACCTTCGCGAATAAACGCTTACCGCTCGTCGTCCTCTTCTCTGTCACCCTCTCTCCATATTATCGATCTTCCTACTAAATCAGAAGACAAAAGAAAATGTCGGATAAGTATAGGGCCGTTTTCCTGTTCTGTCCAGAATGCAACAACCTCCTGCAGCCAAACGAGGATAAGCACTTGCGGAAGCTTGTGTACTACTCATCAACAAGTTCGTTAAATCATTGCCTTCCACTCTTTCTTTGGATTTAAAGTTATTTTTCGATTTTTCATGGGTTGCTTCCCCTTATTTGTTTTTTAGAACATTTTTTACCAGATAAACGTACGAAAGACAGATTGGATCCAGCAATTCATCCACGAAATTTGGATTCATTCTCTTTCTCAACAAGACTCTGCCTCCACCCCTCTCCCGTACAGGTATAGGTGTAGGAATTGTACGTATTCGAGGCCAGCGCGAGAAGGAGTCGTCGAGGAACAATGCGTCCACAGAAGAGATATAACTTTCATAGCGAAAGAGGATATCGTCGTGCCAGAAGGAGTCATTTACGACCCATCACTTGCGAGAAAGTACTTCCTCCAGCATGAACTTGATGTAGCTTCTTATGCTTCGTCTCATCCTCGTGGACATGATTTCATATCTGTCTTGGTAGTTACTTACAAAGTTCAACAGCATTCCTTTTCCTAACTCGTCAACCTCCAAAACTCGTGAATCACATCTCATCATCATGTTACTAAACACCACAGTTATAATTACTCGTGCGATCATTGCGATGGGACAGAAGCAGTCTTCTACCGATTAGCGGAGTCGATTGTGAGCGACGCGATGGCTCTCATCTTCGTGTGTTGTAAGTGTGGTCATTGGAGGCGCGAAGGAAAAGAAGAGCTACCACTCAACCGGGCGGAAGATTAGCTCCGCGGGGAGATTACTTTTTTGAATTTGATCTACTCCACGTGTTTCGTTTGTAGACAAAGAGTAGTGAAGAAGACCACATACTGATACTTCGCGCGCACAAAAGCTTTCTGATGAATACTTCTGGTACGCACTGTGGAATTATGCGAATTAGACGTAGTGATTGTCCATATCAACGCAATAAATCCGAGGGCCACAAGTGCCTCCCCGCACAACTCTCGACGGATTTTGCACTCTAAGTAGTGAGTTGCAGACTAGTGGTACGGTGTTCCCCTGTTACCAAGAGTTTCTATCACATCCGAGGAACACAGGAAGAAAAAGAAATTTTGTACATTATGTAAGATCATGAAGATCGAAGAAAGGAAGAGTCATGATGCCAGCTTTGAGACACCTTAGAATAACGACAAGTCGGTTTGATCATGAGGGAGAGAGAAATCTAAACAAATTAGCTCTCCGTAAATCCAAGGCCACATCAAGATAAACAGAAAGAAGTTCAATTTAACTACAGAGCCATAGTACAAAAAGACAGACAAGAATGTCGTCTGCTACTTGCTCTCGTCGTGCAGTTGAAGCTGCCCGCTTCCTGCGCCCCCCAGGGTATATGAAGCGGGTGCAAATGCGAGAAAAACCTAGGAAATGGACTGGCCCCTACGAAAATCCCGTTAGAAGATGGGTACGACTACGGGAAAAGGCGAAACAATTCTGTGCGCTGCCGCCGCCACGGAAGGTGCCAGTGCCAAGGCCGTCGAGTTCACCGGGAACGGTTTTGATTATGCTTTTGAAGAAATAATATTTGAGTAATGTCTCAGGTAGCCGTCTGCATATTCAAAATTTATCTACTTACTCGAAAAACTCCCTTATCTACAACTACTTCGGAAAGGTAGAGGTCTAACAACTAAGGATGGCGAAGCAAGCTGCAGGTAAACCTTAAACTAGCGACGCAAGCATGCATGATAAACGGAAGGTGCCAGTGCCAAGGCCGTCAAAATTTATCTACTCGAAAAACTCCCCACTGGTCCTCTATAATGTCCTCAAAGATGTGGAGGACGTCCCGAACGTGAGTAGCGAGGTGCTGGACCGCCGCCTAGAATGGCTCCTTGGTCCTCGTGCGATACAACAACAGCTACAAGCACCTATGGTTGCCGGTGCGACACCTTACCTAGTCGAATCACGCGTGTGGCAGAGACAATTGACAGAGGTGCGACGAATCTATCGCGCACAATACTTACAGAAACTGCAAGAAGTAACCAAGACGGAACGAGAAAGAGAAGAAAAGTTGCAAGAAGAGGAACGGGCACGACGTGCAGAGCGAAAGCAGAAAGCTCTAGCGAAGCAATGCGAAGACCGGAAGAGACGGGCAATACTTCGGGATAGTTACGGGCTCACACTCACACAGGAGATTGTCTTTGTCCTAAACCCTAAACAAGAGATCTGAATGCCATGCTGAAGCAGTAGCAACAAAAGAAGAAGTAGCTCCGCGTCCGCATCAATCAATTACCAGCTCCATATGATCTCCATCTTCTAAAACCTGCTTCGTACTGATGGAAAAGTGACGCAGATCTTTCAGATGCAGCGCCGATCGCGGCTAAAGATGCGTCGTTTGCGCTGGTTGAGCGAGTACGTTGATCGGCAACGAGACGTTGAGGTCTTCGACAAGTTACACCCTCAACAAAACGAACAAGAGAGTGAATTTTATGACGGGGCATGTTGTGATTGTGATAGTGATTGTGACAGATAATTTGTTAGAATTATTAGATGTGGCACTTTTTCATTTGACAGATTTGCAAGGAGGTTGTAGTTGTACTAGTTAGTACAGTTACACTGATCATATATCTTCATACATAGATGTTCTTATCCGTTATACTAGTGATGCAGTTCTCCAGTTATGATCTCGTCTTATTCTTAAAGATATATTAGGTTAAGGTGTCAGTGTCTGTAGAGATACTATATCGCTACCTCAAGTAGTACTAGAGCATGCTGTGTCTTATACGTTTTTGTTCAAGATCCAGGGATTCTTCATAATTCCGATAGTGACCGAGACTCTGACGATAGCTTCGTCGGTGCTTCTGAACATTTGGTGCATCATCAGGCTGCACTAGGAGCTCGCGATCCGATAGTGAAGGCACAAAATAAGACGCTCTATAGTAAGGGCCTAGCAGAATCAGCCACGCATCTTGGAGCACCCGTGAATCGGTTAGTACAAGAAGAACCAGGAAAAGAGGCTAGTTCACCTGCTTCATCTACTACGCGATCATCTCGAGTGGACACTTCGTCAGCATCCGCACTACTGGGCTCCACACCTTCAGCATTATCCGACAAGAAAGATTCAGGATCAAATCTAGTGGGTGGTAGAAAATCGAACAAAGCTCTTTCTGGTAGGCCCGATCTGCGCGGGGAGCTCTTAGGAGAGCAAGTGAGTGAGGCATTGTTCGATAGGGATGTCTCAGTTCCTCATGTCATGAGGCAACTAGGTGCTGCCAGAGAATTTCCTCGCCAAAAAAATCGACGCATACCTGAGAAGAAAAATCTGGTGACCGAAGTCAAGGAACAGTACTTATTCATCTTCTAAATTCAGGCGTTCTTGCTCTTCTTGTTTTGATGAAGATGAGGCTCAACCGCGTCCTAGTATCGATTCGAAATGGACAGTTTTGCCCATCAAGATGCTTGAACTTGTTCCTAATCTTCAAAGATGTAGATGTAGGCACAGTTTTTCCCAGAAGTAGTCAGTCACGTGTGAACAAGTAGTCACGTGTGAATCGTACTCCCGCACCAGGTCTTACGATATTCTGCCAGAAGATCATTTCACGCAAGAGGATGCGTCACGGCTGGAAGCTGGCGCGACACCGGAATTATTCCCGACAGCTGCAGGCAGACAGCGAGCGCGCATTAGACAGGGACTCCTGAAGCCAAAAGAAGACGCAGATCATGCTCCTCTTTCTTTATGTTGCAGGCAAGGAGTAGAAATTGTTGTATTTGTAACAAGAACCAGCACCTTTCTAAACTTGTAAATATTCATATGAAAATAGAACTGCTAACTTCTGCCTCGCGTCGTGCGGAAATGGAATATGGCGTCTTTTCGAAGCAAGAGCAAAAAAAGCTTCTCGATGAGAAGATCAAGATGCTGGAGCACAGTCTAGCAAAAGCCGAGCATCTATCGGAAATTTAAGGGTCATAATTGGAAGTAGATTTTCCTTGTTTTATCCTTTTTCTAGTATAATCGGAAAGGGAGACAACTTCTGTTATAGTAGGTTTGACATACAGAACACAGTAACAGTATTAACAGAAGCAGTTCAGGAGGTTCACCCAGTGGTCATTTGCTGTGAGTTTTTTTGCATGCAATGCCACCTGCAGCATGACAGTACAAGGTACAACACAGGACAACATAGCTCTAAGAAAAGCCAGGCCAGAAACAACTGGAGCAGCAGCTCTTAGAGCAGTTGCAGGCAACGAAGCTGGCCATGGTCGAAAGAGAGGTTGTGGCGAGGCAAAAAGCCAAACTACAGAAGGAAGCTGAACAAGCCGCGCAGCAGGCTGAAAGCAGCTGAAGAACAAGAGAGTTGATGACGAGTATCACTAAAATATAAGGAAAAAAGCAAAAATATTCAAGCATAAAGAACGAAGATGGAGCATGTTACAAATACGATAACAAGGAAACTCACAAGGGACGAACACACGACGAGACAATTGGTCGTCGTGGTGTTGAAACGTTCAATGAAAGAACTACCCTGATGAACTGCACGTTTACTGCGTTATGATGAGCGACACTCTGCGTAATCATGATGAAATACTTCAAACCAACATCTAATGAAGAAGCTAATGAAAAAAATCGTCGAACTGAACTTAATAATGTTGTTGGAGATGAGAAAAAGAAATGATCATTGTTCACGGAGGATACCTTTCCGAAAGGAAGACGGTCGTCGTCTTCGAACCTGGTATGATCTCAAGACCACGTGTTCCACAAACACTCATCTCTCTGATTGTACTTTTTATCCTCGCCCTCAACTCGCTTCTCATTTTTTCCAGAGACAGCTTATCCTCCAAACTACTTGCTCCTTGTTCCCTCCACCCAAAATGTATGGCTACATTCCTTACTCGATGCACATCTAGCACCTACGAGGAAAATTCATAGGAGAGACAAACCTGCATTTTTGACAGTTTTTGGACGCATTAATTTCTGCTTGATAGAGTTTGTTCTACTTATTTTCTCACCCTCTCATAATTGATTTATGTGCTACCTCCTGAAGAAGCGAAATTTAGAAGAAAAGCATAATGGAGCGGTTTGTGTTGGGTCTGTCGGACTTGTCGGGCAACGATGTTTCGTTGTGTGTCTTCGAGCCGTACATATTTTGGAGGGCAGTGGACGACAAGGAGGGCGAGCACACCAAAGACAACAGCAGCAAAACCAAGACCACAGCTAAACAGCAAGTTCCAACGGTTCGCTACAGTGATGTGAAGAACATTCTGTATTTTCAAAGAGGCATTCCAGTGCAGTTGGCGCACCTCCTGTACTCGAGACGCAAAGACGTTTTCTATGGGTGGCCGGTGGTTGGTACTACATCACCCCGAGAGCAAGCTGCAGAAGCTCCACAACAACTAAGGCCTCCTCCTCGTACTCCTGCAGGAGGTGTTTTACAAGAATCACTTAATGGTAATGAAGATAGTTGTATTAGAAGTACTACAGATAGAGATGGACCACGTTTAGAAGATGACGACGAAGATGAGGCGCGTTTTATTGTCGATCCTGGACGTCAACTAGTCGATGAGAATCGGATTTATTTACGCGTGCGGGCGATAGGGGAGTATGACAGTCCGGATCTCTGGGGGGTGCCCGAGTACGTCGATCCGGTTGCCATGTCACTTGTCTCTCAAAAAATGAAAAACCGAAGAAATAAAGCTGCGTCGAAGAAGAACAAAGCATGGACGAGATCACAGCCAGGACACTTGCGAAGCACGAAAAATGGTCTCGTAATGAATATTGCAACTGCAACAACTGGAGGCAAGAACAAGAGGAACAATGACAAGAACTATAGTGAAATTGCAGGAACTTCTGGCTCTGGCACAGGACGCACCAGTACTACAGAGGAATCTCACACGACAAAGCATCAGCAACCACGAAAGTCCGAGGAAGATGATCATTTTCGATATTCAACAACAGCAAACTATCATGAATATGATCATGGTCGTCCACTAACACCTACAAACTATGAATATGATGGTCCAGCACCCTTTCAGCTGATAGTACGCGAAGTTTCCTTCGACACTTATCCTGTGTGCTATCCGTGGCCAGGACCTGCATCCTCTGCTCATATCGTCCTCAACCGAAGTAGGATGCAAAAGTGCTTACAAGAAAATGAGGATCTCACGGGTCGGCGACATCTGGAGCGTGTGCTAGGACTATACGACGCCGAAGATTAAGGCTAGTACATCACTATCTCACTTCTCAGTCACGTGGAGTACAACGCCGAGGACGGGGTTCCCCTCAGAAGTCAAAAGAAATCTGAGCGGAAAAAGGGCAACTCACTCCACCACGGATAGTGATTGCCTAGCGTTAAGAAAAGAACAACTACCGAATGCGATCCGTGAACTTTCTTTTTCACACTGGTGTTCTTGATGACGGGTATTTTCCCATCCTTCTTTATGACAGGTATATTGTACCGGAAATCCTAGCAAAAAATCTAGAGGAAGAAGAAGAGGCACAAGAAGATCATGCACCTGATGCAAACAACGGAAACAACAACGGCGGGCTTTCCTTCCTCTCACTCGCACAGCCTAAAGTTAAGAAAGAAGTATGTCTTAGAGGCGTGTTGATTGATAATTTCACACGCACCCACGAGGACATCGGCGTTCACAGACTGATGCTTCTGTTACACGACTCTTTTTCACTAGCTACTAGGCACCTTAGTAAATGTTATAAAGGACGACAGGTCAAATCTTTAGCCTTTCGCAGGTTCTTCTTTACGGATGCCTTGCGTGCGTGGTTATCCGCCTCTTCTAACATCGAACGGCCAATGCGCACTCCGTGGAATGTATGGCCCAACAGAGCTCACTTGTACTGCACCACGAGCATGCTGCACGTCTGTCTCCACCAAGATTTGCTCTGTAGATTCAAAGACTTTCGGCAACGACCACAGCTCCATGCTCCCTCAAGTATTTGCATGCCTACGCTTTGGCAATACAGTTTAGAGGAGGAAGAAGGCGGTCCGCCGCGGCTAGGTGGGGCTTTGGGTGGAGGAGCTACAGTTAAGGCCTGGTCGCCATCACGTTCACCTTCACGATCACCAATATGAATATTCCATATCGTCCATCCAATAAGTGATGAGGTTCTTTGGTACCTCGTACACGTTGATCCCTGTAGTACCTGTACCACTTTATGAAGATGTTCTTGGAATTTTGAAGATACACGAGGACCTTGTTCTTCTAAGTACAACAATACGAATACAGAAGCAGCAAATTCCACGACTACAGACGCAGCACTACGCACAGAACCGTGGCAAGAACAGGTTTTATGGGGCGACCGGAACAGGGTAAGGAGTTCCTCCGAGGGAGATCTTGCTACGACACGATATTCGTCGGTTGAGAACGCAGCAACCCATGGTTACTGGGAAGACGGGTACCTCTTTCGAATATGGCGAATGTCATCCAGTTAAGGCCTGTAATAACATCAGATCGTTTAGTTGAAAAATTGGTCGTCCTCTTTCTTAATGTAAATCTTCAGAGAAAAAATGAAAATAGATACAATCGACAACGAGCACTAATTTCCTTCATCATGAACAGATTTGTTGTCAAAGAACAACATATGATGTTTCATATTATAATATGAATATTCTAATCCAGTGAAAGACAAGAATATCATGCTTCATAATATGTATTCTAATTTAGTGGCAGCGTCGCTGGTCGTCAGGCTATCGTCGCTGCATTTCTGGTAAGCAAGGAGACCCCGCCACTGATGGTGAACTACATAGATCGCTTACTAGGGATCAGCCTGTTTTACGAACTTTGTGCCAATAATGCTCAGCTTGCGACGTTGCTCCTACGCAGAAGGGTCCGGATCATCCGAGATTATCTTCGTGTTGAGGATGGCAGGAGCCACGACAATGAAGAGGAGCAAGATTATTGGAGTGATGATGAAGATTACCATCACGGACGAGGCCGCGATCTCGGCTATAATCTTGGTGCAGATCATTTTCTTGACGAAGGAACAGGTGCCCCAAGTGGCTCCCCAAGAAGTGGCTCAAGAGCTCGACAACAACGAGCTACGCCGTCAGACATTTGGATGCGGGTTTTGTCCAAGAGAGCTCGGCACATATGGGAAAACACATTCGAAGACCCGATACCTACGATAACGACCGAAGTCGTCTGCCGTTCAGAAGAAGAGTACCTGATAGTGACGTCACAGATCGGACCGAAAGTGGAGCACGCTCACGTAGAACGCGAAGATGACCCTAACACGACAGGAGCGACAGACGGACATGCTGTACTTCATCAAGAACATCATGCTGTTGATAGTGCGACTCCATCATACTCGAATGTTGAGACTTTCCACTTACTTTCCAGTGCAGCATTGAATCGGCATGATAAGTTCTGCAAGGCCTGTCTAGGCGTGCTGAAGCCGGGTCCGGGAGCACAGGAGCTGGGACTGGAAATTCTGCGTACGCGACCCGACATCACTGATACCATGCTGAATGCTAAAATTAAGGCTTCCCCTAAACCTAATCCATCTTTTTCAAAGACGTCGATCCCGAAGAGTCCTTTTTTAAAGGGGAGAAGGCACCTACGATCGATGCGTCTCGAGATGGATTAGGGTGAGCTCTAATAAAAGCAACGAAGGTCGGACTTGCTTCAGTCGCGCATGTGATCTCCGTATGGGCAAGCTGGCGATGGCTCTCGCGGAACATCCTGAATTCGATACTGCCGTAACGCCGTTCTTCGAGTACTGGCGGGACAACAAGAGCTCGGTGGCTAGATCGGGTTATCAAATCGCACGTTCGAAAGGCCTACATAAAGTCTGCGCGAAAATAGATGCCAGAAATAGACAAAGAACCGTTGATCAACCTACAACGACACTCACTACAAATTTCAATTCAACAAATCAAAGGATTTGATGGATTTGAGACAGGTCCATTAACGAATAACCTGGTTGCGCGCACCTAGATTACTACTAAGCAAAAACCTCCGCTGACATTCCGAATCCTGTTCCACAGGCTCTATCGTATGCAGCAACCTCTACTTTCCTTGCTCAAGACGTCAGAGTGAGCGCCATTTTTATGTTACTTGAGATGCTCGGTCGTGACGCCGATGAAATTGTACTGTCTCCACTATCGGTCCCTGAGGATTCGAGAGAGAGAGTCCCTCCGTTGTTTGTACATCTACTTCGGTTTCGAGTCGAACACTTCGGGTGAAAATGAGTGTGCGTCCAAGGCTACGCAGCTCCCATTGATTTCCTTATGTTTTACATTGCGACCCCAGAAGGAACAGAAAATAGCAGGTTATTTTCGATGATATAGGGAGGAAGGCTAATATGGCTAAGTACATTGATAAAGACGACCGCACAACACCTTCCCTACAACATCCAATCAGTTTCTCAAGCTCGTTATCCCTAGTGACGTCGATTGGGATGTGAACGAGGAAACGCACTAGTAGGTACATAGGTATGATCTCGTACACTACTAGGACAACAACTGTGGGAGCGCTCTTAGCTGAAGCTCAAAGTACAATAGTATACAACCTAACATCGTCTTCCACTACATAAAGAACACCGACTATAAAGTCGCTATCTCGTCCACATCGTAAAGAGCAATCATGACGTTGGCCAACGACATCAGTAAGCTTCGTGCTGAGCTGAATGTTCTCAGAGACAAGGTTCAGTACGGCCGCGTCGTCGAACGACCTGTAGTGGAGAAGCGGAGCTCTTCGTCGTCGTCCGTTCGAACAGATGTTGACGATGAGAGCAGCGAAACTTCGATTAGGACTCCTAGAAAGAAAAAGCGAAGGCGGCCAAATAGGCTGTTGCGGAGTGGTGACCACTTTTACGACGTTTTTCGTCGGCAGAAGCCAGCACGGAACACCACGACATCAACAAAAGGGAAGCACTACAGTTCTTCATACCGTGTCGCGGATACTCGTCGTGTCGGCACTACTTCTAGTGCTTTGAACGTTGATCTTGACGATGCAGAGGAAACCAAAATTCGTCAGATAGTAGACGAAAGTCTTCTTGACAGTCCTCTAGCAAACTGTATGCCAGAGGTCGACGGTCAGAGAGATGAAGCGTTCTCAGAGGCTTTCCCTGGTAAAGTGCCTCCATCAGTAAAACGAGTTTTGCGGGATTATGCAGCAAGAAGCATGAGTCGGAATAGTAGCAATTCTAGAAGTACTAAAAAGGTTAATCCTAGAACAACAACTAGTACAACTGGTGGCACAAGAACTTTGGGTTTGGCAGCTTTACCAAGATCTTCTCGGACTCTGGCTGGAACGCTTAGGACGAGCGAAGACGTCCACACCGGAAAGACCAGCAACGAATGGGTTCCTAGCACTAGATGTTCCAGAGGGACGAATGTGCGAAGAAATGCACCACACTTATCATCGTCTTCCTCTTCTAACATGAGAAGGAATGGCAATCAACAGCATAATCATGCTAGTACTGCTAGTACTTCTAAGTATGGGATTGGGAGAACATCAACATCCCAGCCGGGACATGCAACTACAATGAGTAGAAGCGGAAGGGGAACAGAAGGCGAGACTCGCCTTGGCCCAGCGGCAGAGGAGCCTTCTTTCATCATCGAACAAGAAGGTAGTGAACAAGATGTTGAGAACACTACAGTCAGAGGTGCCTCTGTCGTGGGTGATAATGATCGTGGAAATAGTCAGCCGTTGTTCTACGACTATGCTGGGGAACTGCATTCATCCGATGATCATGACGATGTGGAGAATCATGAAATACCTCTTGTTCCAGAAGGAGATCCTCTCTCTCAAAACAAGAAATTCATCTACTCGAGTACTGCTAGAAAAGCCAGCAGTTCTTGTTGTGAGCCTCTCCTCGGCGCGGATACCACTCCGACAGCGCGACGTCTACGGGAGAAAACAGAGCATCTACGACGAAAATTCTCGGAGACACTAGATGATGACGAGGACGCTTCTTTTGTCCTCCGTTCTAGAAGTTTGTCGGGTCTTTCACCACCTAGCAGGAAGGGCCCTGGCGGGACAAGTTCTTTTGGTCCGTTAGTCAGGACAAGGCCTCCTGGAACTCGAACTACTGGAACTGCTGCAATTGCTGCTGTTTACAACAATGTAGGAAGAGGCGCAACCACAACCACTTCCAGAAGTCAAATTAATATGGGACCTAAACATCACTCTTTTACTACGCCCACAACTACACGTAATGCTACCGGCTCCGTCGGCCCTAGAAGCAACGTGAGACGCGCTTCTTCTGCACCAAGAGGAACCTCATCGAGAAATAATCTTCAGCCGATGAACGGCAATAAGACTAGAAAGGGCCTCAACCCCAAGCCCAACTCCACCTCGGCATCGCAGCCGAAGATAAGGCGCGTTGAGCGCGTTACCCGTGCGCCATTTCTGCAAGATTTCAGAGCGTATAGGAGTGCCTCTTTTGCACCCAAGCGTGCACGGTCAAGTCCAGGTACTATCAGCATGCCTACTTCCAGCACAGCACCACGGCGAAAAGAACAGCAAGCCTCGCTGAGAAGATCCGCCAGCTGGAGGCCTTTAGAAGTATACCCAAATGTTGATCCTAGTCCGATTTTAGAAGGCCCAAAAGAAGCTTCTCCCCATCGTAATGCCTCACATGGTAATGCGTCTAGTACAGCTTCGCCATTCCTCTTTGCTCCTGAGGATGCGATAGCTGCTCCTCGCCGCCATCATGACCACGTGTACGCCCAGAATTTGGGAGGCTTCTCGTTATGAGCAGCACGAGCCATCGTTAGATTGTGTGTAGGTGTACTACAGAAATGGCTCAGGAGGAGGGAATTGAAAAGGAATACGAATACATCTTAAAAACTCGACGTACTAGGAGCTACTTCAAGATGAAGATATTATAAAAAAAGCTGAAGAAGCAAATGTCACTGAAGTAGATCAAAGTCACGACGATAACATCAATCCACGACCACTACTTCTAATCCCCCATCACCGACACACTGTACCCGGTTCGCATCCGAGTTCCCATTTAATGGACTTCAACAATGCCCATATTCACGGAGCCTCACGAGAGCCAGCTGGCGGTCGTCCCCCACGTGCATCCGCACAAGAACGCATGCAAGAGTATGCAGTTGCAGCATACAAGTTAAACATGCGACGAGCATCGGACAGCATATTGCCGTCTTCTTCCTCTCGAGGTAATTATAGAAGAAACTCAGGCGCAGGGACTTTCGCACCACCTAGCCGGGCTTCGGGGACAACTGGCGGAGCTGTAGGCTCAACAGCAAGAGGAGCAACTGGAGGATCCTCAAGTGTTATTAAGGCCGCTAAGGAAGTTGAAGTAAGTAGCAGGGAAAAGAATAATATGCGATTGAACTACGTACCTTTCTCCATGTCTATGATCTCAATTCTAATGTTCATGGGGAACTCGTCGTGAAGTTCAGTTTATGATGTTCCTGAAGACATCTGACATCATTCTACTTTCGCCTAGTTCATGCAGCATTACATTCTAGCGTGGTATAAAAAAAAGTACAACTAGAAGAGTCCCAGTTCTATCTTCTAAATTCCATGGCCCTGGAGGTCAAGGCAAGTTTTTAGCCGGCGAGCCGATTGGAGACGCACGGGAGCAAAGGATGTGGAACACTGACGTGCGAACTGCGACTAGTAGTGTTCCGAATTTACAACAACGATCTCGGCTGTACGATGCACATAGGCAAGCTGCTCCTTATGGAAAAATAAATAGCATGATGTTGCACCTTTTGCTATATCTTTGTCTTTCCTCCACTACCTCTAAGTATGTAACATGATCGACATCCTTGAGCTTGCTCTTTTCAGTAAGAGGTGGAAAGAAGTCAATTGCGGGATCGCCATTGTTCTGAAGAATGCAATGTCCCATTTTTGTCCTCCGGACGTCATCTAAGTACCAGGCTCCGAGACACAGCGACGCTTCACGAGTGTACAGGGTCTTGTGCATGCGCCAAACGGGCTGAGCCCAAGGGCAATGACCTTCACAGCGCGACGCAAGGAAGCTCGCAAATGGAAACTACAGGCCAAGAAGGAAGGCCGTTATAACGCCCGCTTGTCCCAAGTAAAGCACGCACAGCGGGAGCGGAGTCGAAGTGCATTGGCGAGAAGTGGAAGTAAATACTTACTGATGTTACTTCAGATCGTAGGCTCTCTTGCATTGTCCTCAGGGTCAGGCGCACGACTTACCCGAGTCGTAGATAGTCGTAATGCCCTACTACTTAACATAATGACCTACTATTTAACATCTACACTAGTCCAAGAATAGTAACTAAGTTTTTTGGTCGGTATCCATCGGACTTCTCTATAGATCTTGTTGTGATAAGTAAGATCCCGCAATAGTACCAAGAATACCTCATGTTCATTTCACCTGATCAGGTGGGGGACGTTCTTCTACTCCTGCTGGTTACCCTGTAACCAAAGTCCAGAATCCCTTGAAGTTGAATAGTCCCATGCGTGCCAATACGCCACCTGCTACGATTTTGAAGCGTGCAGTATCACCAGAACTTGCGATTGCGCAGAGTCGAGTGTTAAGGTTGGTGGTGATGTATATTTGCCCGAAGTAAATTCTACGAATTCTTAAGCTCCTAGGAGTCCGCTCATATGATTACATAACAAGAATAGGAAAATAAGGGATACTAGTGTGGTTGTGGTTTATAAGCTCTTATAACTCATACTCTATATCATCTCCTTTTCCTTTGCCTTTCTAAAGCCCGCAAACGAGAAGCGTCGCATAGATGCATATCATGCTATGAAAAATCGTGTGAGTAGCACTGTCGAAGTTCGAAAACATCTCACAACTATGGGCAACGAGAATTTCCAGAGGCGTGGAATCCCGAAATACAACTTCCAAGAACCTACACATGAGGCGGCTTCGCGAGGTAGGGGCAGAGCACCACCGCCTGGGGGTGAAAATTATGATAGATAGGGGTGTGCCAGGCATCTGGTTAAGTACATATTTAATCTGTAGATTGGATTTGGAAGTTCAGCTATCTTTCGGTCTTGATTGTTCTCGGATGACATGTGACCTTTCGAAAAACCTCTAAGATAACCTTCCTGACAAAGTCGCGTCACAACAGTTGATTCGCGCAAAAAAGGAGCAACGGATTGTGAATGCCTCTTCCGCGTCCTTTGCCGCTATGGAACGCGCCAACAAGGTATTGCATGGCGATAATCCTAGTAAGGCTGCAGGTGCGGCAGGCTCAAAATCTAATGGAAAGATCCTTTCTCGAAATACTACATCACAAGCTAAAGCGGCGACGGGAAGGAGAAGTAGAGGTTCAAGCAGGAGTAGAAGTCTTGACAACGGACCACGAGCTCGTAGTTCTCGATCCCCTGCCTCATCTGTGCGCAGTAACCGCAGTGTCAGTAGCAGACATTCTTTTATGGGCTATTTTCGAATAATTACATTCCGCAGTACCACGTCGACCAGTACAACCAGCCTTAGCTCTTTTCCTACTACTGATAGAAAGGAATCCAGGTTGGCCCATGGACTGAAGGAATGGAATTCCCCAAACTGCTCTAACTCCTGGTCTCCAGGTGGTCGCAATTACCCTCGACATCGTAGATCGACGGCAGCCTCTAGAGGTTGGAGCACGCCTGGAGGAGGAAGCAGCAGATCTGCATCTAGAACCCCTCGAAGTAGCAGATCTTGGGTAGGAAGCGGCGCACCGCCTGGCATTAAGGCTACAAGAACGTCTATTCCATCTTTAGATAGTACTATAGATACATAGGAACGAAGGGGATCCCTCCTCAGTATACATCAAGGAGTTACAACTGACTCTAGATATCAATAGGGGGTCCCTCCTCAAAAATATACAAGGAATTGAAAGGAACATTTCTCCTGAAGAGGGACGATCCTCACAGGGACAATGACCTAGTTAGTGGCCCCTCTAATGATATGAACGCTGGGAGGTACCTAAATATAGGAGAAGTTAGTAGTAAAAAGGGCTATTATGCGCCATACGACTACGGAATTTCTCACAAGCGCATGCATGAACTGCATCAGGGCAAAATGGCCAAGAACGATCGGGTGTACGGAGGCTTTAAAGTTAAGAGAAGCAGCTTTACGTGATGTTTAGAATTTTGGAAATGGTCACTCAGAATTGTTGTAAAGGTAGCAAAATAAGTCTAACTCTATTATTTAAGTAAGTCAAAGAGAGTCTTGATAGAACTAGAAGCAAGTCCTAGTAAGTCACTAGGTCACATCATGTTCACCCACTGACAGACTCAGATGAAAAGTCTAAACAAAGCGTCCCCTCTTTGCACGGTGGAGTTGGCAGTGACGGTCGAAGAGAAGACGGACGACCTTTATCTACACGTAGTTCACGTGGGCAATCTGTATCTTTCGCAGCTGGTGCAATGGGTGGTAAACGCGGAACTGTGAGAAAGCCAAGTGGAGGTAGGTCTGCTTCTAGCAGAGCTTCTGCTTCATTATCGCCACGACGTGAGTCGCGAGAAGTAGCTCCGACATCGAAGAGCGCGCTAAAGCAGGAGCGGCTCCGAGGGATGTACCCACAAGATATGATGAAGGTCAACAAGGTTTTATTTTGACTTCATCGAGTTGAACTTAAAACTTATCCGGTTGAATTTCACTAGTTGGTAGTACAGTGAGTGTATTTTCATACCTAAAAATGTTACTCACAAGATGAACTTCTGAGTAGACGGGAGTTGACCAAGAACGTCCTTCTTCCTCACCGTTGTCATTCACATAGTTTGCATTGGATATAAGATATTTCTGTTGCACCTGTCCACCCACCAGCACGAATTTCCCTCTCCTCCTTCATACAAAAAACCGCCTATCCCGCATTGAACCCGCCTCCGTCGCACCGACCACCTGCGCAGACGCATCCGCCGATGAGCTGGGTCGCGCCAAAGAGTGTAGAGGAAGCCCGAAGCTTGCGACGCGCAGTCAATGTCCTGAGGCAGGAGAACGCGACATTGCGGAAGTTCATAAATAGTAATTTCCAAGTTGTTACCAACAGGAACTTCAGGAAAGACCCGGCACGGATTGTCTAGGATGCCTCTTATTAGATGAACTCTCTCACGCTTAACCCGCTATTGAAATTGAGTGAACCCTTATAAAATATGCTCTCTCGTCGTCCTCGTTGAATGTCTAAGTCTTGCTCATGCTCATCTCCACCTTCTACATTACCTTTACCTTGCGACGTTTGACTTTGATGTCCCATGTTTTCATCCACACTTCATTCGGTGACTCAGACTCACTCCCTGGGCCACGGACGCGCAACAGTCATTCCTGTGAAAAGACCCTTGCGCAGGAGTCATAATAAATACCGATGCGGACTACAAGCAAGTATTCACCTCCCTTCCTGTCTTTTGACATCAACGGAGGCTCTACCTCATCTGAATCGGATCGTCGTCGAGGAATCGACAATCACCCAGTCGAAATAGACATTCACATCGGATGAATGTGCTTGACTACAACTACAACCTCGATACGTAGCACAGCTTTTGTTTCTTTTTTGTGACAAGAACAACACCTTTTTGTGCTGTGTGTCATGTAAGTCGATGCAACAACCACTGCGACATCTTCTACCTAGGGCTAAAAAGAGAAACCAAATAGAAATACATTATCAGAGCCGAGGGAACAAGAACTACAACTGCTACATCAAATGAATAATATGGTGACGTGAAGGTGAGCTACTCTGTATCAAAAAAATGAAACGAGCACTGTCTTCTGCCTCTCTTCTTGAGGACGACCACATGCAACTTCATGTTCATTCGACGTCTTTCTTGGTGCAACGGAACTACGACAGCAGAAAGTGGATTGAGGAAGCAGACACGTTTGATCGCAGGTCGGGTGTGATTAGCGCGTTTTTCTCGAACTTGTTTTCAGGATCTTCTGGAGGGCACTACAAGTATCGCCGAACGTTCGTCGTGCCGAGTACTGGACGTCCGCAGGTGCTCTATGCGCGAGACTTGGAGGGTTTTCTAGGTCGATGCAATTTCTGGCTTTCGGGACAACCTGCAGATTTGGAGGAATGTCATAGATACAACATACGTCTGGGAGATCCGGGCGGTTTTCTTTGAGACAAGAATGTCTGGGAGATCCGGGCGGTTTTCTTTGAGACAAGACAGGAATGTGTACTAGGGATTTTCTGCCGTGAAAAGATAAACTACGATTTGCTTACTATATCTACTTACAACTACTTCGTCTTCTACTCGGCCCTACACAATGGATACGACCTTTGGAAAAACGTGATGAAGATTGAATCTGAAGATGAGATTCCAGGGCAACACAGGATTGCAAGCCTGGCGCATTCATTTTGAAGTTGAACATATCCAAGAAGCTGTGTCAACATCTCTCTTTCGTCTATCAACGACTTTTCGATTCGACATCAACGTATGCGTATCACCTGTCGACTTCGGAGTATGACTTTCGTGAGATGATCCGGAGTCCAACTATGATCATGCAACGTAAGGGTAAGTAAATATATAAACAACCTGGTCTGTAATGAAGATTTTGAAGGTATCGATCGTCGGTTTCGAGGGAGGATGGCTAACAATCTGTAGTACTCACTTGTAAAAAAAGCATCTGGTTCTGGATCTTCTTCTACTTTTCCCAGTTTTGAGTCCTCGTCTGTTCTTTCGGTATATTCGGTCGCTTGTCGAAAAGAGGAGCCAGTCAACACTTCATACCGTGGACCACTGCATGCTTCACTCGGTTTTAGATATTAGACCCGAGGAGTATAGAGTTATCCTCGACCGCGGTACTTGTATATACTTCAGATCAAAGACATCTATTAATATTGATTTCAATCCCCGACAGTCAGAGATAGCGTAGCATATAAAGAAAATTCAAATTGTAGTTATCAAGAACATCATCACTTTTCGTCGAGTAAGCTGAAGCTCATCCTGAACGTCTAGCTGGTAGTTAAATTTTAGAACACAATTGAAGAACTGAAGCGACGAGATGAAAAGGACGAAACCAACATTGATTATCAATTCTCGCCACTACGCACAAATACAACTTCCACTTTGAAGGACGTGGCTACGTCTAGATCTGAAGAGGAAGAAGAAAATGAATGACATTTACAAGAAGAAGGAACATCAAAGTTACGGGGATATAATTCCCCTCGCTGCTGGTGTTGTTCCGCTTGCCGCTACCGGAATCGCTTTTGATGAGACAAAGCGTAGGGATCGCGATAAAGACAACACCGCAACTACTCGAGGGCGTCGTCGCGAAGGGTTGTACAACGATGACAAGAAGGACGAAAATGAAGCTCGCAGCCATTCGCGTGGTGGAGGAGCTTCCTCTCGCGGGTCTTCGCGCCCAGCTTCCTCGGGTAGTAGCAGACCAGGCAGTGCAGCATCGCGACCAAGCAGCGCTGGTAGAGGCTTAAGCGCTGCTTTTGCGCCGTCATCGACCTCGGATCGACGTAATAACTGCGAGAAGGATCGCGTCCTTGTCGTGCCGCCATCGTCACGTGGTAGAGGACCATCTTCAAGTAGTGGCAATCTAGCAGGCTTATTTTCCTTTTCTCTAGGAGTCACAAGCACAACAGGAGAACCGCCAGGCACACTCCATTAAGGCTCAGTACTATTCATTTTGACAATGCATTTCTCCCTGTTTATTCCTTCTTAGGACCGGGAAAAATGCAGCCAAGAAATGAATTGCTTTGAGCTCTAAGTCTAACTCCAACTCCCACAGGAGAATACGAGTTCTGTTCTGGTAGAGGGATCCAAACTGCGCGCAGAAGGCGACGACTCACCACCTCTCGGCATCAAACGACGTCGTAAACTCATTTCCGCTAACTTTGAGGTCGATTCCGATAGAGAAGACTTAACACAACTTAGTAATGGTCTCCATGGAGTGAGCGTCGGCGCAGGTGGGCATCCTATGATCCGAGGAGGCACTGTCGGAAGAACTCCATCAAGTGGAAAAAACAATCCTGGTGATCGTGTTTCGCCGCAGCTTGATGCTACATCTCCGCGTAGCTCCGAACAAAAGCACCAGAGAAGCACGAGGCCGATCAAAAGCACAATTGTAGGGGGATTTGCTGCTCCTTCTAAGACTCAAGCTCAAGAAGCACTTACACTTAGTAGTCCGTCTGACCTGGGTGGAGGTCCAAATCTTGTGGTTGAGGATGACACAGCAGTGCTTCCAAAGGAAAGTCAACGACTGGTTGATCGTCTCACGTCCAACAAACATCCCTCGCAGCAAGATCAGCAACACACTGCTGCAAATGTCAACGACCGGGGTACTACCACTTCATCAACGACGCCACCACCGTACTTGAGTTACAACGCAGAGCCAACGCAGCCGACACAGCACATTCACGCACTCAGACTGGGAACACTGCACGGAGAAAAAGTTTTGCCACCATCCGCTCCTGGTTATGGTCCATTTCCTGGCGGTCCACAACAACAAGAGCAATCTACTGTTGGAGGGCAACGAGGTTTTTCTCCCGCATCGAAAAAGTTTCTGGCATATAGTAACTACAGTGGAAACAATACCGCTCCTGCCAGTGGAGGTTACTCCAGTGTGCTGCTCGAGGGGAGTGCTCCACCTCCACAAAGTAGAGGGCGCAAACGATCGCCAAATAAGCCGCCTGTACCGGCGGGTCCTCTGTTTCATTTGCATAGTCCTTCGCAGCAAGTCGTTGGCCCAAGGCTCGCTAGCAGGCTTTGGGCATCCAGTGGGAGCATTAGTGCTGGGATAACCCACAGAACACAGAACAACAAGAGAACAATGATGAATGGTGGGCGTGAAGTAGGCGGTGGGTTCCTACACAAAATTGCTGGTCGGAGAGGACGAGCCTCATCACAAAATAAAGATCATGTAGTTTTTCAAACCTCCACGCACCAGAGCAAACATGCAGCAAATCACGTAGTTCTTCAAGGAGGTGAAGAGCGTCGAAGAGATGAAGATGAACAAGAAAGTGAGCTAGACTATCTCGAACAGCAGCAAAAACAATATGACGAGGAATACGAGCAGCGACTGTTGAGGATGAATGAGACAGCTTCCGCTGGGAGTGCTAGTGGTCAAGATGATCCTTCATCTGGTGATCATCAATTACGGCTAGGTTAAAGGTGTTCCCCCTGTTATACCGTTCGTTTTGCCTTTCTCAAGGGGGAAGGGGATAACGAACAGGATCAGCGGGCACCAAAACCCCACCGCTAAGGCAAGCATCAAAAAATACAACAGTACATCATGTTAACGTTTCTGTACCTAGTTCCGGAAGCGCCTTGTGGCAAAACCGCGGATGGCAGCATATCGAAAGTTCTATAGAAAGTGTTCCTTTAGAACTGAGCCAGCAACCTGCTGCTTCGGACGATGAGGCTCCGACGAGGCACCTTCCGGGTTTGCTGGAAGAGAGCGATGAAGACGGAGAAGGAGAAGGCGACGGAGGAATGGGAGGCAATGGCGTAATAAATGAGAAAGCAGATACGACGAATGTTAAGGCTTGTTTTCATCATGCGTTTACTGATCAATCTATCGTCGTCGACCCAGAAGTGGAGTCCAAATGTATCTCTTTCTCTTACTTATCTAGAAACGAACGACCGCTCATCTGATTTTAGTAAAGTATGATAGGTGCAGGTGGTACATCATCACTACGGCTACAGCACTAGCTATTCTTCCTGTACATCCCTGCTCTCTAACACCTCTAATACGTCGAAAAACGCCAAGTCTAGTTCACCTAGGAAGAAGAAATCTGGCGCGCCGACTGCATTTCAGAGCGTGGACGAGAACACCTTGAAGGAGAACTTATCCGAACTCCTGCTTCCTCGAAACATCAGCACTGAGAAGACACCTCTCTCAAGGGGTTTGTTTTCCAATCGAACCACCTCAGCAGCCACTCTGGCGCGCCAACAGCATAGTCGCCCTTCGTCTTCTGATGGATCCAGGAAACAGGATATTAATTATTCGGCGGATCAACATAGCCCGTCTTCATCGTCAAATAAGAGGAGTTCCATGATGTCCAACATGCGGAACAATCAAACGTCGAGTCCAGGTAAAAGCTCACAACATCTTCATACCTCGCCCAGCTATTTGAAAGGACAACTACCCAATTTGAGCGGCACCGGACAACGTCAACAAGTAGGAGCACTACAGCAACAAGGGTATTTAGGCACTTCCTCGGATCAATCGAGACCTACCTCGGGAGTACAAGCGAATCTCAACACCACGAGTAACCTAATACTGAACTACAAGAAAACCCGGCTGAGTTTGGAAACGCTTCCGATTTTTTTGGAAAAAGTTCAGTTGCTCTACTCTTTTGACACGCAATTCCCTAGTTTCCAACAGTTGGTGATTCAAGCCGACCGAGGAACGCAAATTCGCCTCGTGATGGAATACATGCAGCATTTGAAGACCAAGGGTATCTTAGCACCTTGTTTCTCGATCCAGGTGGTGAAACTTATGACAGGACGAGGAGGGACAGGGACTTTTTTACTTGATGACCACAATGAATAAATAAGATGAAACAGAGTAAATGAATGAGGACAAGAACGTGATGAGCATGTTGGAGTTAAGAACTTTACTACGTTTATAGTATAAACGTAGTAGTATATACTAGATGTCCAACATGATCATGCTGAGATGACAAGCATCTTCTTGAATTCACCTCTAACAAGCGCCGCATACTTGATGAAGCCTCTTCGACCTCAACGCCCGCACTTTGCCACCAACGTGACGAGAGCATCAAAAGGGATCGTCACGGCATAGCCGACGACGATGGGGGACCAGCTGCCGTGGGAGAAGATGCTGAGGATGATGACCGTTTGTTAATGATAATGGAGGATGACGGCGACGACGAGGATGTAATGAACTCTGTGAATCTTTCCACCTCCTTTATGTTGTCCACCTCGTCGCGCCCAGCCAGTGCGCAGAGACCACCAAGTGCGAGACCGAAGGCGTCACTACATCTGAGGGAGACCACCAAGCAGCCATCTTCTACCAAACGAGAACGACCACATTTACAGCGTCCTATGAGTGCCATCACGACCCCAACCGGAGGTCGAGGAGAAACTAGAAACGATACTGCTCGTTATGGAGAAGTTGTCGGCAAAATACAAGAAGAAGATAGTCTAAAAAGAACCCAAGGTGTACTCCGTCTAGGTCAGCATGATCTTCACCATTTAGTACCTCGTGGAGGTCGTTTGCACACTAGTACAACAGCAACGCGCCCAGCCAGTGCTCCATTAACAGGAGGGCCATTGCAGAATCGACAAATCGTGGGTCTCACCAACGTTGATACAGAGCACGTCAACATGAAGAATAATACCAGCAGGAGATCCGGCGACCTTCTCTATTTAAGGCTAATCACTGCAGATGTCTCCTTCAAACCATCCCTCTTGGTTTTTTTTTCTAGTACAGGGCTACTTACCTATTAAGGAGATCTAATTTAAGTAATTATTATCCATTCTATATTTGAAAAGAAGCCAAGGAGGTTCCGGGTAAGGATGTCAATGCGGTAGCCCTAAGGTATGGTAAAATG
Organism: Amoebophrya sp. A25; assembly: GCA_905178165.1. Lineage (NCBI taxonomy): Eukaryota > Dinophyceae > Syndiniales > Amoebophryaceae > Amoebophrya > Amoebophrya sp. A25. Next base: position 601,121 of record CAJINU010000054.1, read on the forward strand.
GACCACGGAAGAGACGAAGATGACCTTGCGGAAGAGACAGAAGTATGTTACTTTCTAGACGAAAGCGACTTTGATAGATGCGTTCCCCTCGTTCGTTTTTTTACTTAAGGCTACCCCAAATTCATCTCAAGAAGGAGCTTCTTTGGTCGCTTTTCTAAATGAAAAACACGCCGGCCTCCAAAGACGACCTCTAACAAGATGAAGTAAGGTGGTACCGAAGTAACCTCTAACTTGGAGCACGTTTGAAAACCCTAGAAGGTGAACTGGATACGTTACCAAGTGAAGCAAAGCGGTTAGCGGACGAAAACGCGGATCTGATGGCGAAAGCCCAACATTTGAGTGCCCGATTGGATAATGTTGAGACACGCGCGCGCGACGATGTCTTGCGTGAGATGACCGACGTCTATGTCGAAGATTTGAGCCACGTGCTCATTGGCGGAGAACAAGGAAAGGAGCGGCTGATGCATGCTGTTCCGAACATCGTAGGAGGTCCGGTTCAGCCACATTTTTCGGGTTCGCGTGAAGGAAACGCGGCATTGATGTCGCTGCGACGTGATGGCGATGGAAATTATGCAGCTTTGTGTTCCCGACTTGACGATGGTGGAGAGCGTCATCATCTTCCTATAGGACAACAAAGAGGTGATCAATTACGACAGAATGTGCTGAATTTTCAAGATCAACAACAGAAGAGGACGAGGACGAGCTCATCATCTTCCAACTTTGACAACTTCTATGGAAACCACCAGCTGCAGGCTTTCATCGAGAAGAAAAACTTGCGCAACGACAAAGCGAACTTCAGCAGATGGAGCCAGAAGACAAGAAGTAGTAATAGAACGACATGTAGTGCCTCAGCCCACACCGGTCGCTGGGACATCTTGCATGATGACCAAAAACACGAGATGCTTGGGGCTTACCAGAGGGAGTGTTTTCAGCTCAGAGCACACATTCAGAATCTTCGAGAAAAACACGCAGATTTTGATCGAGCTCAATTCGATCTCTTGAAGGGAGTTTTGCGAACACCAGCGTCGGTTGTTATGGACTTGTCTGCTTAGTAGATCATGCAGAAAAGGGCTAACACTTCTAAGTAGAGTAGATTATGAAGTAGAGAGTGTACTAGTAGTAATACTAGGCATAACATCCCTTCTGTAGTACAGTACTACAGATGGGATATTTGTATGCCTAGTTTGATGACAGAAATACAATCATGCTGAGGGGCCGGCCGTGCCTCTTGATGTGGGTGATGAAGACGGCACCGATTTTTAGCAATGTCTCTAACTCAAGTGCACTGGATCCAGCAAAAAGCGATGTAATGCGACGCGAGGCAGAGCAATTGGTGAGACAGAACATCAATGCGTTGTACAACAACTTTTATGGCAATGAAAAATTTGGAAAAAACGGTTACTCTAAGAAGACTCTATTTTTTGTCCTGAAGTTCGACCCAAAAACATTGATTATGAGATCATGGGAAAATCGCTGCTAGGCACTCCTTCCATAGCTAAGTACTTACATTGGTTTTTATGATTCAATGAAAAATAAGGCAGAAGGGCTACGTCATTATGTGCCGCTGTGAGTTCTGATTCTTAATAGAGTCTAAAAAATCGAGGAACAAGCTGCAGGGCGATGGGACGCTACAAAACACGCGCAAGAGATGTTGATGCAGAAAAGCCAGACAAATTTGAGGAAATGCGTGAAGGAGGTAATGAGCAGATCGAAGTGTTAAATCAATCAGAAGTTTGAGGTTTCCGCAGAAAATTTCGGAAGTACGTAGCAGCAATTTGTACAACATAGCTCTTTTCATCCTCTTCTTCTAACTGCTGCATTCTCTGCACTCATTCAATGCTTGTTCCCACCACCTGATCCCAGCTACGCCAGGTCCACGCGATCACCGAGCAGGCTATCGGATGTACTATGCGTGATGTAGCGTCTATGAACGCCAAGCTCCTCGATGACGTGCGGCCACCCTCAGCTTGGTTACTATCTCAGTACGGTCTCCTAATGGGATCTAAGACAGACGAACTCGAGCACGAAACCACAGATACTGAACAAGATCATAGGACTACCGCGACTCAAGAAACAAGAACACGATCTTCAAGAGACCTGAAGAAGGTTTTATCGAAGGATTTCAGCTTAGAGCTGCAGAGGGCGCAAGCAGCGGCTGCCGAGACCTTCTTTCCTCTGGCCGGATCTTCAGATAAACCAGCAAACGAACAACGACATATTAAGGCGTGAACGATTTATTCTCAGATAGAAAACCTTAACCTCCCCTGGATGTTAAAAGTTTGTCAATCATATAGATATATGGCTCTTTGTCGTTAGGAAATTGTAAACCAGAGCAACCTACTAGTACTAGATTTTCTAGTACAGTATAACATCAGTTACGCTTACGGACCCTAGCTATCAAAATGCTGGTGAAAGAACATCAGGAGTTGATTTTCTGAGCTGTTTCAAAGGTAAAGGTTGCGTATTCTTGAGTGGATGTAGTAGACGCTAACGCGTAAATAGAATAATGTTAATGTTTTTCTAAGAAGCCTGTTCCACCAGTAGTTTCGGCGCATCAACACCGTCAAGAGCAGTTCCACAGGAGGACAAGACCAACATACCAGGACCGTTCCCCACTAAGAGAAGTACTACAGAAGTCAGAAGTTGTGGCCTCGACGTCGGAGGAGGTGAATCGAATGTTACAACAAGTAGACGACGTACCCCCGACCAGGACCACTAGTGCTACTTTCGTACTGACAAAATTGCCAGATAATTGCGACCTCCAAGATGATAAGGATAACCAGCAGGATCTTCAGAATGATCAGGATGATATTCATCGAGAGGAACGTGAAGACCTTCAGATAGTTCCTGCTTCCTCTTCGAACATGCAGTTTGTGGTCGGAGCGCTCGTCCCGGCAAGAGGAGGAGCAGATGAAAGAGGAGAAGCTGGGCTGGAGGTAGTAGAAGCACAGGTAGAAGGCGCGTCAATGAATTTGTTAGACCGTCAAGGTGTTGTGCGCTTGGTTCAGAACCCAACTAGTGCAAAACTACGCGCGGCAGCAGCGCGACTGGAACGTCATGTAGATCTCGCAGCATTAGGTGATGACAAGGAGAACTTACCTGAGACCCAGCAGGATGCTGTTGGAACTACTTCTATTTCACGACAAGATGAGAATGTTACCTCCAAGAATGTTCATCGGAAACCTCTTTATTCTCAGATTCATCCGTCCACGAGCGGCAACCGACGTGGCAACAAAGCAGGTCTGGCCACAGGTTGGCGGTTCAACGATCCACGCTTTGCCCTGATCCGAAACTGCAGTATCTTAGGGATTGTAGTTGTGTTCTATTTTTACCTCTTTCTCTTATTACCTCAAGTAGAATCTAAATGTAACGCTAAAGCAGGTACTCCTCTCCTGTAGAAATAGTAAAGAAATTCATTTGAACAAGAAGCGGCACCTCTAGTCGTGAAAAATTTTTATAAAGCGCATCATCATCTTCAAGGAAAGAGAATGAACCCCGCATCCATACACCAACCCAGCAGCACTACACCACCATACCCGCTTAAGGGCTGGGTATATCGCCTTTCTTTCGGTTTTTGTTTCTTCTACTTAGGTCTGCTCCACCAATATCGTCATAGTTGTACTGCACGACCTCAACATCTAAGTATCCCTACAGCAAAGTCTGGCCGTTTTACTCCCAGATCGAGCCGAAATGCGATATCGGAGACACTTCAGGTTCTCCGAAAGGAAGCATCCTCTATTAAGGCGGCTACAGCTGGAGCATAGCCTTAACATCATGGTGCTTGCTTGGCCTTGGTTCATCTTTTATTTTTCTACGTGAAAAAGTAAAGAACAAGCACGGATTATGCTCTCAAGGAAGATGGACTACGGTATCTCTAACTCTAGTAAGCGTGCGCCATCGTCTACGAAGCCTCGAAATTATCGCCAAAATCGGCAAGATGAAGAAACATCTTCTGCTCCGACAGGTACTACTACAACTAGGGAAACAAAGGACTGTAACGAAACTGTTGTGAGGGCCGTAAGCGGAGGAGGAGGAGACGCCATAGGACGAGGAGAGGGAGACGAAATGCAAAAGAAAAGCGATACTGAAGATGCTAACTACAGTGGAACAACATTGATGTCTTCAACGACATCCAGCACCTCCAGTAGAAGGAACTACAAGACCACAGACACTTCTGCTTCTACAGTAAGTGGCACAAGAACATCAAGCACCGCCGGTTCCGGTAGTTCTAAAAAAGCTAAGAGTGGAGGAAGACCTTCATCTGGTAGTGCTAGTAGTGGTTCTTGTAGTTCTGGATCTGGTAGGGATAGTACTAGTGGTTCATCTTGTAGTTCATCCGGAATAACACAACACAACAAGTCCACGCAAGAAATGGGGAATACAGATGCAGAATGGAGGAGCAGTGGACATTATACGAAGATCGCTGCTTCGTTGCAGGATGTGTTATCATTCGTGAAAGAAACACAAGACCTCAAGAGCACAGGAGAAAACGATGCACATGTTCTTCTTGATAACCTCGAGGAAAACAATTCCTGTCTTTACAACACGTCAGCGTCAGGCGGATCAGCCTCAACGACGCGGCCCTTCTCCGCAGGAGCCTTCAGTAGTGCGAACTTGAGCGATCGTGTTAAAGGAGGTAAAGAACGCGGTCAAGCCAAATCTACCGATGAAGAATACGCGAACAGCGAAGAAGTGGAGCCACAGTGTTTGTTTTCTTCTACTTCTTCGCGACCTACCAGTGCCTTCAGCTCGCGACCGGGGAGTGCATTCACTTCATCTCGTCCGCCAAGTGCATTCACTGCCTCCAGACCAACTATTAAGAATTGACTTTTTTTCTTCACTCCTTAATACTCAACACACTCACCCCTTAGTGTCTGCTCTTTCTCGATTCGAGATATCTTTGATGTTAGTTGTCAATAATCGCTCTTCATGTAGTTAGTCTACTCGGCACAACTGTTATACTAGTCAACACTCGCTGTTGTTGTTAGAAGTCTGCTCCAACTCCTCAGTACTGCATCACCGCCAGACAACTTGTCTATGTCAGCGAGATTTATCGTTCCCCTATTTGTACTTAGTTGATTCTTCCTGTTTGTTGAAGATATCGAACATTTGTACTTCAGTCTTCGAGCGTTGTTATATCTTCCTCCCCATTTGTAATGTCCGAAGATGTGACTAATGGATGCGTCACTTCTGAAGGATTATCATTATGTGGACGCAGAAGCACTTGCACTTCTAATCTTTGCGCGTTTGCCTCGAGGCCACAGTCAGCTTTTGCGTCAAGACCACAGTCAGCCGCGTTGTCACGACCACAGTCCGCGGTACAGCTTTACAAGCATGCTGTGGGCCTTGATGCCGTATTCGAGTTCGAGTCGACGTCTAAACTCGCGTCTAAACTCGGCAAAACACAGACGAGTGCATCTTAAGGCCATTTCCTAATGCTACTAGAGGATACTAGTACATCTTGCTGGAAGATGATCACTTCTTAAGTACTAGTCTACTAGAAGAAGTATTTTTGCGTATTGTTTGAAGATAATGCTCATGTAGGTCCTAGAGCTTCTAGAAGGACTTTTCATATTGTGAAACTCTTCATGTTGGGGAAGCACCTAGAACACACTACACTAGATGTAGCCGGTCTTTCTAATCTCCAGGATCTGCCACGGAGCCGGGATCAGCCACAAGCAGTGCAGCTTCTAGTGGTACCGCGACACCTCTACTGAATACGACGCTCTAAGCCAATCATTGTGGACATTGACCGATTGGCGCTGTCTTAACCCAAGGAGGGCACGTAGAAGTACTTACGTAGTAGAAGGAACAAGTGCGTTACTTCGATAAGGAAGTCAGGAACAGCAAGTTAATAAGTCAGAAAGGAGAAGTTACTCAAACCCACTAAAAAGATTCAGATTGTTGACTAAAACTAGGCATAGGCGCAAAAGACTCCCAGACAACTTTCGCGTGTAGTTGATACCGTTAAGTACTTGCAAAGGACCACAGATCGTTGCAAGCCTTGCCGTAATACACTCTCTCATAAAAATAAAACTGTCATGGCACCACTTATTAAGTTGCAAAAATAATAGTTAGTTAGTCCCTTCAACTAATGTCGTGCTCGTGGTATGAGTATTTAAATTGATCCCTCTTTCTATTGTAGTATTTCAGTTTCCAGCTCGTCACATCTATTTAGTTCTTGAATTAAGGCTCAATATATTTCGCTTCTACAAGTCATTTCTCCCTACTTATCTCTTTCTTAGGATTGGGAGAAATATAGGCAAGAAATGAATTGTTTTGAGCTCTAATTGAACTCCACCACTCGCTCTCAAATCTGCAGTGTCCCTATCTAGACCCATGACTAGAGCACTCAAAGGAGCGTAAGAATCCCCACTGGAGCACATTTCCATGTATACAGAACAAGAATAGTTTCTTTACAGAAGTCTGTCGTGAGGAGAGAGGAACAGACAACATCTGTCGTGAGGAGAGAGGAGCAGAGGTCTGTAGCACGGAGAGATGAGGAGTCTGCTGCTCAGCATACGGGGACTCTGTAGCGCGAAAAAGATAAGCACAAATCTGTCGTGAGAAAACGGAAGCAGAAAACTGTCGTGAGAGGACCGAAGCAGAAATCTGTCGTGAGAAACAAGCAACCGCCTGTGATCTCCGATACAGGTAGTCAAACTTGAGAGAATGAAAAGGCAAAGTTCATTTTTTAATTATGAAGGGTGTATGGAAAATATGTATCCACTGGTTGATGCTTTTTATTTCCTTGGCATGCTAGATGATCAAGACGATTTTTCTCCAATGGACTACATGCATGGGCATTGTACTATAATGATCTTGCAAGATTTCCACTTACAGCCACAGCGAAAAGATTTCATCTGGACCCTCTCAAAGAGACCCAGACCACCACTTCCACAAAGAAAAACGCTTTCAAGAGAATTATTCTATTAACCAAAAAACTAAAAAAAAGTAAAACTAAAAGAAATTCTCGGCGGGCAATGTAATATAAATACGGTAAAAAAGAGAACAACTGATACTGATCGAAGGAACTCACATTCTTTGTAAGTAAGAGGTCTAAAGTCGCATCTGCTTACTCCGTTTATTCTGAGAGCCTATCATCCTTGATCCCGCAAAAATGGGTCCTCGTGGACGGGCTTTCCCTCGGCGCCGTTCGTGCGCTGCGCGTATGGCAGTCATGGCCAGCGCGGCAGCGTCTGTGCCCGGAGTCAAGATGACAACGCGTGAGAAGTTCCTTCCTGTGGCATGCATCGGCGGGTGTGCTGGAATGGGAGACGAGGCCGCAGCGGCCGCAACTTCCTCGGTATTTTTGCTTTTTCCATGTCTAGAATTATAACTCCTTCTATGTATAGTAAGGGTAAGCTGATTATTTTTATGTTTATATATACCAGCACTAAGTAATTCTAATAAGTACCAATAACACCAAGTGACGTCGGTGCACCAACCTGGCGTCCTGAGCTGATTAAGACCTTGAGCTTGAGTTTGAACTTGGGCGCTACGATGGGCATCATGGTTTAGAATCCTGCTTGTACTCAAGAGAGATTTGGTAATCCGAAAGACGCGCTATTTCAGTTCGTGCAGTTTTAGTACGAGTTGTCCTTGTCAACATGATTTCACTTCTCAGCATCTTCTGGATTTTTATACTTGGTTGCAGCCCTTCATCTCAACTAGTTGTATAGTTTAGTAGAAGATTCAGTTTAGACATCATGATATACGTTTTCATAATCATAGTCATGAGTTCTCACCTCTCCTTAGGGTAGGCGAGCCGATTCCTATCCTATCCCATTTCGCTTTCTTTCGCGATTGAATCGACGACCACTGCCTAGGTTACTGCTCGCGCTGCGTCATCTGCGATCACGGGGGCTTCGGTAAACTCCGCGTCTGGCCGTGGTGGACCTGTTACTGGCAATGGGGTAAGGCCTACATAGTAGAACTATTGTGCTTAAGCTCTATTTGCAAAAAATCTCGTTGCACGGAGTATACGACGAAGTAGACTATACAGTTTTTAGTGCAGAAGATACACACAAGAACAACTACTCTTGATCGATGTGGTAACACCTGCAACAACATTTATTTGATATCATCCCAACGAGGCCGCACATCTCTACTGTAGTGCGTAAGGCTTGTAAGACCCTTCCGCCCTGCCCCGGCGTGTGTACATGCCGGGGGCACGTGGGCGGTGCTTTTATTTGATGTCATCCCAAACCCAACGTAGGCGCCACAGCGGCAATATTGCAGACTGCTCACGTGTTCCCATGTCGGCCCCTTCCTTCACTTCCTAACCTCGTGCTCGTGTTCGATTTTTGCTGGGCTCATGAATGATGCTGCGTCTTGTTTGTCTTTGCGGTTTTCGTGTGCTTTCATTGTCTTTGTGGATTATCGCTTTGATGCTAGTTTACATTCATAGGAGTTTGCGTTTCGGCGGTTCTTGTAGTTGTCAAAAAGTGACAAGGGCTTGTTAGCTCTCTAATACATACTAAACTATTTGATTAACCATTTTTGACGATATAAAGACTTATGCCCTCCAGTAGGCACACGTATAATTGTGTCGCGCCACATCCGGGGACCTAGCTCGTAATAGTTTTGCATATTCGATTCGCAAGTGGCACCTGATGTTGGTTGCCAGTGTTGGAATGATTTTTGCAAGTGCAAGTGGCGCTTGCTGGTTGCTAGTGTTTTCATAGTCTTTCGCGGGTGGTAGTATGGAACAACTGCTCGAGCAAGTGCATCCTCATGATATTCATAAGGTTTGACTTCAATAAATTCAAAAATATCAAAGACCTCAAGCAGTGGTGACGCCCTTACTTTTCGACACATACTAGTCTTCACTAACACTAGTGGTCACAATACTCCTAATCGTTCGTGCCTCATATTGCCACTCATCATTCCAGGAAACCGCCATGACGCTGCGTCCTCATCATGAGGCAGTCCTGGCCCTCGCGCCGGATCAGATTCATCAGCACTCCTTTCTGGACGAGGCCAAGAACGGCAATTTTAACAAAGTGTTCGAGATGCTTGACGCAAACAGAGACTTGGTCGATGTTCGAGCCGGGGAGGCTGAACGCGACACGGCGCTTATGTTTGCTGCGCACTGGGGCGATTTCGATGCGGCTTCGAAACTTCTGATCGACTATCAGGCCGATGCGACGCTGACGCGCCGACAGGGTGCGACCGATTGTGGAGGGTGTAGTGCGGCAGAGATCGTTTACCAAAGCTTGGCGTTTGAAAAATTTTTGCGGAATCCTACGCCAGGAGCAAACGAAAAATTGTTCGAAAACCAACTTCAATATGCCATCACGCATTTGCATTTGCAAGAGGCGGGCATCGTGCCTACAGCGAATGGGTTCGACTTACACGGGACAGATGACAGCACCTTGGAAGGCAGGAGGCCCCACAAGCTACCTGCACCCGGCGAAGCCGGTTCGACGTTCGTGGCCTGGTTCAGCGAGCGTTTTGGTGGTTTAGTGGTGCAGAGGGAAACGGATTTCAACAAACAGGAAGAGGCGAATAAGATATCGTTCGAGAAAGGCTCTGCGAAGGTACACGCGAGCATCTTTGATTCCCTAGAGCTTCTGAATCAGGCCAAAATGTCTGTCACCCTTTTCGCGTTGCAGCTGCGCTTGAGCAAGGCAATGGTGTCCTCTATCATGTATCTGAAAGACAAAAGTGTTTTGCCTTCAGTAGAGGATGCGAGGGCCTTAGAGAAAACAACCTCCACGGACTTGGTCGGTCAGCGCCCGTGGCTTCTGGATTCGTCCGTCAAAGAAGGTATGAAATTCGCAGCATGGTTCAGCAAAGTAGCCTATGGGGATTATAGTTTGAAGGTGCAACTCGAAGAGAATTTCAATGCCGGCCTCGACTCGAAGAAGATATCGTTCCAAGCTAACCCGCAGCCTGGACCAATCGCTAACCAGGAGTTCGAGCACACGTTTGGGGGTCACCCTGCTGCGCAGAGCAATTTGCTCCAGGCCAGATTGTCTGTGATTCGTTTCGCAGTAGAACACCTGATCAAGAACCAGCACACTGGTGGGCCTTCTGGCGTCCATGACGTGCGCGAGCCCGACATGAGTCCCGGACAAATCAGAGGTCAGAGCTTTATTTTCGCCGCGAGATTCAAGAACGACCCAGAGGGCGAGCGGGGCATGGCGCTGGCCTATCCGATGCAGGATGGAGTGGAGAACACCGCGACGCATGTCAAGGTGCTCGTTGTGCCGTTCTCCCCAGCGCCGTCTCCGTCTGCTTCTGCAGTGGCCATCATGAATGTTGCCAAAACGGAACTCGTTCTCTCTCTGGCGTTTCCGGAGCGGGGGCGTGGACGTGGAAGCCAGGCGACAATTGACAGCCTCCAGTTCCACTCCGAGTCCGGCAAGCCACATGAAGTAAGCGGGGTTAACATCAGGTTTGAAGATAACGGAGAAGTGCGATTTTTTCCTTCCGCCGAGTGCGCGGTCTTTTTCGGGTGGACTGCCGGGTTTTTGGTGGGGCAAGCAGATGGCGCGCAGGCTCGGCCCGTGGACATTGTATTCGCCCGTAATGATGTTCCCGCGAAATCGATCGTGTGGGTTCACTTTACCATCACTAGCCCGTATGTTCGTCATGAGCGTGTCCCCCTTTTTGACGAAAGGGGAAAAAAACCCCAAATCGCGAAGCTGTTTGCGCAGAATGCGTTCTGATGAAAGCGCTGCAGAATAATCCACAACTTACCTGGGCTCACTTGATCTCAGGCCAAGTTCCAGGTATTGCCCTGCATGATGTTTTTTTTTCAACAAGACGACGGGGGAGGGGCTATGCGTAGAAGCTGCGGCCTATCCAAGAAGTGCAAAAGCAGAGCTCTCCTCGCTATCTTGTTGCTGTTTTCACCTCCATATTTAATACTTTTTATTAAGAGTAATATCATGTGACCTTGTTAGTGTTAGACCAGTAAAAAAAGAATGATTTACATTCATTAGAAATAATGCGACTGCGAGGAGATGTACTAGATGAGTCTGTCAGTTTGGAAGGACAGTCCAACTGAAGAGCTTGAGTATGTAAAAGCGAAGAACTACAGAAAGGAAACGCTGACTCGAGCAGCAAAAGCAAGCACTGACTCGACTGCGACTTGACTTGTTTTTCAACAAAAAGGTCGCTTGGGCTTGGCGCCATCTTCACACACTCTGTAGATAGAAAATTTGGGGAATATCATGATATTAGGAAGATCTACGCCTATTAAGAATGAATGTTTTGAATAAAAAATGAAGTATAGATGAGTTAGGGTGCAAGACAAAAAATGCATAATGAAATGAAGGGGTTTTCAAGATGAACTTTCCCCATCGCCGGTTTCTTCGCAGAAAAAAAACAAAAAAGAAGAAGCCAACAAAATTGTTTTGAAAAAAACATTATAAGTGACTGAAAGCCTGCTTCGAGTGCTAGTTTGCTAGTGCTAGGCTTGGAATTTACAGGTGACAAACAGGAACAAGATGACGCTCATTTCTATCATGAATATCGTCGGGTGGGACAGAGGAGAAAGCACTACAGGACAAAATATTAGGTGAAAGATCGCTGCCTTCTTGGCTCCACTTGTTCTGAGGTCTAGGCTTTGATAGATGTTACTCTTTTGAAAAGACAATCTGGCCTTTGGTCTTCCACGGTCCATCTTAATATTAGGTGAAAGAATTATCACACACATCGTCTCACTGAGAAGGTGGCTCGTCCATGACTTGTATGTCATAATGTCTGTTAGGTGGTTACGTTGAACTGCGACAGCGACACACACATGACGTCTGCAATGCCGTACTTTTGTGTAGTCAATTGGAATCAATGATGCACGACGTCGGGCTTAATTTATCCCGATTAGTAGCTCGCACTAATTGAATTTGCAAAAGAATAAAAAGTCTGTCGTGAGGAGACTGAGAGAGGAACAGAAATCTATCTTGAGAAGAGATGAGCAGGAGAAGTCTGGCGTAGCACGGAGAGATGAGGAGTCTGCTGCTCAGCATACAGGGGGTCTGTAGCGCGAAAAAGATAAGCAGAAATCTGTCGTGAGAAAACGGAAGCAGAAATCTGTCGTGAGAGGACCGAAGCAGAAATCTGCTGTGAGAAACAAGCAACCGCATGTGATCTCCGATACAGGTAGTCAAAGTTGAGAGAATAAAAAGGCAAAGTTCATATTTAATTATGAAGTGTCGATGTATGTAAAATACGTATCCACTGGTTGATGCTTATTTCCTTGGCATGCTAGATGATCAAGACGATTTTTCTCCAATGGACTACATGCATGGGCATTGTGCTATATATATTTACTAGTCGTTTCCCGTGTGTTTAGCTTTAGCGGTCCGAGAGGAGGGAAAGGTGAACGAGGGAGAAGGAGCTGCTAGGAGCAGGAGACAAAGAGACCGTGAGCTTCAGGGCAATGCCCCCCGGCGCGTGCAGGTTTCCCCGCAGATTCTCGGAGAAAACAACCCCACGGAGCTCTTGGGCGGGCTCCAGCCTCCGGGCTCACCGTACCGCGGGCGATCTCCCCCCGGTACGCGAGCTGATTCGGGCCCCTTTGCGGGCCCGACGTTAGACGGCCCAAACGCGGCTGGCGGCCGCGTTAGAGCCCGCTAACGTCTTCGCGACTCGGTGAAACAGTGTCACACGCCGAAACTGTGACCCGCCGAAACTCTGAGGCGGGAAGCCCAGACATGCCGAAACTCTGAGGCGCGGGCGAAACTCTGAGGCGCGAAGCCCTGACATTGCGCAACTCTGAGGGGGGAAGCCCTGACATCCCGAAACTCTGAGGCGCGAAACTCTGAGGCGCTAAGCCCTGACATTGCGCAACTCTGAGGCGGGAAACCCTGAGACGGCAAAACTCTGAGGCGCAAAACTCTGAGGCGCTAAACCCTGACATGCCGAAACTCCGAGGCGCGAAACTCTGAGGCGCGAAGCCCTGACATTGCGCAACCCTGAGGCGGGAAGCCCTGACATCCCGAAACTCTGAGGCGCGAAACTCTGAGGCGCTAAACCCTGACATTACGCAACTCTGAGGCGGGAAACCCAGAGACGGCAAAACTCTGAGGCGCAAAACTCTGAGGCGCTAAACCCTGACCTGGCGCAACTCTGAGGCGGGGAACTCTGAGGCGCAAAGCCCTGACATGCCGAAACTCTGAGGCGCGAAACTCTGAGGCGCGAAACCCTGACATTGCGCAACTCTGAGGCGGGAAGCCCTGAGACGGCAAAACTCTGAGGCGCAAAACTCTGAGGCGCTAAACCCTGACCTGGCGCAACTCTGAGGCGGGGAACTCTGAGGCGCAAAGCCCTGACATGCCGAAACTCCGAGGCGCGCAACTCTGAGGCGCGAAACCCTGACACTGCGCAACTCTGAGGCCGGGAAGCCCTGACATGCCGAAACTCTGAGGCGCGAAACTCTGAGGCGCTAAGCCCTGACATTGCGCAACTCTGAGGCGGGAAACCCTGAGACGGCAAAACTCTGAGGCGCAAAACTCGGAGGCGCTAAACCCTGACATGCCGAAACTCTGAGGCGCGAAACTCTGAGGCGCGAAGCCCTGACATTGCGCAACCCTGAGGCGGGAAGCCCTGACATCCCGAAACTCTGAGGCGCGAAACTCTGAGGCGCTAAACCCTGACATTACGCAACTCTGAGGCGGCGCGGGAAACCCAGAGACGGCAAAACTCTGAGGCGCAAAACTCTGAGGCGCTAAACCCTGACCTGGCGCAACTCTGAGGCGGGGAACTCTGAGGCGCAAAACCTTGACATGCCGAAACTCCGAGGCGCGCAACTCTGAGGCGCGAAGCCCTGACACTGCGCAACTCTGAGGACGGGAAGCCCTGACATGCCGAAACTCTCAGGCGCGAAACTCTGAGGCGCTAAGCCCTGAAATTGCGCAACTCTGAGGCGGGAAACCCTGACCCGCTGAAACTCTGACCTTGGAAACTCTGAGGCGGTAAACCCTGACCTGGCGCAACTCTGAGGCGGGGAGCCCTGACATGCCGAAACTCTGAGGCGTGAAACTCTGAGGCGCTAAACCCTGACATTGCGCAACTCTGAGGCGGGAAGCCCTGACCTCCGGAAACTCTGAGGGGCGAAACTCTGAGGCGCTAAACCCTGACATTCCGCAACTCTGAGGCGGGAAACCCTGAGACGGCAAAACGCTGACCCGCGGAACTCTGAGGCGCTAAACCCTGACCCGCCGGAACTCTGAGGTGCGAAACTCTGAGGCGCTAAACCCTGACGTGGCGCAACTTTGAGGCGGAAAACCCTGACCTGCCGAAACTCTGAGGCGCGAAGCCCTGACCTGGCGCAACTCTGAGGCGGGACGCCCTGACATACTGAGACTCTGAGGCGCTATTAAACCCTGACACTGCGCCACTCTGAGGCGGGAAGCAAACCTTGAGATGCCAAGCAACCCCTGAGATGCCGAACCCTGAGATGCCAAACCCTGAGATGCCAAACCCTGAGATGCCAAGCCCTGAGGTGCCAAACCCTGAGATGCCAAACCCTGAGATGCCAAACCCTGAGATGCCGAACCCTGGCGCCGTTTGTGCCTGCAAAACCCTGAGAACTGGACCCTGACTTTTGTGCCCCTTTTTGCAAACCCTGAGATGCCAAACCCTGACCCGACCGCGATTTAGCCCTCCTTGGGAACCCTGGGATTCCCTGGCTTTCCCCTTAAAACTCTGAGAGTCCTGGTGGTCCGTTGATTTGTGCCCCTTGTGGTTCTCCTTGCTCGCCCTTAAAACCCTGACGTCAGACCTCGACTTTTGCCGATCATTAATAAAGCTAGAATTATAATATAATGATGATGATCTTATATAAATGAGAGGTTGCGCTGCAAATCTTGATTGGCTTTTGCCCGTAAAACGGCGAAGGTTTAGGTCCAGCGACGCTCAAAGCACTAAATAAAACAACCGGTTAGTTTTTACCTCTCAACCTTAGGCTTATCCCATGCAGCAATATAATGATGACGATCTTGCAAGATTTCCACTTACAGGCACAGCGAAAAGATATCATCTGGACCCTCTAGAAGAGACCCAGACCACAACTTCCACAAAGAAAAACGCTTTCAAGAGAGTCATTCTCTTAACCAAAAACCTCAGAAAAGACTAAAAAAAGTAGAGAAAAGACCAAAATTAAACAGTAAACACGAAGAGTAATATAGTACCCTAAACCCACAACGGGTTTGTAAGACGTCTAAAAGCATTGTAGTTGTACCGAGAAAAGTCGCTTTTTGTTTGTTTTCTATTCATAGAAGATCAACGGGAAAAAGGAAACAACTGACGCTGATCGAACTCACATCCTTTGTACCTAAGGAGTCTAAAGTCGTATCTACTTACTTCGTTTGCTTGTGTTATTCTTGGCCATAAACGATCTATTTGGTCTAAAAGGTGAGTATAACTAGATCTAGAAGTAGTTAAAAAAGACCTTCCTTGTCTAACCGCACAAGTATTGAAAACTTCTTGTCTAAGAGCACAAGTAAGTAATATCAAGTGAAAACAAAAACTTCTTTTTCCACCTAAGCTAGCAAAAAGAATCTTGGACGCTCAATCTAAGAACAGGGACACAAGAACGCCTTTGCTTCCGTTTATTCTGAGAGGCTATCGCTATCCGTAGCCATTTTGGCTCAAGATTAGCTCACCACGCATTGCTAGTAGAGTTTGAAACTTCATCTTCCTCCTCGACTTTTCAGACTTGAACAATTTTAGGTGGTTCATCCAACGATCCTGGAGCCCTTCTAAGTAGTTCTTGGGAACTAATATTATTTCCGAGAATAAAACAAAAAACTCTTTTCAAAATAGCTACTTACTTACGCAAGAACTTGCTCATTGTTTGAAGAATTTGAAATACTTTACCCTTCCGGCGGTCTTGGAATACAAAAAATAAATGAAGCGAGATCCCCTGAAATCTGAAACTAAAATGGCCACCTTGTATGCGAAGTAGCGCTTCTTTCCGCATGTTCTCACGAGGGTGCGCTGGACTCCGCTCCGGGTAGTGGCTCGCCCGGGTTTCCAATAGATTCCCGCTTCCATCTTTTCTTACAATCAACGAAAAAAAAACTTTCTGTTTCGTGTTATGAATGCGAGAAGAATTCTAGCGCTGGGAATGTAGTGGGTTTCTACTCCTACAGTATCAACATATGGGTGCAGGAGTTCTCTATCCGGGTGAAAAGTCGACTTTTTTAAAAAATATGCATGCAATAATAAACGTGATTAATTACACAGTCAGGCACTCAAAGCCGAGATATATGTGGAATGTCGAGCTTGGTTTTATTTTCTGACGAATCTCAAGAGGTTTCTAATAACAGTTGAATTATAACATCATCAAGATCAAGAATCTTCAATTTCTTATTTTTTTCAACTCGGTACTATACATCTAGCTTTGCAAAGTAATCGTAGTCTTCATTCTAGCTTTACTTGTAATCCGTCGAACGAAGTAGGAGCAAAAAAAGATGGCTCTTGTCTACTCAAAGCTTTGGCCACTGGTCATCTCCGCCTATCCCGTGAGTGGGTATTTTTCGCTTTCGCTTGTTCATCGCGCCCACGACAAGGTTGGCAAGAAAACAGAACAAGACGATCTTCAGTCCAAATACGACGAGGCTGTGAAGGCATGCGAAGTGGAGGGGAAGGGGAAGCCACCTATGGCCGTGAGGGAATTGCACAAGTGCTACTTTCACCCGATCGGCGGCACCGAGTTCCAGAAAGAATTCTCGCGTTCACTGACAAGCGTCAAGGAAATCATGATGGACCACGGACTGGCGCAGTACCTGAACGACTGGCCTCGGAATTATCAGACAGCTGTTACCCGAGTTGACATCAACCTGTTCCGTTTGCTTGCTAAGCCAATCCACGGAGCCTGGTCGACGGGTCACACGGAGGAGGCGAAGGCGTTGATGAATGAGCGCGTGGCCAGTGCTATGCCCATTGATGAAGGTGGCCCATTGGCGGATGACGGACGCGGCTGGGTCCTCTCCGAGCTGCCAGAAATGGACTCGGAGTGGCTTCGCAAGCGAGAAAAATTGGCCACGTGGATCGTGTATCGCCGAGAAGATTCGAAGTCGTGGCTGGACGAGGATAAGGTTCTCCATCAAGAGATGCTGGACAAATTGACTCGGGCTTGTATATTGCGCAACCACAACGATCCCGATCGCTCCAAGGAGCCTGAGGAAGAAGAATCCTTTGAGTTCGCCTTGGTCATTCATTGGGCCACCTTGCCCAGTGGTCGATTAGAAGATGGCAAAATTGTCCAAAACCCTCCTGGGGCTCCTCTTCGTCCGGAGGAAGTTCCGGCTCCGATGGATGGGGAAGTGAAAGCCTGGCTCAAGCTTTTCGCCAACGTGGAGTCGGAGGGGCTCACTCCTTCTTGGATTCCGTGGAGTGAAGCGTTTAAGGGTCCGCTAGGAGTTGCGCCCTACACACCGAATTCACAAGGCACCAAGAAGAGGACTGAATATTTTTCGGATTTGATGTCTACAGAGACAATGCTGAAGGCTTTTCATCAAGAGGAGGAAGGTGCTCCGCGTGCAACCCACGTTGTCTTCTTGGATCCAAGTCATGTCTTTGGCTCGCGGCTAGTTTTTGACGGGGTAAAACTACAAGAAAGCTGCTGCAAATTCAAAGTGAAATATTACATGCAAATCAGGGACGGAAATGGACGCTGTTGCATGTATGCTGAGATGAAAGGATTTAAACCCGAAGGAGGATCTAAGAGCATCACCGTGGAAGACCCACGCACGCACGCGCAACTCGTCTTCAAAGATGGGGCGTCGGAAGTGAAAATCATGTCGCCGGAAGACGCCGAGCACGGCCTTGTTGAAATGCGCTCGCTCGTCGATCACGACAGTGCTGCGGGCCTCGGCGACTCGCACAAGAAATTAGCGGGCGCACTCCGTGATGTTGTGCAGGGAACGGAAGTGCCTAGCTTGAAGTACCCACTGATGGCACACATCAAGGCGGAGTCAGCTCTCTCCGAGTTGACCGTTCCGCCCATTGGGGGGGCTAGCTCTGATTTTTATACTAACAAGGGAAACCAAGTGGATCATGTGGAAGACAAAGGTGACGTCATGATCGAGCGCGTCGAGTGCTACTATCGAGATGAGACGCAAATGCAAGGCATAGTAATTCCAAGCAGGCTGGGGCGGGACGAAGCGATTTTCGGAAATGAGGAAGTCCTGCAGCCTCCGGTGGTGCACCATCAATGCCTCGGGAAGGCAGAAGGCTCCCCGAAGCTTTTTCATGTTGACTTGAACACTCACCACGTGGCTTACTTCCAGGAGTTTCCCAAGGACTTGAGTCATCGCTCATCCGGGCTCGAGGACTACGCAGAAGAGGGGAAAACGTGGCCCGAGCGTCGGGATCAGTGGCTCCAGAAAGGGGAGGGCGAGCACAAGCTGAGCAAACTGGGTTTTGTCTGGCAAGCCAAGCCTCCTGCGCAAATTACTAGCGATCCAGACCAACAACGTGCAACTACCTCAACCTCTGGTCTTGCTGATAGTTTGGGCGAGCTGTGCAGATTTTTTACCGCCCGCGTGTATGACGCGAACGAGAGCGGTACAGAGTCATCTGAGACCTGGGCCACGTCAGGCGACAAAATCCTGGACGCACGCATGCGCTTCGGCAATAAATCCCAACGCAGCGAGGAGCAATGGAAATGGCTCCAAAATGTGAAATACGCTGTCCACGGCATCTCCATGAATAGGATGTATGAAGAGTATGGCGTGACACCAGGAGACTTGCTCGGGTATGCGGGAGCCACTAGCGGCACGCCTTTCCGTGCAAACATTGCTGCGACTTCACGCGGAAACGCGTATGGTCTGTTAAACGATTTCATTGGCTGCCGAATGCCGGTCCATGGAGGAGGAGTGCCTCTCAGCGCTGTTCGCTCGCTCATATTGACACTGATGGAGTCCGCCACTGCTAACGTTGGTTACAAGAACAGACGCATCTTCACGAGATTCACCGGGGGAGGACAGGGAGATCTTGTTGTGCAGCCCGTGACAAAGATGGCGAGCCTAAAAGAACGCTTTTT
This sequence comes from Amoebophrya sp. A25, assembly GCA_905178165.1. Classification (NCBI taxonomy): domain Eukaryota; class Dinophyceae; order Syndiniales; family Amoebophryaceae; genus Amoebophrya; species Amoebophrya sp. A25. Next base: position 620,124 of record CAJINU010000054.1, read on the forward strand.
GCATGAGACGTCGTGGTACTATACGGGAGTGGATGGGGCCTTCTCCCATGTGCGTTGGGCGCGATCGCACTTTTGGTACAACTCTAAGTTCACTTGTCAAAGCTTTACGAGCGTCTTCCTTTCGGGCTTGCTCCTCTTCGCTACAACGGCCGCGAAGCTTCAATTAGAAGGGGCAGCACAACTACAGCAAGGCGCTGATGAGGCTACGGAGACGAAAGAAAAGAAGCTGCTGCGGTATCTTCTGGGGCATGAGCTTTTCGGCGCTGAGGGGGCATGGGTAGACCAAAAGACCGGCGAACTTTTGACCGAAACACTTGCAGGCCAGTTCAAGAAGTGGAACCCTGCTTCGGGAGGGCCAGTGATGTGGGCAGGCACCTTGGAGGCTGGTGGCAACAGAGCGCGCACCCTTCTGAGCGGGAGCTTTCCTGAAAAAACACTTAGTTGGACTCCCACAGAGATAGGTCGCTTGCTGGGAGAGGGCCATCAAGACCAAAGCGAGGATGGGAAGAAGAGAGAAAACGTGTTACGCGAGTACATCAAAACGCAGGTTGAGAAGCTTGTGCGTGCTCATTCCGCTGCCCACGGACACGGAGGTCGTGAAGAAAGCCGGGATCTCGTCAAAGCAGACGAAGCAATGCCTCAGGTTCAGGAGGGCGCAACACCTCAGGAGGTTCAGATGGAGGAAAGCCGGCATCAGGTTCCGATGGACATCGACGAAGGAAAACAAGGTGAAGAGCTGATGAAGGCGCTGGAAGGGGAAGAGGCTTTTGAGAGGCCTGGCCCATCTGGCAGTTCTCAGGCTAGGCTTGTTAAGGAAGCGAACAGCTTTGCGCCCACGAGCATATCTTTCAGAGTCCCTGCAAACAGAATGGCTGACGCGCAGGAGCTTGCAGAGGAAGGCTTCGTGCAGGGAGAAGAAGGGTCCGGGCAGGTGGTAAAGGGTGATGCCTTCATTGAGCAGAAGATGCCTTACAACTTTCAACACTATGCAGGAGAGCGAGGAGATGAATTCCGTCGACAGGTTTTGGAAAGTTTGGGTATGAAATAAGGCCAAATGAAAAGGAAAGACGAAATGGACGTCGCTGAACACGCGGGGGGGGGGGCTGCCAAGAGATTGTTGTAGGGAGCCTCGTTTCAGGGACATATGCATATGCCGATCTCGTCCTAGGCAGAATGAAAAGAGTAAACGAAAAGAATGATAAAAAAGCACGGAAAAGAAAAGGAAGTTGAATTACTTAAAGACCTTCTGCAAAAGGCACAGGCACAGGCGTCATTTTCTTTCACTGACCTGAGGAGTCAGTCACTGACTTGGAAAAATGAGATAGGCATGGCGTCTCTGTCTTCGTGTAATCATATCAAGGGACTTTATTTTCTTCAAGAAGAAGGCCTACTATTTTTATCCGTCGCAGTCTTTAGGCTTTAGCATAGAAGTAGAAGCTCGACCTCGAGCGCCAACTTCTCAACAACGAGGAGCGCCACTGGGGCCATCCTCACAGCTTCTCAACAACGAGGAGCGCCACTGGGGCCATCCTCACAGCTTCTCAACAACGTAGAAGCACCGGGCCATCCTCACAGCTTCAACATCAGCGAAATCAGCAGAACTCGAAAGAGACTCAGGGAAGCATGTTGTTGATGCGCGGTCTACTGACTCGCGCATTTTTCACGGAAAAATATCGTCATGATCGGTCCTGGTCGTCCCCCATGCGAAATACCTAGTTGTATAATTTGGAAAGATGCAACAAAGTTTCAGACTCTGGTGGGATTGAAGAGCGTTTCAGACTACTGTAATTTGGGATTCAAAGTTCCAGTTTGAGACTCTGTGTGGATTTCTGTCTTGTGCTATATCGGTCAAGACCAATCTGTATCTGTTCCAATCCTCTTTGAGGCGACGGACACCCCTATAATAGGACGGGCACCCAAAATAAGAAATTGCCGTTGCGGTCTAAACAAGCAACCTCAAATCTATGAATTCGAAAGCTCCCCTATGGCATGGATGATACAACTATGTCCTCAAAAGAAAACTCTGCATCCACCTCCAATTTCCATCCGATACCGATATAAGCCCACGACCCTTGCCTCTAGCAAATGACAAAGAGAAGAAATGGAACAAGTAGACTAGAGCACGCCATTGCCATAGAGAAGTTGAACACCATATTAGTTCTAGAAATTTTGTTAGTGTGTCCTGGTCATCTACAAGCAGAAGTACTCCTAAATTGGAGATTTTTGCCGTTGATCTTGATGTAGTTGTAGAAGTACCGATTTCCTCTATTTCAATCATTGTAAGGTGGATTTTAGTCTTCTTCGGTTTCAATTATTATTTCAAACATTTTTGTTGTATTTTTAGACTGTAAAAATAATTTATTAGTTGTCCTGATCCTCGTAGAAGATAGTTCTGGAGGTTGTCGTAGAAGAAGAATGCCTCCGCCGTCGCCTACTCGTAAGTTTTCCACACGAGGTGGTGGAGTATCGCCAGCAGTGTTGCAGAGACGTTCAGATGACTTACTCACCGGACGAGCCCTAACCGGAAGTGGACGCGCCACCTCATCCACGTCTAATCCGGACTTGCTAACATTACGGGACAAGAAGTTCTCGCAGGACAACTACTTGCGTGACTTGCAGTTCTTGCATTCTCGGAAGAAAAGTTGATTACATTCTAGCCAAATGTGGTTTACATTCTCAGCATATTATAGAACATTATTATTACCGCACTTCTTACCCTTAGCAGAAGCGTTAGGGTTAGCTGTATACAAAATAGCATGTTGAAATCTTGCGTGAGTTATCATCGTGACGAACAACTACGACGCCCTCAAGGCAGTCTGCGCTGAACTTTGTGCGAGATTTATTGCATTGCATAGACTAAATGTTGTCTAGTAAATACTCTAAGACAGCAGGATTGCGCTTCCTCCCGAGGCAGCTGCGGCTACGAAATAAACAAGGGCGGATATTATATTATGTCATGATCAAAAAATCATCCGTCTTCCTCTTAAATGTTCATTGGATAGGAAGCTCTTGCCCATCTAGCGATAAGACTAGTTTACCAATTACTTGAAAGTAGATTAGACACTTATTCTTGTTATGTACTCCGTGTTACCCGATATATGGAAATATGTGTCGTCCTCGTCTTCTTCACAGTGCATGACGGCTTTTCTTGTGGTTTTATCCTTTCTATGAAAGAAAATATCCCAGAAGACTACAATCAAAGCAATCTCTAAATCCGAAGTGGAAAGCAGTAGGACTTCGGTACTGCCAGAACCACCACTTGCCGCGTCTGAAGATAGTTTATGATTTTAGTCGTGATCATGCTCAGCTACAAGTGTATGTGAATGTGTGTGGTATTGACATTTGGTAGCCTGATTTTGATCATCAGGGGAAGCAAGAGGAGAACTCTTGCGATCAAAATTAGGTTACCGAATACTAAAACCAGCCAGCAGCATGGAGTATATTCTACTAGATACTTGGTTGTAGTCCTGTCCAGGATTTGCATCATCATCTAAGCAAGGGATCATTCAGCGAAAGCACAGCAAACACTCCAGACGAGAGCAGTGGCAGTGGAACTCCGGAGGAAGATGGGGGAGGCGCAAATATTATGGGAACAGAAAACTTGATTGGGTCTACTAGAAAGTTGGGTCGGGTCTACCAGAAGTCAGCGTTGGGTCTACTAGGTTTGATGAAGACTACTTGAGTTCTTCTTCTAGTACTAGTTTCCACAACCAACATGGATCTAGCAGGTGTACTAGACCTAGAGGTCCGACCTCCTCCTCTAGGAGGTAGGTTCTGGTGCTCTAGCTGCAACATCACCTGTTCATAATACTCATTGTCTAAGAACACTACATTTATTTTTTTACTCCATAGTCGGACTATAAGTCCTCCACACTACATTTTTACTCCATAGAAAAACTGACTTTGAAAAGTCCTAGGTAAATCTCATCCTTGTCTAATAAAATCGCAAACACTGTGTACAACCACATTCCGATTCCGTTCTTCGATCTGTTCGGCATTGGGCAATTTGCAGCCAAAGCAGCCGATACCTACGTTTTGAACCCGATTGTTGCCAAAGTCGTAGACGGGATTGATAAAAAGTACTACTAGTTGTACGATTTGAAGTAGTAGACTACGGGAACGGGATTGATAAACGGAATCAACATCATCTACCCTTGACTATTTTTTAATAGGGCTGGATATGCATATGTATGTATGAGGATCGATAACAACCGGGGAGCAAACTACTATCTTAATCTTTTTTTATCCGTTGTACCAGTATCTGTATCAAGTATTGTCAGGCTCAAACATTAGAATCATCAACTCTCCTAGGCTACCAGCATGGAAGGAAGCAACGAAATCAAAGCGAGAAGGAAGAAAATCTCGATCTTCTAAGAAAGGAAAGCGAACAAGATCTCTTGAACGTCGAGTGAATGACACGTATTTCCCTACTTCTTATAGTCCCTTGTTGTACTCGGTTGTGTCGATTGAATATCAAGGAGGTGCAGAAAATGAATATCAAGTCCCTTGTACTCTGTGCACGATTGAATGCAAGGATGATATTAACCGCCATTTAACTTTTTGTTCTTTCCCGCCATTTACTTGTTGATAGTTACCCTTTTCTCTTTTCTATCTTCCTCTGGTCTGTCTTTTTTCTAGTTAGGTCGGCTCCACCACAATTTATTGAAGATGCATGATTTCGTCTTCCCAATCAACTTCGAAGATCATCTTCATCTCAAATTGTACTATTTCAAATATCTTCTTCCTCGACGTAGCTGCAACACCAATCCACCTCAATACGACCAGCGAGATGCAACGCGATATTTTGGTTCAGAATACGGTGGAAGTCGAGCCAGATCACGAACCGGAGATTAGCGAGCCAGAGCCTTGTCAAATGCTATATTTATGGCTCCTAGAGATAGAGTTTTTCTGCTCTTCTCATCAAGTTCAAGTCTCCCAATGAAGATGACAACTAAGAGCAGAGCCCTGCTCTTCTTGCTGAGAAGTGTGCAGTACGGCACTTCGTGTATTTCTTAGAGAAGTGCTCTCCAAGACTCTTGTGATACTTGATGAAAATTTGGAAAAACTTGGTCCAACATCTCTAATTTATACTCCTCGGGGCGAACTTGTAAAGCCGTATCCACAGGTAGTACCTATTTCGCATGTAGAGGCTAAAATGCCACATTATTAGCACTCTCTGAGACTCACACGTGAATCCTAAGTAAATCCAAGTCCACACCCCATGAATGGATACTAGTGACAACCACATGAATGAATCTTCTTGCTTCGCAAGTGGTGGGAAGTTACCAGTTCAACTTCTTGGAAGTATAACACTATTTATAAGTATTTACTTCCTTTACTTTTTCTTCCTAGTTAGCTTGGCTCCACCCGTACTATAAGTATTTACTTCACACGTGTTGAGCAATCATCTTCAGATCATGGTTCAGCAAGAGGCAAAGGCACGGGTAGCTGCAATTGAAGACGAACATGCTGATTTGGTGGTCAGAGAAAGAAACGTATCTCTCGGAATTAAGGCATAGTCCCACAATAACAGTCAGAATGAATGTTGTCAATAGAGATAGTCGTAGTCCCACAATAATGTACTAGTGACAACCACATGAATGAATCTTCTTGCTTCGCACGTAGTCCCACAATAACAGTCACAATGAATGTTGTCAATAGAGATAGGTTCTCTGAATCCTACTTTCGCCAGGCTGTCGCACTTAGCGTTCTAGAAAAACTAGGCTAGTGCACTCCCAACAACGCAAAACATGTTGTACTTAGGGCCTTACGCCAGTAGGCATTTACTTCTAGTTGTTCACTTGTCAGTTGACTGCGCATTAGTCAAGAGTTAGCAGGGTTGGCATCCCCTGCGCTCGTGCCTTGAAGGTAGGCGTATAAGAGTGGGACGGTTGGCAGCCGGTGGAGGTTTATATAAGACTCGTAATCCGCCTCCTTTGCCCCTAGGGTTCACCATTTTAGAATCGGCGGGTTCGTAGGCAATTAGTGCGCTGTATTATAAGGAGGTAACCGGACTCCACCTGCCGTCGGTTTGCGAACCGGATAAAGCTGAGGCCGCTCATTTAGTAGCCCCGGGATACAAAAAAAAGTTCTAGCTGGAGTGAAACCCCCTGAAACTTGAGACGGGGCGATCGACGTGATTTCATTTGACTAAAACTGGTAGTTGTACCTGACTACTAAGTAGATCGATTTGCAGCGATGAGTAAAAGTATTTGGAGTGGTAAGGCTGATCTACTCTTCAAGAGTCTTGATATTCTTTCATCTGATCATGATCCCAATCACAGTTCTCGATACGAGTTTTTGTCTGCTTCCATATTCGTTTTTCTAATACTAAGGACAAGATGAACGAACGGGAGTTTTTCAAGAAGCAGCTGACCGGCGAGGAGGAGGGGTACTAATCCAATACAGTTCATTGATATGTGGATCAATTTATTCGTTCTCAGATTGCTACCTTAAGGAGTGCATACTGTTACATGCATCGTGATACACTCGTAGTCCTATCAAACTATCAAACTTCGAGGAGATACGCAAAGACAAATTTTTTCCATACATCTTCACAATTGTAAATGAGGTACCAGCCGGTTTGTATGAGTGGCTCTAGTTGGGATTTTCCGTTGATGAAGCGGGATATGACAGACCGGCTCACGCTTCGCTTGGGTCTTGTTAAGGCTGTTGAACAACATTGATTCGTAACATCAATTTAGGTCCTCCCTGATGCACCACCGACTGGCCTTGAATAAAAAATCTAAGTACCCTCCACAATCTTAGGATCTTTTGACATAATTAACTAGGGAAGTTGCTCCTCTGGACCCCACGTGGCAAATATAGTGGGCTAGGAAGTTCCTCCTTACTGCAACAAGATTTTTTTAGCTTCCTTGACTATTTTGAAAACGAGAAAGAGAGAAGAAAAAAACTCAAGCAGCTTGAGAGGCTCAAAGAGTTGCAACGTCGAACGCGAACGAGAATAAGAGTGAGCGCCGTTTTTTGTTGTTGTTGCATTTTTTTAAGATGTGAAAGCCTTTACGCGTGTACAGTAACCCGAGGCCATACCTGGCTCAGCCC